>VWYH01009511.1:0-346871 GCA_013399365.1 Pampusana beccarii | reverse complement strand
AAAAAAAAAAAAAAAAAAAGGCAAACCAAAACACAACCCAAACTTCCATATGCCCTTGAAATACTCGTTGTAGGAAATCAGATTAAATAAACAGCGGTTGTTATTTCTGCTCTTCTGGCATTAAAATCTGAAAATTTGTAACATTTGTTCACCTTTCCAACATAAAATGTGTAGAGGGGCTCAAACCTCAGAAACATATTTCATCAAGAGTCAAAAAGTGGTTTCCATTTCTCTGCATAAAACATAGTAACTCATCTCAGTCTTTCTTGCATCTGATCACTATCAGTTGTAAGTCAAGGGCCAAGACTGTAGTAGGAAAAAAAGAAGTCACTTTAATCTATACTGGAAGAATGGATATTTGTTCTAGTTGACAGGCTGGCAGGAACTCAGAAGAGCAATATATGAGACAAATCTCAGAAAACGCTTATTTGTTCTCATTCAACCACAGTACAGACTTCCTGATGAAGCTGGAGTTTTGGAATGCTTGACCAGATCTCTGTGAACCTTATTACCAAGGTTGAAATTGTCATGAATTACTGTTGTACTCGTTAGTGGAAGTTCTTAGAGACATTAAGTCACCTACTGGCTGACCTTCTGGAGTTGAAGATTTACATCACCCAAGACTCAAAAAATACCACTATCAGCACTTGAACACAGAAGGTTATTATATAAAGCCTGCTGAGTTAAATCAAAGGATTTAATGTATCAGTCTCAGACACCAGTAATGGTGTATTCACACCTTCTCCAAATAAAAACCCATTATTGATTAAATTTTGCTAAGCTGGGTTTAGTTTTCATAGATTTATGCCAGGATAAAGGTCGCAGTGATCCTAGATGGTATAATACAACTTCAATCACATTTTAAAAGACAGTGCAGGCAGGTGCAGGCAGATGGCTGAAGAGAGCAAGGGACTGGAAGCATCTGAAACATCAGAGGCTAGTTCTTATTTACATCTGAGAAAATCACAGTACAGGAAAGATGTAGAATGCTGTGGTAAAATGTCAGCCACACTAAGGTTCATGGTACCATAATTCAACACTGAAGAAGTGTTTTCAGTAAAATCTCTCCCACAGTTTTGTAAAACTTGAAGTCATATGGTTATGATAGTTACACACATTTTAACAGGCAAGAAGTTTGCATAAATGTTTGATGGCAGATTCATTTGAAAGTAATACAAAATCGGAACAATTAGTCCCTTTGCTTCCAGATCCCAAAAGTTCAGGCAGTAGTTGGAGAAGATCAGATCTGATCCTTGTTTCCACCTTCACATTCTAAGTTCTAAGTGTACCAAAGAAAACAGCACTGCTTTTCATTATGGCATCTTAACAGAGCCTTTCAAGAACTAATTACCAAGATTTCCTAGTGATTTTCCTTTCCACTTTTCTTCAGAATGCCTGATGTAACTTTGTCTTTAACTTACTAAAATAAACATGATTCCTCTTCCCTGCTATCGGCTTTTAAAATTCTGCAGCTTTAATCTCATACAGTTGTTGGCTTTCAAGCCATCAGGTGAATTTCTCTAGATGTGTACAGCTGTAGCTCCGGTATATTTTGTTCCTCATTGTGTTGGACATGAAATTTTACAGTTTGGTGTTATGCATTATGGAGAGGCTGGAAGGGAAGGTTGTTCTCTTTGTGCTTGGCCTTGGGGCTTGGCAGCAACACCGCAAAATGACTTTATCCCCAAACCAGATGTTCAAGTTGTTTTAATAATATCTTATGTTTCCTTCACAAAATAAAACAAAAACTCACTGTATCAGAATGTTCCAGTGTTATAACAATGTGATTTTTGCTGTCTGCATTTTGCCCACCAGATGGTAGCACTGAAATTAGATCGGAAGTTTTCTTATCAAAGCACTTATCAGTCTCATAGGTTGGACAAAATTCCTCGTTTGTAATATTTGTAGGATCTAGTTGCAGGTAATTCCCTAGGTCACCTGTATCCTAGCAGCTACTGCGTTATCTGACAGCAAACACAGAAGAAAAGTAAGTAAAATAATTTAAGATGGGCCCTCTTCTTTCATAGCTTAAGTGTCACCCAGTTCACTTGGAATTTATATCCCCCTTATTTCTCTCTCATCTATCTTAATCTTGTTTCCCATCATCATAAAAGAGAAGGAATGGTATTCATATAATGTGACTGCTATGGCTAACTTTAGCAAGGCTTTCAATTCAGTAAAACTGAAAATGCAGTGTTGATTTTCCTGGGAAAACCTTATTCTTGGTCCAGAGAAGACTGAAGACAACCAGAAGGCTACTAAAAATACACATACAGAGTAACTAATGTGCTGCTTTATGTAGAAGTTACTTTTCATCTGCATGTTATCTGCTTTTGTGTTTTATTCCTGAACTAAAGGTAATATCCTGATTCACATTTGTGGTAAGATCATTGTTCAAATGCCATGGCGGGCAGCATTTCTTAACTCGTTATGGGTAACAGACAGCACAGAAAACAGAGACACTAGAACTTCTACTCAGAATTCTTCCCCTGTATGTCTGTGCATACACCTTTTTGTTCAGAGAAGAGCTTTTAATCACATTTAGTGAATTCAAATTCTCACCTTTTCAAATACTTCAGTTGAGTGGCACCATTAGTAGAGTTTCCCAAGAAGAAAGACCTTATAAAAACCATAGTGACTTTTTTTCTCTTAATTACATGCTAGTGACTATCTAGTTTGGATTAAGTAGAGTACTCATGTTCTATGAAGAAACTAGCGCACATATTTTCAGTCAATTTGAACAAGGATCGTTTCACTTAAGAGGTAAATTTCTTCTTTTACGTGCACCTTGCTGTACTTAAATGGTTGATATATCACTGTTCACAGATCTTTATCTAACACTGTGAAGTTTCAGCAAACACATTTGTTTTCTCACATTCCACCAAGAAAATAAAGGCCTCACAGAATACCTAAAATGAAGCTGACGGCTGTCTACTGTTGCAAGAACAAGACTTCATGAGCTCTAGTTCTACCAAATTACCTGGTTTGCTGCGTTTCTGTAGTCTTGTCTTTTTACAGGCACAGGCTGGTGACCTATCATTAAGGAGAACTCTTGGAATATATTTAATTTAGACCTTAGTATTTATGCCCTTCACTGGGGTGGACCAGTCTGGAATCAAAATTACTGAGAATAAAATTCCAAGGAACACTGGAAGTAATCGTTTTTTTGACAGGATAAATGCAAGTGCCTGAAGAAGGAGTTTTAAATGTAAATGTCAAAAAAAACCCAAAAACCAAAAAAACACACAAACCAAAAAAACCACAACAAAACAACAAAAAATAAAAACAAAACAAACAAAAAAAGCCCAAACAAACAAACGAAAAAACTTAGCAAATGGCTTGATAGAGAAGACTACAAATGTCTGGTAAGTATCTTGGTACTATACCATTTTAGGTAGCTGCTGGATTTATGCCAAGCTTTAGAAGTGAAATGAGCCTAGAGTGGAGCTGGTTTAAAATATTTTGAACCTTTGCCATCAACCTGGAACTTGAGCAGTATTACTCATTTTTCCATACCTTCTTTCCGAACCTGGCTGTGCAGTAAGAAATTTTGAGGTGGTTTTCTATAAACCTGGGTGGCTTCATGGTTTTTCATATGGAAACCATCTGAAGTGTTGTTTTCACTAGGTTTTGACCCCAAACCAGGCAAAATCTTGGTCATTTCAGCTGAATTTCCTTCTGAGGTTTTGGATTCCTTCCAACCTTAAGCTCACACTCAGGCTGTAAAAGGTTCACATGTGCCTTCTTTGTGAACCTGCTGAGTTTACTCATCTCTCACAACCAGAACTCAGAGATTCTACCAAGAGATGAAAGGTAAAGGTGTACAAGGGATGAATGGCCCAAGCCTGTAGGCCAGAGGCATCAAACTCATTTTCTCTTGGGACCACATCAGCCTTGAGGTTGCCTTCAAAGGGCCGAATGTAATTTTAGGACTGTATAAACATAGCAGTAGCAGTAACTACATTTATACAGTCCTAAAATTACATTCGGCCCTTTGAAGGCAATCACGAAGCTGATGTGGGCCCTGGTGAAAACGAGTTTGACACCCCTGCTGTAGGCCTTCAACATACACGATTTCCGTTAATTTTGTTGAACACACATGCATGGAGCTCATCTAAACCATCCTACCCCTTTGGCAGGAAGGGCAATGTCACTGGATAGGGACTCAGAGTTCAATTCCTGTCTCTGATGCAGACTTCCCCTGCAGTTTTGGACAAGTCAGGGAGGGAAGAAATCCAGGTCACATGTAAATGAATGATGAAACTCTTGTTGACATGAGGCCAGAAAGCCAGGATTTCATCTTAATCTGCTTGCGTTGTAGTTCTTGATCTTCCCTGTCAAGCCATTTTACTTCGGTTTTTTTTTTTTTTTGTCATAGCCATTTGGACTATAAACTCTGAGTTAAGGGCTGTGTATGAGTCTCTATACAACATCTAGGATGGGTAGGAGCTGATCTCAGGTGGGGCTTGTAGGTGTTCCTGTCATGCAATGACAGACAGTAATAAAGGAAAAGCATGTGCACTTGACCCAACTGGAAACAGAAAAAGTAAAAGTCCAGAGGATTTTGTTTGACAAGATCACAGCACTGAGCTCCGTTGCTAAACTCTCCAGTGTCCTGCAAAAGTGCAGAATCTTCCTGGAGACTCTGCTTGCTAACACAGAAGAGCAGCACTCTGTCACAATAGAAGGCTGTATTAATTGACATAGTATTCACCTTAAAAGTTGCTTTTACTCAATGTTTTATTTCAGCTGACTGGTTGGATCCAGGCACAGAGACACAAATGACATAAGCCAGTAAGCTTTTTTTTTTTTAAATTCATTAATTACAAGTTTATAAAGCAACTTTCATCTTCAACATGTAGACACTAACTAATGCTGTGTACTTACTTTCAGATCTAGTTGTACCTAACCTCCAAGTCCCTCCACAAGATCATCTGCCAATTTGCAGGTTCAACATTTGCTCATTTCACACAATATTCATGTTGCTTCTTAACTGTGTGTCCTGCCTACAGCACCACAACTCACTACATGTACTTTCATGAGCACAGACCATTACAGAAGATGCTGAACAAGTAACATTGCCCACTTCCATGTGTAATATTCTGCCCTTGTACCTATGAGCGTGGACATGGACAAGACCCCATACATTATCACCTGTACAAATGCAACACTGATACTTTTCAGCGTGGCAGGCAATGGTTTCAGGACATACAGATGCAGCTCTGTCTTCACTTTAGTTCCCTGCTTTCCCCACACCCAAGATTTATAGAGGCACTTGTAATTCCACAGTCCCCTATTCTTTCATTGCCTGGAGATGTTTCTGCCATTCTGTGTGTATCTCATCTCTCACTCTTCAAGGACTCGGGGCTGCTCTTCCAGCACCTTTCTAACTCTTTGCCTTTTCCTATCTAAAGGAAGCTGACCTTGTTCTAAGCTAAGGAGTAACTGCGTCCTCTCTTTCAAAGACAGGAAACAATGCACTCTTTGGCTGCATCCATGCTAGTAAACTAGAAGTGTTAAGGAATGTTCCCTGGCCCACAGTGCATCTGGCACAAAACAGGCTGCCTCAATTCCATTCACTTCCCTTACCCGCCAAACTGGGGTGAGTGCATCCAAACTGCCTACTGGGAACTGCCCTTGGCATGTACTAACTCTCGAGCCATCCTTGGGAATTGTCTAGGAGAGTGCTATCTGACCTGGATCAGTGTGTTGCCAGCATCCATGCTAACAATTTAATGGGAAAAAAAGTGATCTTCAGCTCCCAGGAACATTCCCTGTCATTGCTTAATTTGCTAGAGACAGTGTAGGCTCGATTCCCGTGCTGCTAGCTAAGCACACGTGGTTGACAGTATGTACAGTCATTTTCTAGTTTCTGCATACCAAATCCTCCAATGATGGGTATGGTTATCAAACCAGCAAAGCTAGAGGTAACATAAACAGCATTGACAGAGAGAGAAAGATCCCACTGTCCTCAGTGGGATAAGGAAGAAATTTTTTACAATGAGGGTAGTAAAACGCTGGAACAGCAGCACAGGTTGCCCACAGAAGTGGTAGGTGGCCCACCTCTGGAAACATTCAAAGCTGGGCTGAACAGAGCTCTGAGCAATGACATCTAGTTGAAGATGTTTAGACAAGGTTCTTAGGGACATGGTTCAGTGCTAGAGTCAGGTTAGGTTATGGTTGGACTCAATGATCCTGAGGATCTCTTCCAACTGAAATATTCTATGATTCTATGTCCCTGCTTATTTCAGGGGGATTGGACTAGATGACCTTTGAAGGTCCCTTCCAACCCAAACTATTATATGATAAGCAAACAGCAGAAAACAGATAAGGGGGAGGAGAGAAACCAAAAAGAAAAAAAAAAAAAATATCTCCTCATAATTCTTTTTTTGTTTTTCTCTGAGGTCCTGACTTGTTTCTCATCCCCACGTGTTTTCTGTATCCCCTGCCACTTCCTCTGTGATCTTTTTTCTTCCCTTCACACCTACTCAAAGCTATTATTTCTGTACCGACTTTGACACACATTTCTCAAATCATTACTTTTCTTTCCTATGTTATGTTTCCTATGTCTACTTGAAATTCTCTTCTACTTATTTTTCCTCCTTCCTCACAACTACAAAAAGCTCTTCTGTTTGATTCTCTTACTCCTTTGAGATTGTTTTCTTCCTTTAGCCTTTAATCTTGATCAGATATTGTTTAAAATCTAGAATAATTCTTGGACTTCTTCCTAGTCTCACAGTTAATTGTTGCCTTCTCTTGAGATGCTTTTTCTGCACCTATTCTTTAAAATTCTGGATACTGCAAAAATCTTTCCTGTTTATATCATAATCATAGCCCATTTTATTGTCTGTTGTCTCTGTGCCCCTTAACTCTTCTCTCAGACTCTCCACTATTCATTCTCAAATATAAAGTAAAGTAACAGCTAACACCAAAGTTGTTCACAACCAAGGCAAGTAGAAGGAAGTATTTTCATCAACGTTAGAGGGTTTCATCATGATGGGACCATGGCAGTGATGCCATGCAGTTGTTGATTGCCAACTGACAGGCTGGAAAACTTGGAAAACTTTGAAATTTGTAGTGAGACTTCAGTGAGAGTCTGGCATGTTCACAGCCTGTCACCTGACTATCACTGAAGGAGCTTCAGCAGAAATTTGCTGTTCTTCCAGGATCTGTTTCAGATGTTTCAATCAGTGTGACCTTGTTATTAGCATCCGTGTTTCATTTGTGCTCTGACCATGGATTATGTCAGTTTATTGTTTTCCCAGAATCCCATCTACTCCTCTGACTGATATTTTATATTAACTGAGGTCTAGAGTTAGTAAAATATTTGATCTTGTGTCTAAAGATATCTCTGTTTGGCAGTAAGAACGACAGTACAGAAAGACCTGAGGTGCCTCAGGCAGGAGTTTATCTGCAGCAGGCTGGAGTTCAGGGCAGACCAAGTGTCTGAGCATTTATCCAGGTCCTCATGTTTGTTTTGCAGCCACAAATGCTGGTACCAAATCTAACTGTTTCTGAAGGAGCCCAGGCACATCTATACTGAAATTCAGGCGTTATTGTGAATGCATTGTAACATTCAAGGGAAATATACAGCATGCCTATAGCTCTCTTTGCTGGTCAAATTATTGGGCAAGTTTCAGGTAGTGGTCAACAGCACCTGCCAACCTTGGAAAGCTAATGAACAAATGGAGGTCCACTAGCAATCCCAGAAACCCCACATTAATTTGGCACAGTTAATAAACTCACACAGAAAGAACTGGTGATACGCTATGGCCTGCAGTCTGCAGGAAAATTGGGTAACCTGATGGTCCTTCCTGACACTGAAATCTTTGACTCTGGAAAAAATATATTTACAGAAGATATTGATATTGATATTTCATGTGGCTTGACATACCGGGTTTTGCCAAATTTTAAATTAAATTTCTGGTTTTGAGCCCATTCCTTTTCTGTGGATACATAATTAATTTTATTCAGCAGAAAATCTGCTATCCTGCAACTTTTGAAAGCTTTCTCTACTTTGAAAAAGTCACAGGTTACAAATAGATATATATTTCCTCTTCAGCCGCCTTCTGTTAGTCCCCAACATTTCCAAAGTTGAGAATGTTTTGGAAGGTCACAAATGGAAAAACAACAACCAAACAAACTTAAAGAACGTTTTGGGAGTGAATAAATGTTACTCTTTACATTGTATTCAGTGGCAAAAGAAAACAGGATGCAGGGAGGAAGGAAAAAAAAAGGAAAAAAGAGAGGAATAGAAGACCAAAATATTTGGTTCCAATTAAAAAAAAAAAAAAAAAAAGAAGTGGAAGTTTAGAAGAATCTGAAGCCTTTTCCTGGAAGCTCTGGTTTGCAAAAAGCCATTTGATATTGAGATGTTTTTCTCCAAGTATTTTTTTAGTCAGGTCTAGGTTAAACTGTTTCAATTTAACTTTTTCTTCATTAGCTGTTTAGCAGTTTCAGGGCAAACTCCTGAATTTAGTGTTTAACACACTCCTGATACTGCAAATCATCCAGCTAAATAAACTTCTAAAACCAAAATTTGTGGTTTTAAAAGCAAGCATCCTTTATTGGCGCACCACCAACCCCAAGGGATCCATCCTCCAGGGGTGGGGGGTGGTGGAAGAAGCTCCAGGCACACGTTATATCCATCCAGGTCATTCATATTCATTACATTTCCAAGAAATGTTTTGCATATGCATTACATCCCTGTGTTATTTGGCTTGTAAACTGCTTGTGCTGGTGTCACCACCTTATCATCTTCTGAGAGCAAGGGCATTGTCTCCTAACCTTCTCCTGCTTAACAAATACCATTCTTGGGACTTAACACCTGTCTAACACCTAACATCTGTGAACCTTATTCTTAGTAAATGCCTAAAATCTGTGACCCTTATTTGTATAGACTTATTTTATTACTAATTGCTAATTTTAGGTATCGCTCCCTGAATATTCCTTTGTGGTCCAAACAGCTTAACTTTTTTTTTGGTAGGATTTTACTCCTCTTCTTGATTTTAAGAGCACTTCACAGATTTCATTTGGTCTTTCTTGCTCTTTGTGCTGTTTGAAAAGTTTTTGTTGAAACTGTGATAGAAAATGGGGGATTTGTCAAAAACAAACCCCCAAACCAACAACAACCTTCCCCCCCACAAACACAACAAAAAATACTTGCTTTCTGTAGGGGATTTTTTAAATGTTTTCTTAAAAATAAACAAATAAAACTATTAAAAAATACATCCAGTTTTCACTTTCGGCTGAATTTTCTTAAGGAAAAGTATTTCTGACTGAATTATTTAAATAATTTCAATGGTGAGTTCTTCATAACCTTTATAAGTTAATGGAAGTGTATAGGCAATGACAATTTTTGTTTAAAATAGTGCTTTCTATTATCATATGTAATAGTCCCACAGTGAGCTACTGAATACTGTCCATTCGGTTTAACTGGAGGATAGTTCGCAGTCTTGTTACTAGTCCAGGCATGTAGATCAACAGCTACTTGTTTAGCATAAACTGTAGTTTCTTTGCAGTTGTGGTGATACAAGCATGCAATGGAGGTGTAAGCATTAGAGAAGAGATTGTAACTAACTCCGAGCAAGCCCACTATCTAAAGTGAAACAAAACTTTTGGAATCATGTATGTAGGTCACACAACCTATTGAGTACATACACTAGACACTAATTTTCAGCAGTCTCCTCTTACATTCACTTTGTCTTGCACTTGTTCTCCACTGCCATTAAAAATTTTGCCAAAGAAAACTTCCAAGGAACCTGGGAATCTGGGGACTGTGTGCGATCTAAGGAATTTTAGGGTGGAGTTAGGTATCTTACTTGCCAGCACCTAAGATCTTGTAGTTTGCTTGCCATTCTTACTGATGCGGTCCTCTACCAGGATGGTGGAGGGAGAGGGGA
This sequence comes from Pampusana beccarii, assembly GCA_013399365.1. NCBI lineage: Eukaryota > Metazoa > Chordata > Aves > Columbiformes > Columbidae > Pampusana > Pampusana beccarii. The sequence goes on along the minus strand of VWYH01009511.1, from coordinate 336,969 downwards.
GGTAAATCTGTATCCTGATTTCCTCACTCGCTTCCCCACTACGTCCCCCACCCCACCACTACAGATATTGTATAGTTATTTACTTTTCTCATACTAGAATATTTTAGCCTGGAGTTGTATACAGGTGTAATATCAGTGAGGGTGGAGGAAACACAGTGTCTCAGCCCTTTTTGCCCAGTTACTTCGAAATACACACAACCAAGATAGTACTAGTGAATGGAGCATGTCTTCTTCCTCAGAAAAAAAAAAATATGAATAACAACAGTCCTGTGCCTTTCCCATCTATCTTCTCATCATGAATAGCAGATGCTTATGTTGTCTTCCCACTTGCTTACAGGTCTTTAAGACTGTAATTAATCAGTGGCATACTCCAGCACCCAATGTGCAATGACCTTCCCTCAAACATGGTGTTACCCTTTTGGCAAGGGCATGGAGTTGCTGAGTCCCATCTTGCTGTTTTCTTTGCTTGTGGCTAGAAACCTTTCTTGGCTCCCTACCCGGCCAGCCAGCAGTTATTCTCTCAACAGTAATAATCACATCCAAATTAGTTTTGCTGTTAAACAAAGTCTCATTTCTTTCAGAAACAGGAAAAATGAAAACATGTATAGGAAAGCCTTTATTCCTATTCACAGCAACAGGATGTGGGGTTACAATGGGTCATGAGAGCATATGGTGCAAAAGGTGAATATTTGTTGGGAACCTCTGCTGTTGAGATCAGATCCTAGAAACTGCATTTTCTCCATATGGGTTTGGACATTCCTACTGGCAATGACTATTTGTTTCAACTTACACAAAAATTTGATTTTGGGCTGACCTCAAGTACATATTTATTTTGGGTTCAACCGCTGAACCTCCCCCCTCCAGCCCCAAGTAACTATTTAAAAAAATAAAAAAGTAACAACTTCTGCAATTCTAATCCAGACTGTATTTCTGAGGCCAGTGTTTCATACTGTTTCCCCCCTCTAAATCAAGGAGCTCCTGATCCTTTCTTTCTTTCTATGCCTAACCATTTTTGCCTTGAAAAATGCAGACCCACACTGTAAATCAGATAAGAGAGCTAGGGTTAGTCTTTGCTGAAGACGTTTCTAACTGACATAAGAGCTATTCGGCTGCTAGCTAAATTCTAGGCACTGGGAGAATAGAGTGATTCCGTATGATGACCATCTATAATGTACTTCCCTAAGCATCTGCTGTGAAAATTGAAACAGAAAACATCATGAAGCCGCCATGTGAGTGGTTCTGGCAACTTCTTCTCAAAAAGAATATGCTAGAACTAGAAACAGTATAAAAAAAGATGACAAGAAGGATCAAAAGCATGAGGTAGCCCATGTTTGACGATACATGAGTCTAGAGCTCTTCAGCCTTGCAAAAAGAGACAAACGAGAGCTAAAGACAAGTAAGACCTTTTATAAAGTCACAATTGTCACTTTGTAATTAAAAAAAGCAACAGGGGTTATCGAAATGGAGCGTTAAGTAACTGATTGAAGTAAATAAAAAGAAGTGTTTTAGTTGATAAGGTGTAATTTAATTATGAAGTTCTTGCTGCAGGATTTGTCAAAAAAAAAAAAACATACATGAGCACATGAAGTGTTTTGATATATTTTATAAGAGGCAAATCACTTAAATGCCATTGAATACAGAGATGCAGTAGCTGAGCTTGGAACCTTCTGTCTCAGGGAGTTATACCTGTGGAAGAATCTGTCTGTACAATATAATTTTATATTCTTTCCCTAAGTACCAGCCATGATACAGAGACAGAAGTCTGAGACAAACAAATCCTCTCTGACCTGATACAGCAGTACTTAGAAAATACTGTCTGGTTTATCTCACCAGATCCTGGTCTCTTAGACTGCATGCGTCATTTTCACTGTTTTCCTAAAAAACCTCAGAATTGTCAGACAAATAAGAAGTGTTTTGGTTTACCTTTATTTCTTAACTGGGATAAGAAAATTTCTGTTGGTCACTGAAGGCTGAAGTCTGTGTTACTGTAGCATGCAACAATTTAGTTTAGTTATGGAGCACACTACTTTCCCATTTATTTGAAAACTAAATTAACTTTCCCTCAGAAAGTTTGTTTTACCTGTTAAAAACAATTTTCCGCATTACAGTCATTACAGATAGTGCTACAACACTGATAAAGGTGAATTACTAAAACCTTTCTGAATCCATCATGACCTGAAATAACTTTTTTTTTTCCTATGTCTGCAAGGGAGAAATTTCTGCTGTCATTTTTATTTACAAGCAAAAAATACCTTCCAGACTTTCTTCTATTCTAGGAATATAATTACTACTGCTCTTTACTAAAACATCAGACTAATCCTTTATTTAACATTAAAGGCTTTCAGCAAGGATGGATGTGTAAACATACAAAAGGAGTGAAAGCTCAGTGTTCTGCAACAGATTGCATAAATACACTTTAAAAAAACAAGTTTATTGAAAAAGACTGCACCTGTCTCATAGTATTAAAAACACAGATCAATAATGTAGAAATATGTGATATGAATGTAATTATGTCCTAATATATCTTGACAAATATTTGAAAATATTTCTAGGCAGTTATTTGAATCCGAGAAGTGGCACAGGCAGAACACACTGAAAAGCTAAAACTGGTTGTTTTTTTTCCAAATAGGTACATTGCTTTGATGAAAAGTGGTGTGACGTGCCAGAGGAACTACTACCAACTTAGAGTTCATTCACATGAATACTTATGGTTACGTGACGCCAGTAATCCTCTGCCAGTGGGCACCAGTAACATTGGAGCAACAATAGATTACCCTTTAAAAGAGCCCTACTCTTGTGGCTTAGAAACTGGGTGATGATTCTGAAATGCAAAGTGAGCATCTCAGCCCTTACTGCAAAACAAAAAACTACTGGTTATATGACTTATTTGAGAAGCTGCTGAAAGATTGTTTCATTTAATGGAAAACAATATTCTGTAATGTAACACGAAGGAGTGCTGGTATTTCCTGGCATTAGCCATAGGATATGGGTTGGGTCACAAAAGACTCAACCACTGGATTTAGTAGCAGAAAGGGATTTGAGGGTGTTGATTGACAGATGGCTGAACATGAGCCAGCAGTGTGCCCAGGTGGCCAAAAAGGCCAACAGCATCCTGGCTTGTATCAGGAACAGTGTGGCCAGCAGGACTAGAGAAGTGGTTGTGCCACTGTACTCAGCGCTGGTGAGGCCTCACCTTGAATCCTGTGTGCAGTTTTGGGTGCCTCATTATAAGCAGGACAGTGCTGGAGAGATTTCAGAGAAGGGTGACGAGGCTGGTGAGGGGCCTGGAGCACAAGTCTGATGAAGAACAGCTGAGGGAACTGGGGCTGTTCAGCCTGGAGAAAAGGAGGCTGAGGGGAGACCTTCTTGCTGTCTACAACTACCTGAAAGGAGGTTGTAGCATGGAGGGTGTTGGTCTCTTCTCCCAAGTAGCAAGTGATAGGACAAGAGGAAATGGCCCGAAGTTGCACCAGGGGAGGTTTAGATTGGATATTAGGGAAAAATTCTTCACAGAAAGGGTTGTGAGGCATTGGAACAGGCTACCCAGGTAAGTGGCGGAGTCACCATCCCTGGAGGTGTTTAAAGGGTGTGTAGACAAGGTTCTTAGCAACATGGTTTGGTGCTAGAGTTGGGTTATGGTTGGACTCAATGATCCTGAGGGTCTTTTCCAACTGAAACGATTCTATGGTTCTATGATTCTAAATTATACCCCCTTGCCCTCCAGGTATTTTTCAATCTTGAAAATTTGATAAGAAAAGCAAATACTTTAACCAAAACCAACAACTACGATAGATAAATTCAAGCAATTAGTAAAGCACAAATTAATATCTATAGAAGAGAAGACAGGATAAACTCTCAGAATTCCCCACAACCATAAGCAGAATTTTGGATCTCTGTCAAAAATGATCACTTCTGATCCTTCATGGTTTACCATCACAGGGTCACTATGCCCTCTGAAGCTCATAGCGCTGTCTAACCAACTCTGAAAGTGGAAGCACTGCTGGAGTTCATACTTTTTCTTCCTGTGGCTTACCTTTTCTAATGGCTGCATGAGCTTTTTTACATCTGTTCTCAAGAAACAGAAAGCCAGCAACTCCTAATATTATCTTCTGAGAGGATTTGCCATCATGAGTGCTTATAAAAAAGGGTATTGTTAAGATCATCAGCTTATTCCCTTAGCAGAAGTCCCGTTGCTTTGCTTGAAATGTTAGACACACTAATGGTAACTATTGTGCATTCTTGGAATAAGTTTTCTGCCCTATTCATCATTGTTGATATATAATTCTTTTGGCTAACCATGGTGAACCACTTTTGGTTCAAGAAACCCATTACATTCTGGCACTGAAACTTTTTTCTTCTGCCCCCAAGTCTATAACATCATCTTTGTACAGCGAGACATGATATGTTTTGCAGTAGTACTCCATGTGAATAAATTTGTTAAACTCTCAAGAATATATTCTCATAACCTAACTATTTCTGCTAGCCCATGCAAATAATCAAAAGAGGTTGGCTAAAAAAGGTAGAAATTTACAGACTGCTGAACACGATCAGCTATAAATTCATCTGGAATCTCATATGCAAGGGAAGGGGGATTCACTACAAATGTATAAACAGTTGCTTTACGAATTGTAACATGCAGCAGTTTAAATTTAAACAAGACCTTTTTCTATTAAAAAAAAATAATCCATATAAATTATGAAAAAAATTGACAGAAATGAGCAAGATTTTCTTATTGTTTCAACTTCTTGCTTGTTTTCCAGTATTCTGTTCCTTAGAAACATGTTAATGCTTAAACACTGATAATGTAGTCAGGTCCTTGAAGTAAAGAAAGCTACACATTATGAAACCTAAGGAGCAGAAAAGATTATTTAAAATTCCATTAGCACCTCTCCAACAGTCAGCACAGGGACATGTTGACACTACCTAGTGGCACCCTCCTGATCTCAGCATGTTCCATCATACTTTCAACACCTTTGCAAAAATCTATGCTTATGCAAGAATCTCCCTGAAAAGAGCCCTCATAGACCACTTCATGTTTCCTCTCCTAATCATGGATATTCTAATCATGCCCTTTTCAAGCCAGGATTTCACATTGAAGGGTTTTTTTCAATTTCATGGACACTTTCTGAGCCTAAAAGGGCTATCTGTAGAGTAGTTTCTGTCATATAGGTTCCTCTGTTATATGGTCTGTTTTTACTTCAAGTGATTTACAAACATATTCATGAAACCACTCATAAATCCATCCAATCCAGCTGGATTTCCCAATCTGCATATAGTTCTATTGCAGTTAAATCTGTGTTTTGAAATGATATGCCCTCCGATTGTTTTCTTTCAGAAGGGCAGTCCCTAATCCACATAAACTTGATCAACTTGGACTCTTCATAAAACTGAGAAAAATGGATTTCAGCTCCCCTGTGGCAGTTTCCCAAGTCTTTCCCCTTGCAATCATAACAGCATTCGCTATTGTCCCCTAGAAATATGCTCAGTGGAATATTTCTGATAAATCAGGGAATAGGTTTGCTTAGAAATAGTAATGAATCTGTGAATCTCTGGGTGGTCTTTTTCTTTTGGAGACTTTCCATTTGTCCAGTTACCTTACTTCAGTCATATTCCTTTGTCACAATGCACAGATCACAGTAGGTTTCCTAAATAACCAGACTTACTCATCCCAATTGGATATTAGTTCTCACTCAATTTAAGGCTTTTTTTGCTTGGCATACATTACACAGATTTTTATAACACATAACAACTTCTGTCCCAAATAAGCACATCATCAATCAATATTTCCAGTCAAAGAGATCGTGGTACATCTTATGTGTCGGTGGAATCCTGCAGTGAATGAAAGCACTTGAACTTATCTGCCCAAGGAGAAGATTCTAACTCAAGATGCCAAGATCATAGGCTGGAGGGGAAAAAAAGGAAAAAAAAAGAAAAAAGTAACCTAGGTTTGGCCTTATCGGCTCTCTCACGGGCTAAGAGACAACTTGTTATAATAACTTTGCCTCCTTACATACGTGCATATGGTGGCCATACCATGATTTCAGTCAGCTGGCACCTGAATTCATTCAGTACATTCTAATTTTTCTACCCCTTTTATTTTCTTCCACGAGACATTGAAAGGATTATTTGCACTGCATGCGTGTTTTGGCAGAAAACTAAGATCTGTATTGTTTTTGTCTTACATCCTTAGTACATTTCTCACCATTAAATTACTCACAGATTTTTAAGACTATTTACATCCCATTTAGTAGATCTGTTAAGCACCTTCCGGCCATCAAAGTGGCAGTCAACTTTCTTTTCCACTGTTTTAAAAGGCAAGTGATGTCCATTGAACTTCACTATAGTAGTGTGATTTTTGCCACTAAGGTTGCAATTATATTTGCTGCATAAGAATAATTTTTCAGTTTTAATAAGAAGTAACCGCTAACCTTCCTGTTAATTGTTTGATATTTTAATCGCACTATTTTGCAATTGACTCTCCAGGCACTGCTGGTATCACAAAATGCTATTTTGAAGAAAGCAGACATAGAACAACAGAAAATAATGACATCCATTGCACTCAACAGCTGCTCCACATCCAAGTTCCCACCATCCTTAGAAACAAGAGGCATAGAAACAGGTTGAGACTCACCTCTCTTTCCTTTGTGCCATTCCAAGGAGCTTCTCACCCTGATGTTTGAAACTTTTGTCTGAGAAAGCCATTTTCCTCGCTCTCTGCATAGAATTACAGAATCATTTCAGTTGGAAGAGACCCTCAAGATTATCGATTCCAACCATAACCTAACCTAAATGCCTCAAGAAGGCACATAAACCCTGCTCAGCAGCTCCTACTTTCTCACAGAACTGTCTGTATCAGCACAGTCAAGCAACAGACCAGGTGACCTAGGAAAGTTGAAGGTTTTCAAGACCAGACTGAATAAAGCTGTAAGCAATCCGGTCAGATCTCAGAGCTGACCCTGCTTCGAGCAGGAAGCCCCTTCCACCTTGAATTATTCTATGATGCTACATTTCAAGATGTGTTAAACATATAACTCCTTTGTTACTGAGGTTACAGACAAAACACAAATTTAATCGTGACAATCCTCCTAAAAGCCTTCTAGAGGCTCCATCTTCCCAGCATGCCTTGATATAGAAAGTCTTCGTTTTCTTTATTCAGAGCTAACATTGCAATCAGCTGTGGATATTATCAATCTGGGTGTCTGTTAAGGATGTGCCAACTAAAATGTTATTCACAGATGTATCCGCTTTACACAACAAGAAGCATGCAGTACTCTTCCTCTGATTACTGACCCATTGTTATGATCATTCAAACAACAAATGGGATAGTTATTACTTTCTATAAACTTTTTGCATCTTAGTTTTAGAGCAGAAATATGCCAGAAAGCAAGGTCTGAATCAAAATACAAGATTATAGGAAAGTGGTCTGGAAGTCCCAAAAGAAAACTTAAAAGCATACACATATTACTTACAGTTTATGAAAGCTCGTATATCATGGACACAAGTGCAAATCCTGACTCTGCTGATGCCAATGGGAATTCAATAAAAAAGTCAGGTTTTCACCCTTGCCCAGAGAACCTTATCCTGCTAATATCAACATACCTTAAAGCCTTTTCAGATATAGTGAAATTAAACATGCATTAAGTCTTTGAAAGATTAGGGCCTAAGAGCTAAAACATGCTTTTGGTTCTGGACAGACAAAGTAATAAACTGGACCAGAATCTAAAATAAGATCCAAATCTAACAACCCTCTTCTGCGAATTCTTAGACTCATAAATATCTGTCCAGATCTGAGCAGTTACACTGAACCTATTATATATGTGAGTAGTTTTAACTTTTGTACCACTTTTTTGGAAATTTTACCCCAAATACACAAATAATTTAGGTTGATGCCCATCCTAAAAAAGCATTCCAAGTTGAATACTGAAGTGGTTGTAGAACTAGGGTCTTACACATTGAAATATAGTTACTCACATGAGTAAAACCATTCACAGATATCGCATTGTGAAATCAAGACTGTATTTTCCTACCTATCTGTCCAATGTGTAAAATGTTTTAAGTTTTCAACATGAAAAATTCTGCAGCTACAGATGTATTGTTTTTGTTTTCATTTTAACTATTGTGTTAAGGTTTTTTTAAAATACAGTTTTGCTTACAGAAAGGCATCATTGTGCATGCATTTTCACTAGCTCCATGTCATCTAAGTATGTTTGCATTGATTTGTTATTTTGTATATGAAATTTAAACACCACAATTACAGGCAGACAATTAAAAAATGAAACTAAGATAGCAATGTAGCAAAATATTGTGCCCAAATATGCCTTTAGCAAAGACCTTCCAGATCTTAGATTCCCAGTAAGTGACAAGAATAATTCACACAAAGACAGAATCTTTAGGGAGGTGAGAAAAGGTAATTCTAAACAACAATTTCCTAAAAAAGACTCAAGCCAGTCCTATTAGGATGTGTTCTTTCACGTTCTTGAAATGCAAAACATTTCCTGAGTTCAGTTTTCATCATGGGTCTCCTTCTGGAATCTGTGCTTTTAAATGCTGACCTTTCAGCTCAGTTCTTCCTTCTAATCCTTTTTTTCACAGTCTTAAGGCTTTGGTCTGGTTTGGTTCATCTGGCTCATTGTTGGAGCCTCATTTTGAGATAGTCTCTTAACTCTTAGATGAGTTTTGTAACCCCTAATGTCACTATATGCAAACTGTTGCTCATTTTAATTTTTCTACTATTAAATCAGAAAAAATCTGCAAGGATGAGCCCGTTCGAAACCTACTGTAAGACTGGACTTTTAGGAAGGACCTGGTACTGAAGTAGCACCAGGAAGGCAGAAGGTTGCTATAGACTTACTGGGGCACAATATAATTTTGCAAGTATATTCAGGCAACCCTGGTGGCAGGGAGGTGAGAAGTAACCATAACTTCAAGCCTTTCCCAGTCACTTGTGAGAGAGGGTCAAGACTGACATTTTGGTCATGTGGATGTTCATGGCCAAGACCATAGCTATGATAACGTGGCCATCTCTGTTTGTCTGCCAGGCTGCTGCACCTATGCACAGTCCAGCTCTGACTTATTCCCAGACACCCCAGACAGATAAGGTCTCTGTGACATTTAGCCAATCTTCAATGTTCCTCTTGAGCCAGACTTACAGCCATGTTTCTTAAATTTTCCTGGAAGTCTCTGTAACTGTCCATTATTAACAGTACACTGAACTCAGTGGGTTACTAGTGTCACTCTCCTTTTATTGTGTAATTTCATAGTCAGGTAAAGTTATATTTCACTTTTATTTCCCATAATCATTACAGTCTTTTTTTGCCATATGCTAGACATTTTAAAATTATTTCTAACATCTCCTAGTTTTGTCTCTTATATGCATAGATTGTGAACTAAGACAGTTGGATAAGGCTATACAAACATTTTGTCACAGTAATATACTGTTCCCCTCTCTAAAATCACTCCTTTAGAAGGCACTGGGATTCTGGCAGTGACTGTGAATTACTCTGGTCACATCCACGGTGCTAAAACAGTGTTCCCAAGCACTGCTCTTGTTACGGTATTTGGCTGAAATGTCCATCTGTCCTTACAGTGCAGGTCTTTAGTGCAGGTTTAATAAATGAAGCCAAGTTTAGTCCATGTTTTCACTGCCAAGCATTCTTAGGGATAGGCTCAAACCTCTGCTACACAACTGACAGTGTCTTTTTGTTTTGATATATTTGCACCTTGCCAACTCTAAAACCTCTGACTCTGCCCTCTATCAAAAGCTTGACTCAATTCAGAACCATCAAGATGCTTTAATCAAATACAAATTGTCTCCAATGGATAAGGCCATCAAGGCTCATGCTCACACTCTATGAGGAAGTTAGGTACATCTGAAAGCCCTAAGGGCAACACACAAAACTTACTTTGACAGGATCCAAACAAGGACATTTCTTGAGCCCTCCCTTCGTAATTTATGACAACAAGCAAAACCTGACACTTGGTTCCCCCCCTAACCAAAGGGCAGTCCAGGAATGGGATCTACACTGCTGTGATTAGGCTGGTCTTCTACCAGATCACAAATACACGCTGCTGCTTTCACCTCATCCTGCAGAGGTGGCACCAAAATCAGTGGGCTTCTTTGCTTATCACTCTTTGTGGCAGGAAAACCTGCCCTTATAGCTCTTCACTCTGCCTTCTTTACTTCCCCCATGCGGCTTAACTATACATGTGGTAGCTAGCCAACGTCAGCCAAAATGAACTCTCTCTACATACTTATGTGTAATGTGCCAACTACATGCTACCTTTGAGACCCTGGAGTCATTGCTATCTACTGTGCTCTCTGCCAACTCCCTAACATATGTCTGGGTTTCAACTAGCCTTTCCTTTGAGGCAACCAAAAGATTTGGGCCTGAAGCAGCAGAGTTTACCAGCACCAGGAACACAGAGTCCTAGTTGACAAAGGGGAAAATTACACTAGGTACTTAATACAGGGAAATCATTTTTTTCTGGTGTATCTGAGACTTCTCTAGAACTAGGAAGGAGATAAAAAATTAGGCTTGCTGAGTCCTCAGCTAACTGTCCTTGAAGAAACACAGAAAACAAAGACAAGCCTTTCCAACTCTAATCCTTACTTGTGCTCTAACATGCAAAATAAATAAATAATAACGCACACCCCCCACCCCCCCCCAACAATTAACTCCAACGTGGTCTTTCAGTCCTCTTTCCTCTGCTCAGCAGGTGCTTCTACCCTCACCCCTAGTACCTCTCAGAGATTCTGGCCAGTGCCCAAGATGGCCTTGGAGGTGGTTCACAAAGGTCTAATGATTGTAAGGAGTTGTCTGCAGAGAGTGTTAGAGCAAGGACATCTGTCAGTCATTTCTACCCTGACTGTTCCAGAAACTTGGCACAAATCACGTGGCATCAGTTTCTGCTTTGATTAAGGGCATATCTCACAACTTCATGTGTTCACTTCCTCCAAGCATTCATTCAAAATGTGGCCGATGTCCCTTTGTATTTCTCCTGCAGTTAAACACAGTTTTGGCCCTTGGGTAAAGAAATCTCATTCCTCACATTCATTTGTTCCTCTGTCTTTGATTGACCTACGCTCCTGGCTTCCAAAGCAATGCTGTTCTCTATCCCACATGCTTCACTAAATTTCTGTGTTCTTTGACTCTCCACAGGTCTCTGACCTCCATATCTGTCATTGCTGCACAGTCTTGTTCCCAGCATCTCCCTAATTTCTTCTGATTTGCACACAAACATGCCCACCTTCATCACTTCCTGTAATCCTTCACCACTGTCACAAGAGCTTAGGAAGCAATTCTCTCTGTATTTTTTTCTTCCTTTTATGCCTGTTAAAAACAACTTCAGATGTTTTCAGAAAGATTAGTTAAGCAGTGAAGCAAAAAAAGAGGCATTTTCTTGGTCAGACAAGACAGAACGGGAATACATGGAGATATGCTAGCACGTTGTGATCTTCTTATTTCCTTCTTGTTAAGGGAAGAGGCAAAGACCTTTGCCTACTTGTTCTAGTAACTCTTACTAAGTGCTCTCCCAGGTAGGTAACCACTTAGAATGACTGCCCCAGATAAGACCGTCATTCCATAAAGAGTTAGGAAATGTTGTATTATTGACCAGAACACAGAACCTCCTCCTTCATCAAAATGCTGTCACTTATGAAAACATCGCAGGAGTTCTCAAAACTCCATTACCATATGTTTTCTCCCAAACTACAAGTTTTTTATTTAGAACTGTTCTATCCAGAGACGACTTCTAGAGACAAGTCATAAGGGATCAATAGAAACATACTCCAGGAATAGAATAACTTGACTCCTTTGCATTTCGAAAGAAAAATGAAAGCCATCTTTTCCTTCCAGCAGAAAAAGCAATGATATGGACTAGCTTTTACTGCCACAGAATTACTGCCATAATCATTTTAATTTCTATTTCATTATGATCTTGATAACATGTAAAAGAAAGTTTAGGTGGTCCAAGTTTCAAAGCAGAGTTTTATAACAAGGGATTTGATTAACCTTTGAGATAGACTTTGAAACCACAGAATTAAAGTGAAGAAGCTGGATTAAACACAGGCCATTACCTCAACAGCAGTCAATTAAACTGACAAATCACGAGAGCTAAAGTATTTTCGTTTTTTTTTTAAATCATGCAAGTCTCTGGGGCTTGACCTTATTACACTTTTTTTTTTTTTTTGCACTGATGCTGGTGACTAGAACATGCAACAGACATAACTTGAAAATAATCTACACACATCACGTCAGAGGAGGATGCACACATACAGAGAGATGCAGCAACATGAGCTCACATAACTTGTAAAACAGTAAACTTACCTGGACTGTAGCCTTAGTATTTATTTGCTTGAGAGTTCCTTATCTATATTCTTCCAAGAAAAAAAAAATCATTTAAACAACTCAACTTTCAGGTACAAAGGCTTTGAAGAAAAACAAATAAACAAACAGAAATTGCAGGGTAGCACAAACAGAATGTACTTTCAAAGAATTAAGAGAATTAAGGTGTTCTGCCACTCACACTCAAAGCTGCCATGGGTAATGAAGGCTTGCATTTTCCTTCTCTTGGAATGGACACATTTCATAAAGTGTTTCTGGTCTTAAATTACCCCTTTAGCATCCAAAACTGCAAGGCAGAAAGCTTTATGCATTGTTCCTTTGTCTTGCAACAAGAATAGAGGATTATGCACGAGGAAGACTTTCTAGGGATCAGCTAGAATCCTAACAACTGATCAGGATGCACCATATCTAGATGGATTGTCCCAGGTGTATAGCAGGGAAGATAGTATTCGTTTTCCCCTTCTCTCTATGAAAGAAAAACATGACTTTGTCCCTTTTTGGGAAAAAAACTTACTTTTGTCTGTGTACACAGGTGCTGAGCCAAAGCCACTGAAATCAGCACAAATATTTGCACGGACTTCAGAGGACCCTGAGTCAGACCTATAGCCATTTGACCTAGCTGGCATGTGCAGGTGGGGGTAGAGTCGTGTTCCTTGTTTTCTTCATGATCCTTTGCCCTCCTGTTCATCCCATTAGGTGAAGAGTTCCTCACCACCAGCACCCAGGGTAGGGCTGCTATCCCAGTAGTAAAAGTGATCAGGGAACAACAAGGGTGTCAGAGAAAGAAAGTGGGGGAGGGATGATGGGAAGCTTATTCCCCAGTGGTGCTGAGTAAGGATTGTGCTTACTGCTTCCCATCTGATCACTACAAAACTATTTATAACTGTCCTTGCAGGCAAATATACAAGATATTAATGAATGCTATAGAGCAAACAGCTGAGTCACAATGTCCCACCCTCACATTCTCCAGCCCTTTCGCTCAGCCATCTAGGAAGTGCCAGAAACTAGAATGCATTTTTATGAAAGAGAGCACTCATATCTTTTAGACAGCTGATGTTTGCCTGCTGCTGGCTTTCTGGAGTGGTATCCTTCTTCTCAATTAAGAGCGGTCACAAATATTCCCATAAACTCAGTAGTCATCCAACAGTGCTGTGGGAGCAGACAGATGTGTGACACGCAAGAGTCAGAACAGAACTGGCAGGTGAGCCAAGGAAGTTTTGGCTGTCCCTTGGAAAGAAAGACTTCTGCAATGTCATTTAAGCCTTCTCTGAAATCAGCTGCACTGCAGTGGCAAAAAAAGCCTACTTCGTAAGACTTCTCAGCCAGGAGAAAAAGACCCTGTGAGATGACTCTGAACAGATGGACTTTGCAAATTCAAATGCTAATTCTACTTCTTAGCTAGGAGTTAAATTCAATTGTGCAGTAAAAGAATGTGGCTTTAAACCTGACTTTGAAATCAAACAGCCCTGTTCTCATCTCCTTGCAAGTTCTGACAGCCTTGCCTAGCTGACTGACTGCAGTTGTTACCAGTCTCAGCCTTAATGCTCAATGTTGCCACTTGGGTGTTCTCCCATTTTATTACATGATCACCTCTAAAACACTGTTTCCAAGCAGAATTACTAACCAATAATGTGTTTTCCATTTGTCGTTTAAATATACAACATTTGGTTTAACATTAATCAGTTGCTACATGTTTGTGCAGGAAGAAGTGACAATGAAGCTTAGAGAGTAAGGTTTGTGATGAAAAACATTTCCCGTTTGGTGACTGCAGAACTATTTATAATTGGCCATGTAGTACAATATGTAAGATACTAATGACACAAGAACATTCTGTAGATTAGATATGCCTTATCCCTGCCCACAGAATACTTTCCTGTGCACCTCATGATGGTTTTTAGCCATATCATTCCTGCAAGGTAGTTTTAAATTGCACCCTCAGACCTCCAGAGGCATTACAGTTCCAGCAAGATCAGCATCACAGCTGGTATCAGATCATCTTGCTTGGAAAAGGGAAAGGTATGTCCAGAGCTATGCAGGAGTAAGGAAAAGAATGGGGATAGGAGGAATGTCTGGAGATGAGTGCAACAAAAATGTGGTATCCAGAGGCACATGAGAAACAGAGAGGATATAACGTCCAGCACGATTTAGGAAGGAAAGGGAGTGTCCAAACCCTGCTGGCACAGAAAAATTCTCTGGAATGCGGTACTTATATTGGTTTACCATTGCAATTTGTTTGTTTGTTTGTTGTTTGTGTGTGGGTTTCTTTGTTTGTTTCTATTTAATATTTAGTTGTAATTCCAAGCCAAAATTAACAGCCCTACTTCTAAGCAATGAGAAGTAAGAACAAACAAGCCCATTCCACAACGCAGGAAAAGATTGTCTAGGGAGGGTCAGGAAGCTGTGGATAGATAGGGTTGAAATCACAAAGGATAGACAGGAATGTTAAATCAGACCTGGTGTGAGTTAGTCTTCTAGGTCTCTGTTAAAGCAATAGCCCTATGGAAGCTCTAAACCCTGGCAAGGTGTAGGTATTATAAATTGTGCACACAGACTAAAAGGCAATTGTAGAAGAAAAGCACAAAACAGAAAAGACAATGGATGGTAACAACAAATATCCTTTCTTTTACCTTTCAGGAACATCATATTCTGGATATCATACCTGTCAGAATGCTGATCAGAGGAAAAGAAGTATTTGTTATGCCTCAGAAAGACATAGTACAGAGATCTCAGTCCAAGAGCACAAACCTGTGACCATGAAAGATGAATTTAAGGCCTTGGAACTCTACATCATCTACAGCCCGTAAATTGTGGGACTGGGGATCCAAGTTGCCCATATATTTTTAGATGTATCTGTGACAGAGGCCATGAGACAAAGGCCCTGATGCAAAGTTATCAAAAGTATTAATAAATGTAAATCTCCCATGGCGGGCTATTCAGCGCACTTTAGGGACTGGAGTACAAAACACCAAGTTATGCCAAAAGTTCCTTTTCCCTCTTCTGTAATGTGTTTGTCTCTTCTCCCTTCTCAGATGAAAGGAGGCAAAGTTTGCAATCTTCTTTCAAAGTGCACTGATAAAGTATAACTGTTAACCAATACACAGAGTTAGTTCAAGTTACTGAATGCAGTCTTTTGTGATTAATACTATTTTCTAAACTTCTTCACTTTGTTGCTGTTCTAGATGGTTAAATATTAGGATGGTAGAAGATGGAGGATTTTACCCCTGTAAAGGCTTTCTTGAAGTGTTCCATTTCAATCATTTGGGATCAATACAATTCATCTTTGCAGCCAAGAGCTACCACTTCTCTGTCCTGCCATTTATTAGCTGAATGCACTTGGAAAGCCACCTTCTCATTATTTCTTTTGCCCTAGCTCTCATAGGAAATTTTGAAGTGATCACATCTGGAGGCAAAGAAATGCAATTTAGCCTGAAAAGGACTCCCAAAGTTAGATATATGGAAGCATGTTATAAAACTTTGACAATACATGTACTAAAAACAAACTGAACACGCAGAATAAAGTCATAAGACAGCTGGCAACTCATTCAAATCCAGATAACTGCCAATCACTGCAGGTTAGAGTATTACTTTGTCTAAGTTATCATTAAAAGTGGTAGCAAATTTCCAAGCAGCTCTGCAGGGGCTGTGCAGCTTTTGATCCCTGCTGTTCATGACTTCTTATCTCTGCACAGGTCCACTGCAAGTGGAATCTTGGTTCTTCGCATTTTTCTGTCCAGCACAGATCAGTTCATGTCATGAGTGTTTTAGGATGAACTCCTCCTTGGAGCCTGAAGCAAAGATAATGTCTGATGTGGAGGCACGTCTTCATCAGAGCCACCTGTGATTCCATCTTCTGGAAAGGTACAATTTAAACAGCAGGCTCTGCCTAAAGACCCTCTTTAGTGCTCCAAACTCTTTTGAAGGATAAACAGAAAGTCAGCTAAAATACCATATTCACAGAGAACACTGTCAGCTAGAAATTAGTGTCAGTGACAATTAACTTTTTTATACTTTAAAAATAATAATTCTGCAGGTTTTATTTTTAGGTCTGCTAAAAGGTAAGGCAATAACTAAAATAACCCTCGAGTTTTTATTTCGCATAATTATAGAAATATTTATTTTTAAAAATAAAATAAAGACATCTTAAGCTTTCCTCTCTATTATGTAATCTAAATGAAAAAAAAACACAACAAAAACAACAAACTGAAGCAAACCTTGCCTGCTGCCCCAGGGTTTAAGATAACAGGTTACAGCTAAATCAGAGGTTTAAATAAGTTCAACAGAGATAGTTTAGATATTCCTACTATTACCCTGTTAGTTTTTTAAGAAAGCCTACTGCAGACACCTGTACAATAGCAGCCATAAATGTCATTCAGAACTTGGAACACTATATGGACAACAGGACTGGTTGAACACCAGAACAGGCTGACAAGCTTATGGCATCTCTGTCAATGGAGTTTTTAACAAGGCAAAAAAATGTTTGTCCAGAATGACGCATGCGTCTGGCCTTGGGTCAGAAGACATGGCCTGTGTAGCCAACATGTGGTTGTTTTTCAGCCTATTTTCAATGAATTCTTTGACTGAAATAACATATTTTTTTTTCAAACTTTGAGTTCATGGTGGATGTGACTATGTTTACAATGTCACTTACTACACCAGCCTCACAGAAAAGTCAGGAAATAGGGCTGGATTTCCTGTATCATGAGAATCCAGTTTCCTGCTATCATGTGTTTTATATCATACGATCATTTTTCATAAGCCTGTTGACAATCATCATTATACCAGTTGGTTTTCTTCTTTACCTTCTCCCTTCCACTACCCTTTTAGACACCAACAATACAAAGACAACTAAGATGGTTTTCTAATACTTCAGTGCAGAATGCAAGGCTAGCAAGAAGTAATCTGTCAGCAATAGTAGTGAAAGGACAGTTTTCTCAGTTTCCAGACAAGGAAAATGTGTGGTAGACTGGTCACAAATCTGAATGCAAATAGAGCCATTTACTTGCAATGGATTATTTGGACTGTCGGTGAATTTATAGCCATAGGTCAGATTTACAGGTATTCTTAGTTTGAGAGCAGAACATCACAACCACAGTTGTGCTTGCAAGATCAGCTTACAAGCAGGAGTAGCTTAGTGGATGGGAAATGTTGCCAAAGCATATATCTCCCTATTGGTTTATTTATTTAGTTCTTTATCGTTGTTACACACTGCAGTACAATGCTGCAGAACTATCTTACAAGGAAAGCTAGAGAACAGGATGGTTCACAAGGTTATAACTGTGGTTTAAATCTTCCCTGGGAAGGTATGATACTTTATAAGTTTACCCCAGTTGAGTTCTAGAGAAATTTCTCTGCAAGTCGATAAATCAACCAAGAGTATTAACATTTCTGGAGGAACCTAGGATAGACTATGAATGCAAGAGAGAATAATTTTCCTGTTAGAGAATCCTATACATTCTTATGCAAGGTTATCATTCCCCAATAAATTTCGCAGGACTTCTCCATAAGAGGACATTATAAAAAGAAATAATGAGTACATACAATGCTGGCCATATCAAAACAAGAATAATAATGGTCAGATTTTTTTAAAATACATATCCAAACCAAAGTCTCTGCCAATATAAATCATCCTGAATCAACTGAAGCTGATTAATAGTAGGCTGAGAACCCACTCCCAAATTCTGTCTTATCAGCACAGAAAAGATTTGCAATATTTATTTTTCTTCCTAAAGACTGGATTAATGTAAGCTGAATTTTTAAGCAAGGCCAACACATGGAGTTGAGGCTGACACACCATCTATTTGAAAGACGGGATGTGATCAATTAAAGATTTTTAAAACTTTTTTTTTTTTTTAATCCTAGAAGAGGAGTTTCAGTGGACTAAGCCTAGTTACAGGGTCCTAAAACATAGCACACATTTCACAGCCTCCTTGTGTCATGCCTTTGTTAAATCTATAAATTAAGTGGCCCTTGAAAAATATGCTCTCTTGACATCACAAGACCTTTGACTCTTGAAAATGTTCCTGACCCAGCAGGATAAATAAAATGAAAAAGTAGAAGCAACAATAGTAAGGTGAATTCACTGGGGCAATGAAGGAGAAACTAAGCAATGAATCTGAACTCAAAAAGAAAAGACAAAAAAGGGGACAGGCTTTGTACCCAAACACATGTGACTAATCCATCCTAACAGTCTAGTAGTTGCCAAAGGAAGGAGAAGATGAAGATGAGGTGTTGGCAATGGGTCAGAGAATGATTTTGGAAGCACGAATACTGGAGCGTTAGATGAAAGAAAATTTAAAAGCAGTGGGAGTAAAGTATTGGGTCACAGAGGGAAAAAATGGGCTGAGGAAGAAAGACACAGAAAAAAACATCTGCAAGCAGCACTAGTGATGGAGGAGAAAAGAAGCAGGAGACACACACCCAGGTGCAGCATTGCCAAGCAGCCTGAAACGAAAACCAGCATCATTTGTGTGGGGGTTTTTTCTCGCTTTCACTGTTAGATCAAAAGGAGAGCAGCAATGCAATCTGCTCTTTGTGCAGAGCACTTTTCAGCCAAGGGAAGGAGAGTGCACACACTGGAACATCTGTTCCAAGAAGCCACTTGAAAAATAATCTTATAATAGCATGGGGAAAACATCTGTGCAGCATTCACCAGACCACCAGTAGTGCAGCAGTGGAGGAGTAGAAGGGGGAAGGAAGACAGGAGAGAGCGAGGGAGACAAAGTGGAACAGGATTAGGTCAGGGGCAAGTACCCCAGTGAGGGGCATGACCCACATGTGAAGAAACTGCTCATTTGGTGTCTTTTCTCTTCTAATCCTCAGCAAGAGGCAGACAGATTTCTCACCCACTGAGCTGTGTTTATTGGCAGATATTACTCAACATGTGCAGCTTTGAAAAATCCCAAACTACAATCAATGTGTTTGAGAGGCTGCACGAAAAGCTCCCTGCCCTTGGCCTCTGGTGTAGCCCCCACCCCTTCTTCCTTGACTTGCTTTATCTCTGCTGATACTGGAATAAACATGCTGGAAAAACATTCACTGCTAGCTCAGGTGGAGACAACTAGGAAGCCAAAGCACATTTACACTGTGTGTGAATTTGATCTACTGTGTCTCTAATAAAAGACAGGGCCACTTGTTTTCACCTTCAGTCTGAAAGCAAAAAATTCAGAAAAACACCCACCCTAACCATCACATAAACACGCACACACACGTGCAGTATGTTCTTGGCTTCTCCCTCCATCTGTTTTATTTCAATAGAACTGTACACTTATAGCTACCCTTATGCAAGCATCAATAGCATGACAGCAGCCAGGACACTTTTACCCCTACCATGTGACACATTTTGCAGGAGTTTCCTAAGAAAAACGGCGTCAAATTTACTCAGCCATTGTTTAAGTTCTCTGAACAAGAATAGCCTTCCCCAAAGCATTTCTTCTTGCTGATGAAAAGAAGAAAGAATCAGCAGATCTTAAATATAAAACCTGCATACAAACATTTATGTGATGTGAATAGGTACATAAAATTGATCAGGGAGCTACTAGCAGTTGGAGTAGTACCTGTGTACGTGTAGGTGGATGTAATGTTCTGTTTCAGTGTAGACAGAAGAAAAAGGCCATTCACCCTAATCCCCATGTAATCAGACTTCACTGTGGGAAAACTGATAGGGAAGTGAGAAAGTCTGATTGATTTTAGAAGTTAATTGTTACGCTGAATTAACGAGATACAGAGACACATCAACAGTGGGCAGAAGAAAACATACTGCATATTAGCACATAGCAAAGATTTGGTGTACCTCTCCACAGATGCATGCATCGATGGCATATAGGGTAACTACATTGCTACATTGGAGCAGGTACCTAGGCAAAATGTACCCAGTTGCAGTTAGCAAAGTGCACCATGCGAAGCTCTTCTTTATACCAGTCTTGTCTTAATGCTGCTCTAGATTCCCATGTCTTCTATACTATGCTCAGAAAGGCAATAAGCAAAGTGACAAAACTAAACCACCACCACCACCAAACAAACAAAAAAACCTACAAAACCAAAAACAAACAGAACCAAACAACAACAGCAACAACAACCACCTAAAAAATCATGCTAGGAAGTTAGGAAGAAGACCTGCACAAGAGAGAGAGGAAGAAGCAGCTTCCCTCCGTGTTCCAGACCAATAAAAAACTTAGGAAGTAGGCAAAATGTGATAAATCAGGAAACACCCAGGATCAAGACTTTCTTGTGTTTCATTCACAAGGAATCAATCATCTTATCATGCTCCATTTCTCATTCCTAGGAATGCTCTGAGAGCTTTGCTTCAACAAGAATACAGGGATTTTTATTTTTTGCTTTGGAATCTCAGTAAAGTGTAAAGAAAGAAAACTAATTTATTTTTCACTCTAACAGTCATATTGGCATATTATCAGTTTAGCTTCCACATGCCGAAGCAAACTGATGTATGTAATGTATGTATGTATGTATGTATGTAAGTTTAAACAATGGTAAAAGGAATATCCCAAAAGAAAGCTACCCTGGTTTGATTATATTGGCCTAAAATCATACTTACAGTTAGGCAGGTATGACTCGCTATGGAAACCATGGCTTTGATTAAAAGCAGTCTCAATTCTGACTTTTCTTTTGTGGGCCACAAATCCTGTGAACCGAGGTCATTTCCAGATAAGCGTTGTGGGAGGGGGAGTCAAAGGAAATGAAACTGGATATATAGGTGGGGGCACACAATAAGGGTGTTGTAGGTAAAGATGAACAGCTTGAATTTGACATGGCAAGTGACAGGAAAGCAATGGAGTGCTAATGTGTGGGAGGAAATGAATATGACTTTAACAGAAACATTTAGGACAGATGTGAGGGAAAGAACAGAGGAACTGTGGGGCCAGACAGGAGGAGCTTACAGCAACTAAAGCAAAAAAACCATCTGAGATACTGACAGCAACCTATTTTGGGAGTTTCCTCTTTTCTTTCTCACAGAAAAGTCAAAATTTAAGTGAGATGTTAGGTGTTACGTGATCTCTAAGCCTTTAACAGCTCCAGGACTAATTTTATAATATGTTACAGTGTACTGTAATTATACCATGGGTTTTCAAAGAGAAAGCATCACGCAAGGTTGTATCTCCCTTATTCCCTAATCTCATTCATCTACACGGTTATCAACTGGAAGACCATCCAAGAGATCAACATTCTGAATACTTTTCCTCTCATTTAATTGGCAGAAGTATCAGAAATCCCACTCTTTAATCCCTTGGTTGGGAAACATTTGCCTATGGTGAGTCACACAATGTATTTCACCAGCATGATGTTATGCTAGTTTTCCTCTCTCTCTGAAAAAGCCTTTCATTAATCTAGGCTTAAAGACCTATTAATATATTTCACGGAATCAGCATTTGGCAAGTTCTTCGCACAATACCTTTAGGGCAGGCTGGGCGCTGGCATGTGAGGCATGGTTACCTGCAGGAGGAAACAAATGCTTTCTCGACGTCCTTTGCATGCTAAAATAACTCTTATCAAAATGTGGATCCACAACATGATCCTTCAAATATTGGGAGAAATATCTTACCTTCAGAGTAGGTCTGCAGGAGATTCCTCATTTACTAAAAGTCTACTGAATGTTGTTGAAATTAGCTTCTCTTACTTCGAAGGTGAACCTGCTTCCCTTCTGAGGCAGTACCTGTTTCCAAAGCTCCCTTAGACTAATGTGCAACGATACCACACTATAAGGCTGTTACAGTTACTTGTGTAACGTATTTAATGCAAAACAGAAAAGAAAAACATGGAAACATAAAGGTCCCAGCAGCACACAGCTTTGTTCCATAGGCAGAGGCACACCTCCCTGATAGCATGGCCAACTTTGCTTGTTCAGGGCTGCCTCAAAATTCATCAATATTTTGGCCACACAAGCAGGACAAGTGCTGGCATGCATTTAGAATTGTATCCTACCTAAACATAATGAGCACCATGGTGTTGACTAACCGGTATTTTCTTTGCATGAGTTATGAACTCCTTAACTGCTTTTGTCCCCAATCAGGCAAAATCTGTTTTTTATCCCCAGGGATACAGGCAATAGCAATAAAAGCAATGCATCACTGGGGTTTTTATAGATCCCACTTCTTGTAATTATAAATTGAATCAGAGCACAAAAGTTGAGCAGAACATAGAATCATAGAATCATTTCAGGTGGAAGAGACCCTCAGGATCATTGAGTCCAACCATAATCTAACTCTAGCACTAAACCATGTCGCTAAGAACCTTGTCTACACACCTTTTAAACACCTCCAGGGATGGTAACTCCACCACTTACCTGGGCAGCCTGTGCCAACCACTGACAATCCTCTCCATGAAGAATTTTTTCCTAATATCCAATCTAAACCTCCCCTGGTGCAACTTGA
The DNA here is from genome assembly GCA_013399365.1 of Pampusana beccarii. Lineage (NCBI taxonomy): Eukaryota > Metazoa > Chordata > Aves > Columbiformes > Columbidae > Pampusana > Pampusana beccarii. The sequence continues at coordinate 314,240 of VWYH01009511.1, read as the reverse complement.
GGCCATTTCCTCTTGTCCTATCACTTGCTACCTGGGAGAAGAGACCAACACCCTCCATGCTCCAACTTCCTTTCAGGTAGTTGTAGACAGCAAGAAGGTCTCCCCTCAGCCTCCTTTTCTCCAGGCTAAACAGCCCCAGTTCCCTCAGCTGTTCCTCATCAGACTTGTGCTCCAGGCCCCTCATCAGCTTTGTCACCCTCCTCTGAAATCTCTCCAGCACCTCAATGTCCCTCTCGTGATGAGGCACCCAAAACTGAACACAAGATTCAAGGTGAGGCCTAACCAACACAGAGTACAGCGGTGCAATCACTTCTCTAGTCCTGCTGGCCACACTATTCCTGATACAAGCCAGGATGCTGTTGGCCTTTTTGGCCACCTGGGCACACTGCTGGCTCACGTTCAGCCATCTGTCAATCAACACCCCCAGATCCCTTTCTGCCAGGCAGCTTTCCAGCCACTCTTCCCTGAGCCTGTAGCACTGTCTGGGGTTGTTGTGACTGAGCCCTAGGGAATACCACTTGTGACCAGCTGCCAACTGGGTTTGGCTCCATTCACCACAGCTCTTTGGGCCCAGCCATCCAACTGCTTCTTTATCCATCACAGACTACACCCACCCAGGCCCCGAGCTGCCAGCTTCTCCAGGAGAATGCTGTGGGTTACGGTGTCAAAGGCCTTACTGAAGTCTAAGTACACAACATCCACAGCCTTTCCTTTATCTACTTGGGGGGTCACCTTGTCATAGAAGGAGATCAGGCTGGTCAAACAGGACCTGCCTTTCGTAAATCCATGTTGACTGGGTTTGATCACATGGTTCTTCTGTTTGTGCTGTGTGATGTTATTCAAGATGATCTGCCCCATGACCTTGCCCGGCACAGAAGTCAGACTGACAGGTCTCTAGTTCCCTGAATCCTCCTTCTGGCCCATCTTGTAGATAGATGTCACGTTAGTCAACTTCCAGTCAACATTTTAGCATTATCTTCTGCAGCATAACCACAAATGCTTCTGAAAAATAAAGTTGTTGTTGATTAACCAAGAAAAAAATATACTGTAACCCCAGTAAATACATGGAACTTACATTCCATACAGATCATCTACTTTTTGAAATGGTAAGCTGTAAATTTTCACAGACATACTACATTTGATTGTAAAAAAGAACAAATAGAATTATTTTAAAACAGATTACAGCCTTCTACTCCTCCATTATGATCACAAAAGCCCGGACCACCTTATGAGTTCCTGGAACCGCTTTAAACCTCTTACCCTGTTTCCCCCAAAATAAGACCTACCCCGAAAATAAGACATAGCATGATTTTTCAGGATTTTTGGGGATGGTTGAAATATAAGCCCTACTCCAAAAATAAGCCCTAGTTATTGTTCATTTAAAAAGTCAATTTAAATAGTGTTAAGGAAGCTGTACATGTAAAAAAGTGATACGTTTTAGAGCAAAAACTATTATAAGACCCTGTCTTCTTTTTGGGGAAATAGGGTGGGTGTCAGGAGAGACAACAGAGTCATCTAGAGGAGATGAAGATAGTAGATTCAGAGCACTGTAGTTTATTAGGTTGCACTTACCTTTAGATATCCTTGCAGTCCAATTTCGATGGAGCTGAAGAAGACGGGTAACATTGTAAGGCTGTGATCACATTGAGAACCCTGACCTGTACAACCTACCACTGAGTTTGCCTCGCTATGGAAAAGACTAGGGCTAATAAAACGTGTAGGCACACATAACAGTGAACCCTGAGCCCATGGAACTGAATACGAGTGTCCTTCTGAGAATCTCAAATGTAAAAAGGACCTTTTGCAATTCTAAGGGACTGAGAAGGAGTCAGTTTTAGTGATGCTGCTGTGAGTATTGAAATATTTCTTCCTCACTCAAGGAGTTCAAGGAGGAGTCAGAAAACAGGAAGCTAAATGGTAAGGATGGAGGTCGCAGTGCTAATGAAGGCTTGTGCAGTGTGTAGGAACAAACAACAGCCAAAGAATCTCTTTGCTTATGGTAAGAAGAGTGAATAAAATTTGATTCTGGCAAAAGAATTAGTTTTTCTGATCCTGTAAAATGAGTATATGTCACCAGAGGAATAATTGCCAGTGGGTGAAAGAATGTGGAGGCCTGTCTCTGAATGACAATAGGTCTCTGTGTAGCCATGAGGTGACTAAAGGGTCTACGCAGTTGGATTAACAGCTCTCAGAAGATTCTTATTTCAGTGGTTCAATACCAAAGGCTTCCTAGTGTTCCTGATGATTTTGTATCATCACAGGAGCCCACTGCCATATATCTGGGTTGAGTCATTGATACAAACATACATCTGAACCTTTTCAGGAACAACATGGCTACAGCTGCACTAGCAAATAAAACACCCCAGGGACTATTCTCTGGCCTTTAGAACAAGTGGCATGTTTTAAAGATCAAACTTGTGACCCCATTGCTACACTCTGTACCTACCCAAAACAAGGGGTCTTATCCATACCACTTTCTAGAAACAGTACATGACCCTTATTATCCCCTGAACCACAGCTGAATACTACTTTGGAGAGCACTAGTTGGCATGCATCAAAACTGTTCAAAGGTCTGTGCTATCAGCTAAACACTGTGGATTGTAAGAGAGTGGTAGTCAAATTCTAAATCATGGCCCTTTACAGTATACTTCTATAGGCGTAGCCTGTGGGACCACTAAGTTGTAGAAGTTAAAAAGCAAGGAAGAAACCAGAGACATTTATTTGAAGGCTTTCGATTGAGTTATCTTAATTGAACTCCCACCATGGACTCTATTGCACCAAAGGAAAACTACTCAGACATTATTGAGAAAAAAGACCTTCCAAGTATGGAGTCCTTGCCCTCTGAATTGTCCGGCTGACGTCTGAAGTTGTCCTTGCAGACTTTCAGTTAAGGTCAGGAAACCACACTCAAGGGCTTTCGCAGCTGAGCAAATGGAGGACTTGGAGGTAGCAGAAACTCCAGAATAAGGGATTCTTTCTGACAACAAGTAACTGTCTTCCTGACAATGAGGATCCTTCTTGAGACATGCCCTCAACACATGTGATGGGAGGTGCAAGCATGAAGATCTTGTCATGAAAAAGACATGTGGGATAGAGGACTAAACTGTTCTAAGGCAGAGATCTAAAAGGCTATTAGAAGCCAAGTGGCTTAACTCAAACTGAAGATCTCCTTTTTTCCCTGTTTGCCAAGAGGGAAGTTCTTGGCAACAAAAAAAGTCCAGGGAAACAAAGAAAATTGCTAAGTAACTAATGAACAAACTAACAAGCAAAATGACAGAAAAAAGATCACAGGGCCAAAAACATTGCAGCCTGTGATGAGAGCAGAGCTACAGCTGAAGCCAAAGACAGTTGAAGCAAACCAAGAAGGAAGAAACTTACACCACTGTTCATGACCTCAGTGCAGAGCACAAATAGAAATAGGGCATACATATGCTGCTTGGGCACTCCAAAGGCCACTCTCTGGCTGGAGATCACAAGGCACTTCATCATCCCACAGTAGGTACACACATGGACCAACACTGGAAGGAGCAATATGGTGTTTTACTATAATAGGAAAAGACTGAGTTCTCACTGTAAGTGTAAAACAGAATGCAACCTTAAATATGGCCTCACAGTGGCTCCACCATAATTGCTAGTTCCCTGCTGTGTTCCCTATACAGCAGGTCTAGTACTGACATCTGGTACTAATTTAGGGCTCATCTGCTCTACAAAAACAAACATATTGTGGGGCCTCGTTACAGCATGCTTGTCCCTCGACTTGGTTAAACCACGTTCCATCTTGTAAAGTAGATGTGACATAACTGTTTGCATTTTGGCCCTGAACCATGCTACAGATGTTGCAATGTTCAAGAGCCTGAAGTGGCTTAAACTGCAATGCTGGGGATCTACTCCGAAGCAGCAAAAATTCCATCTCCCCAAAGAGAGTGGCATCAACCCCTTCCCCCCTGCTCCATGAGACTACTCCCACCTTGTTAAATTTACCGATCAGCATGAATCTGACATGAGGTAGCTTAGTTTGTCCATATTTTAAGCAGTGGTTATTTGATATCAGTTTTATGGAAAGTGATTTTGACCCTGGTCATAATCACATTTGCCATTTATATGTGAAAGACTATACACAGAATACTCAGGCAAGAGAGACATAGATACAGAGATCTTTCTTCGTTTGTTCACACAGCCAGATACATACATTCATTTGTATTTAAACACAAAAGAAATGAGATTTGTGGTTGCATCAAATGGACAAAATTTCGTACAAAGTACCTGAAGTGCACACACCTGCCTTAGCAAAGGATTCGTCTCAAATGCACTTTTTGAGTACCAGAAAATTAGTTAAGACTTTATTCTAGGATATTTCACTGTGTACATCCCCATTTACTGCTCCAGGGACTGAATGCTGACAAAGCTGCTCCAGTTCCAGCTATTGCAGAAACTTCTCACGCTCTGCATGCTGTTCATTCTCATGTGGCATTCTCTTTCACTTTTTTGCTCCAGCTACTGTTTCTCTTGCCAATAAAGATTAGCATAACCTTCAAGAAAATCTGGCAGAAGGTCACGGTCATTTCAGGGAGAAGTAAACAGAGTGAGAAAAGCACAGAATGGGATTACTAGAAGAGTGTAAGAACTCTTTGCCCACTGTGTATAGGTCACGCTGTTTAGCAGAAAATATATTGGTATTTAACTCAGTCAAAACTTACGTAAACTCTGCTAGACATCTGAGAAGTTGCATGGGGCTGGAATTCAGGACTGCATTGGACCTTGAAAATATTCACAACTTACAGTGTCTTGCTCAACATGGATTGTTTTTCCATTACTTGGGGGGTAAGCAGCAGAATAAATAATTTGCAAATATTTGGAATGTTTCTATTTGTCATTTTAAAATCAATACCTATATCTTGTTGTTCTCCATAGGGTCTTTCTTTGCCTCTTATGTAACTGGTAAAGCAGATTGTATTTTTCCTTTAAGAAAAAAGAAGTTGATCGTATCAGTCCAGGACTTTTTCTAAAAACCTGGAGGCAGTGAGGTTTCCATATAGCAGGGCCAAATTACAGATGTTTGGCCTAAAATTAGTTTTATTATTTTTATTTTGGATTTTGGAAAAACAAGCACACAAGTCTTCACAAAAGAACACAAGTACATGTGTTCTCTCTATTACACTGGAAGAAAATGTAGCAACTGTAAAGGACAAAATGAGCAGGCCTGCTTTCTCTAAGCAGAGCTCTCAGAAATGGAAAAACCAAGCAGGCAGAAAACAAGTGTAAAGAAGGGACTCTGACCCCACAAGAATGTCCATTTTTTCCAAATGAACCAAATGGTCTAAGAAAGGATACTACCTTCCCTATAAATCTTGCCTCACAGAAAACAAAGACATTATGATTTCAAAATGCTTCCACAACAAGGAGCAGAACGAGGCTTTTGGAGCAGCCAGGGCTGCAAACAGGGAGAGACCAAAGATGGAGTTTAAGTGGTATATTATCATGAGAGGAAAGAGGTGAATATACAGCTTAGTGAAATCCTCCTGTTTGGATCTTCCATGAACAATTACAGGAATGTATCATTGATTTTCACGCATACCACTTGAGGTGTGCCATCTTCATCTGGTGTTCAAATTTTGCTGACAATTCTTGTCACGGGATGGGATTGACTTAAATGATGAATAAAAGCTAGATAATACAGACACTGTGAAGTATAAATAGAGGAGTTAGCAGCAGAGTTTCTATCAGAATTAGCAGAGTAGTGGTTATAAGCTTTGCTGTATGCATGTGGTTTTACTATAGCAACAAAGATGAACGGTCATCATTTTCTGTGACCAGCATCAAATCTAGTATTATCTGTATCCTGCCTTGTGAAGAGAAATGATTTAGCTTCTACATGAGGTTCAGTCTGTTAGCCAAAACGGAGAAGAAGTCCAAGATATTGAAGTTCATGCACTGTGCATATATGGTATTTCCCAGTGGACAGTTAGATCAGTAACACAGCAGATCTTCCAGTCTTCTAATGGCAAGTACCTAAGTCAAGTGAGAAAATACAAAGATTGCTGTGTTCTCAATGCCAATTTTAAGAGTCTCTAGAGTTTACTGTCTAAGTTGGAAGTATCAAATGACTACCTGATACTGAGTAAGACTTCAGAAAAGAACAGCCTGTGATAACTAATCTATTAAAACTCAGGGACATGATGTTCAGCTCAAACCAAGGTACTCATAAGTGCCCCAGAAGTGTCTTGGGCATGTGTCTAAGATGTATTCCACAACACACCACAGATGGCAGGATGACTTCTCCCATCCAACAGGAAACACTGAAGGCAATTCAAAAGCTTTGAAGCTGAGAATATTTATTTATTTCAGGTGATTTTCGGCCACTAGCAACATTCATTAACCTGAGATGAGAAAAGCTGAAAAAATCTAACCCAGCTGATAATTTAGGAATGTTAAACTGGTTAAGCTGTTTTTCAAGTGAGATTAAAAAGCAGGCAGAAGATAATGGGTTCAATAGTAGGAGTGGTAGGTGAAGTAAGGGAAGATTTTAGTTCAATAAAACAGCACGGTAACCTCTAAGGAAATTAAAGATCATATGTTTTATGGTCTTCACCTCAGCAAAATATGTACCAGTCTTCTAGCTGACAGATGAAGCAGCATGAAGACTTAATCTACTCAGACTTCATGAAAGGAGAGAGTCTTGATGGCAAAATAAGACATACATATCCGAGAACATAAGGCAACTAAAAGCAGCATATTTCATGACAAACCAAAAAGGAAATAAGTATGCTGAGATATATTATGCATACTGTTGTGTAGAGCCTGGGGAGTTTACGAAGAAGTTAGGAGTGGTCATGCAGGAGAAAAGACATTATATGATTAGTAATAGAGAAACTTGATGGGTATGTCCTATGGGTTTTGGAGGATTTCATTTAATATCTAATGTGTTCCGTAAAAGCTACAGTGGAAAACCAGGTCAGATGGTGGTGATATTTTGCATCCAATATCCTGTTACATGATTAGAAAGTCATATATGACTGAGTGGACTCCCCAGTGTCTGTGGTTAAAGTACTGATTAGTTAAACAAAATCAAAATAGGAGGTATCTGTAATAGACTACCACACCTCACAAACATATAAGACAAACTTCCCCTCAAAAAATCTGGTTATTAAGAACAGAAAAGAATATTCTGTTACTATAAACGTCTTTCATCTGCAGATCATTTTCTCAGTCTACACAGCCAGGAATACAACTTCAGACATTTCTAAGAAGAATAGATTTTTTTCTTAACACAGAAGTCCTACATGGGATATCAAGTAACTCAGTAATGTCTATTATCAATTACTCACCATAATGGACATCATTATGATAAACAAGGAAAAGTTAAAGGCTTTTATAAAAATTGAAAAATTACCTAATGAGATGAAGTTTGATTTATGTAATGCAAACGGGATATGTCACCAACCTGAAATATCTCTTGTGAGATCTTTTAAAACCTGCAGTTTTTAGAACTTAGAGGAACAGCTGAAATTAGAGTTGGGAACATGCATTTAACTGAAGAAGTGTTAAAACGACCGGGAATTTTTCAGGAACATCTTGCTAGATGCCCAAGAAGACAAGATTCCTCAGATTCAAAAGGAGATACTAGAGCCAAGTTCCTGTATACACACACAAGCATATAGTACATGCGCATAAGCGCTTACGTGTGCACTTTTATATGGAGAGGGAATTACAAACCAGTGAAACAAGAATGATTCTAAACTACAAATAGAAACAAGTGGGTAATGAAGTTAGTAAGTCAACTGAATGAATGAGTTGTCATAAATCATCAAATTTTTAGTAGTAAGGCATTTAAAAAACATTCCAGAAGCAATACACTCTGTGAATTAATTATATGTCAATAGCTAGATTCAGACAGCAAGATGGTGAAGTCTGAACAATGAAAACATATTCACTATGTTTTCCAGTGGCATTTGAAATTAATCAAGTTATCTATCTACTGCTTAAGGTATTACTGATAGATCAAAAAAGTAGCCATGAGTAACAAAGGAGGATGTAAGGTAGTCTATGTGACAAACATTTACAAGACCACAGACTCAGATATCTTAGGTTCAGGAGTTTTAAATAAATGAGATGAGGAAATCTCTGATATAATATTTACTAATATATTTTTCTGGCAAACATTGAAGAGCACTAGATAAATTCCAGAAGACTGGAAAATTGTCAATATAGTCATAGAGAGAATCTTGTAGTAAATCTTCATCATGCTGAACAAAAAAGTGAAATTTACTAAGGCACAATACCAACTACTTTGAAGGTCATCTGAGATGCAAAATGTGAACAGCGGACACCTGAATAGTCACACTAAAGAAATTAAGAACAGCCCAGAAAGAATTTCATTGATATAGTGTTACAAAGACAAGCAAAATAATCACATGACCTTTACAATGATGGTGATGAAAATAGCTTCATCAACAACAACAAAAAAAGAAATTCACATCTTTGTATTATACAGAGTTGAAGGAAATTAACTTCAACTTGAAAAAGGAAACTGAGGCTCTTTCAGATAGAAATTGTGACTCCAATAATTATATAATATAAGCATAGATATTCATCATTAATTCATACAATAAACTGTCTTGCTTCTTTCCATCATTGCCTCTTAGAAAATTTAATGGTAAATTTCAATCTCCTAAGCAACTTCCATCTGAAAGGGAAGATAAAAACTGACAGGAAGTTAGATCGAACAACAGACCTTGGGGACAGACAGAAAAGTTACTTATGTACATCTACATTCGAGTTCTAGCATGGCATCTGAAGAAAGTGTCCCACTTGTCCCTGCTAACCAGGTATCAGTTCAGATTGTGGAGCCAAGTCAGAAATTCTGATCCAGGTGACCATCCACCAATGCACAACAACTGCTGATGAGGAGACTGGATTACAGTAAAGTCTTCCAGATTGTATCAACCACACATGCAGTAATAAAATTCTGTTGAGATCTAATACTCTGAAGCACTTCTCATACAATATAAAATGATAAAATATGTCTGTGCCTTTATGTTGCTATTGTACACCAGCCCTCAAGACCCTGCAACTGCATTTCTTTGTCTATCCAACATTTCTCCTGACTCAAAATCCCTTCTTTTTTTATCTGACCTTGCTATTCTCATTTCTCTGTTCAGAATCTTTTCATTATCTTCTCTTTCCATCCTGCCACATTTTTAAGTGCTGTTTTCCCTAATGGCAAGGGGAAGCTTCTCAGAAGATCCTTGAAGGTGTCACTGAAGCCTCCAAGGACATGACACCTGTCCACCTGTACTGGGAGAGACCCAGATGTTTCTCCTGCAGCAGGACAAGCCAGCAGAAGCATCATGACTAACTCTACAACTGCTACTAGGTCTGAGAGAACTGGTGATCAATGCTCAAAACCTTGCTTTGAGTAGGAGATTGAACTGGATAACCTTCTGCAGTCCCCACAAGCCAAATTTATCCTATGATTTTTGACTTCTCTGCAGGGGCTTTAATGCCTTTGCACAAAATTAAATTAGAGCTGTGAGAATCATCTTGTATTCAGCAACTAGCCATGTCAGAAGCCATTCCTCACCCTATATGAACGGCTTTTTTCTGTCTCAGTGACTGTGAAAGTCTCACACAGAACATGCCATGCTAATGCAGTGCTCAAGATGCCTGTCCAAAGACCATTACCCTTCCTAAACACAGAAGGGCATGAGCTTCAGAACCTGTTGCTTGTATAAGGAAGGGCTATAGGCAACAGAGAGCTGTGTTGTATATTCACATGGAATCAAAGACTAACAGACTTGTTTTCCTTACTGTTTCAGACTCCACTGCTGAAGAAGAGCTCCTACTGGTACTCCCATCTCCTTCCCTGGTGCCTTACCTCCTCACTGGTGCAGGCAGTCCAACAAGTTTAACCTCAGGACCCTGATGCTGTATTTAAGAACTGTGAGTGCTGAGAATGGTGGGAATAAGAGATAGCACCATCAGATTCTAACAGCAGTTCTTGGGCCACCTGGAGAACAGATTGCAGCACACTTGCCCATAGACTTGGGAGCAGGAAGGTCTGGAGAAATTGCGTAAGCAGTGGCTCCTGTGGCACTCTCAGTCTCCAACACCCTACTCCCTGGCTACAATGAATGAATCAGCTGCAGGAGTCACCAGAGTAGAAAGGTCAGCTGAACTGTGACATTGGATCTCTGTCCCTCCAAAATGAATGTTATCCATCCTCAGTACTCAGAAACACCCCTCAGGCATCCAAATTGGCCCAGGGGAACATGGCATGTCAGCAGGCTTCACACAGCAGCGCATCTGCTGGGGCCTTTCCAGTCCTCTCAATAATCATAATAGAATCATAGAATTGTTTAGGTTGGAAAAGGCCTTTAAGATCAAGTCCAACCTTTAACCTAGCACTGCCAAACCCACTACTAAATCATGTCCCTAAGCACCATGGCTGTGTAAGAACCACTACATGGGCATTTTGGGAGTATTTTTAGTCTTTAGTGAGCCATGCTATATTCCTAAGGAATTTCTGAGTGGTGGGCATATTACCTCCCTCACTTCCTTTCCTGTCTTTTTCCTATTTACTCCCCCCCAAAAAATCTCATTCTCTCAACTCCTGTCAAGTTATGGGTCATGTTGGCCCTCTCAGGGGATAAAAAAAATGTTGTTGTTTGAACACTTTTGCTGACCCATTTCTCTTGAGCTGCAGGTGTTCCTCCCACATAGATGTTTGGCTGTTGCTTAAAGCTACATGCCTGAGCCATGGGCTGTTGAACCGTGGTCCCTCTCTGACTTTGCAGGAGAAAAGGCATGCAGAGAGCTTGGCTGCTGAATGCATTGTGAGTGGGAGGCTGGAGGTAGTTGCTGGGACTGGGGCGGTCCAGCTGTGAGGACCTTTAAGGCAGGGTATGCAAGCCATGGGGTGTTAATGGCCCATCATTAGGCTGGAAGGGCCTAGCAGCTCTAGGAATAGGTGCTTCAGCCAAAAGCATAAGCACATAACAGATTAATCATTTCACTAAAGTAGTGAAAAAAAGGGGAAGAGAAGCTCTTACTTCAGTAGGAGTAAAAGATCTCCTTTTTGAGGGTACATCTCCACCCCACAGGGAGTAATCAGATGGCTCTGTGCAGCTACCTTTTAAAAAGTCTTACACCAAGTCATGCAAAACCAATACTAGCTTTATCCCACTTCCGAGCCTTCACAGCCTCTTCTCCCATGCTATGTGCCAGTGAAGTGAAGGGCAAGGAGGACCTTTCTCCTCCTCTCTCACTGTCTTGGTAAGAAAGCACGGCCTGGTGTGCTGCAGCTTTTCAACTCCTTTTTTCCCCACCCCAGTAAACATGCAGGCAATTGTGCTTTTGTATTATCTTAGCTGTCCTGGGCTGGGCACCAGATTGGAATGTGCGTCTTTTCAATGCCACCCATGAAATGAGAAACAGACAGACAGTGAAGGTCTAGTCTTTCAAATTGCTGTTTTTCAGGTTACTTGGTTTTGGTCTATGGAACCTTTCTAAGGCTTGTCCAAAGTGACATCTTGGAAATGTGGATAGTATACATTTTGGGTCCTCAGCACCAAGTGCTTTGTTTTGCTAATTTATTTGTATAGCAATGCATACTTGATAAAACCGATAGTTTATGCAGTCTTCAATCTACTAGCTTCTGGATGCACTACACCCTCTACTCTCTATAACTGTAATCCAGAACAACTGGTTTTGTCTAGTTCTCATAGCAAGCAAAATAGGCATGCAAAATGCCTATTATATTATTTTTCTTCTGAAGGATGATTGTGAAACAATAGCTCTGAAAAGTATGGGTTGTTCTGTTCATTTTAAGAAACTGACGCTGAAACCAGAAGATGATCATTTGAATGGCAGTGTAAAGAATTATTTCTATGCTATTTGTCAGGCATAGAAAAGTAATGTGCTTATCACAAAAATCTAGATTGCTTCTTCTTTGCTTACACAGAACCTGACGTTGTCTAATCCATCCTTTCTAGCAGTCAAAACATTCAGCTTTTGTCCTACCATTTATTAACAACTGCCTCATCAGTGGAGCAAAACGTTTAGCATTCAAAAGCATAGTTAAAAACATTATTGTAATATATACACACAGGTCTACTGGAAAAATAACAAACATCTTCAATTTTGGCACGGCTTTGAAGTACTTGATTTTGCAACTTCAACACACTTGCTGTATTTTTTAGTGTAATTTCCTGAAACTTATCTTAAAAACTAGGGGTCTGACCTGAAGTAATCTATTGGTCCTCATCAGAATCATAACTTTTAGAGTCACAACACAGTCATTTACAACCTGAGCTAACACAGTAAATGACAGGAATAGAATTTCTAGATCACAGAATCATAGAATGGGTTGGGCTGGAAAGGACCTTTAAAGATGATCTAGACCAAACCCCCAGTGACATCTTGCACTATCGGTTTGCTCAAAGACCCAGCCAGCCTGACCTTGAACACTTCCAATGGTGGGGCACCCACAACATCTCTGGGCAACCTGTTCCAGTGTCTCATTACCCTCACTGTAAAAAAATTCTTCCTGTACTGATACTGGGGATTGCCCTGACCCAGGTGCTGGATCTTGCACTTGGTCTTGTTGGAGTTCATGAGGTTCACACGGACCTACTCCTCAAGCCCATGAAGTTCCTCTGGATGGCATCCCTTTCCTTTAGCAAATCAACTGCACCACTCAGCTTAGTGTCATCTGCAAACTTACTGAGGGTGCACTGTCTGTGTTGTTGATGAAGATATTAAATAGTATTGGTCCCAGTATGGATCCTTGAGGGACACCACTTTTTGCTGGTTTCCACTTGGACACTAAACCATTGAATGTAACTCTTTGGACATGGCCATACAGCCAGTTTCTTATCGATCTAACAGTCTATCTATCAAATCCATACCTCACCAACTGAGCAGCAAGAATGTCGTTATGGACCATATCAAAGGCCTTATATCAGAGGTCAAGGTAGATGACATCTGCAGCTCCTACCTTGTCCACTGATGCAGTCACTTTATTGTAGAAGGCTTATCACCCTTTGTCTGAGCCTGAAATTGATGAATCTCAAGAGATACAGTCCATTAAGGTTTTCCATACCTACTTAACAGACAACAGGGGAATGCAAGGACTAGAATGTGTAAGACATTTGCTCTTGTACTTGCAGGCCTTTCTCTTCCAGTCTCCAGAGCCTTCCCTATTCAGCAGAAGTCCATGCTATCCCTGTGCTGCTCTTCTTTCTCCATACACTCCTAGCCTCCCCTCTTGTACATTTTTCTTCCTCTCTACCTTCTCCATGATGTTTCAGGAGCAAGAGCAAGATTATAGAGGAGAGATAGGCTGTGGATATGATTACAGCAGATAAGAGATGAAAATGCAGAGATGCCTAAACTGCAATTACCTAACCCAGGATCGCAAGCAGTGCAGGACAGTCCTACATAGAGGCAATAATAGCTGTATTTGCCCTACGCAATTCAGATACAGCCAGTTATTTCAAGCTAACATGGAAACCACTAAAATTTTGTGTGGTGTAGAAACTGTTCTTGCAGTGTCCTGGAAAAAACTGCATAAGGAATTCATTTGAATTATTTCCTCAATGCAACTGAAGATGTTTCAAACAGTTTTAATTGTCCATTGTCTCTCTGAGCAGACAAAGCATGCCTAAAACATATGGAATAATCATAAAATGCGTGTGAAATTTTGGTGACAAAACTGTACTGAGGATGTGCAAATTAAGACTATTCAAAGAATTACAAGTTGGCGAAAACTGGACAAATTTTCAAGGGCAAGTAAATGATCAGTCCCTAAAACTCAAACAGTTATTCTCACACATAAGTCTCTGCTCCAAAGTACAGACTCATGATCATTGTCATGGCACTAAGTATAAAACAAAGTGTAGAACTTATTTTGAGAAACTGAAACTTAAAAAGAACAACTCCAGCCCCAGTCAGACAAGGAAATTCCAACACAAGCGTTTAATTTTAACAAAGTTACGTACAATTTTTAAAAATATCTTACAATGGAAAATGTCAGAATCTTCTTTCATATGATGGCTCTAAAATCTACAGAACTTAAGCCCTCTGTACTTCCAATTTCTGCAGCACACGAGTAAGTAACAATAATTCATCTGATGCTCTACAAAACACAATCATTTTTCCTTCCATGTCTCGAGTCACAATGCAGAATTTATCATTGCATTGTTTGATCTTTATTGAATCTCACTGTTTGTAGTATCTTGGGTATAAATTTGGGTCAAAGAGAATCACTGACTCTAAAAGGATAGATAGTGTTTGTACATTCTGTGGCAGAAAAGAGTAATAGAGGTGAAAGCAAGGTGAAATTAGAATGAAAGAAAAAATAGCCAGTTGAATTAGAATGACATGTACATGCCTAAGGGACAACACAGCAGATGAAAATACGAGAGATAAGATGGGAAGATAATTTAGTTTGGAGTATTTCACCTTTCTTCAGCAAATATCAAAGGATTTTAACAACAACAAAAAGAAGTGGATTAGCTCGTATTACCACTTTTACATTCATGAATGTTTTCATCAATTTATATCTATTCAGAGACATATTTGAAACATCAGAGGCTCACATAATACACTTTAAAGTCCTATTCTTAGTCGCACTCTCCTACTCCCAACCTGTGTATCTGAGTCAAAGGTCTCCACCAGCATATAATTAATTCTTTTACAAATTTTCTCTTTAAACCCCTCGAAATTACACAGAGAAATTTGCATCCAAATCACCTAATTTGAATTAAATTAACAGCAACTAAAAAGAACCCATAAAAATGTGAAAATAACACTATTTTTCACTAAAATTAGCATCTTAAATAATTATAAATAGGTCAAATAAATCAAATAAGCTTCTAGTGTGGTTTTAGTAAGTGGAGCTATGTCACACTCCTAAATAATAGCATGAGAAGCTTCCCAGTTAAAGTATACTGCAGCAAAAAATATCTGAACATAGAAGCCTTGAATCATGAAATCAGATTCTAGAGGGTGGATGCTTTTCTGACAATTAGTTTGAAACCTGAAATAATACTAGAATAGTATTGGCAACCTGAAGTCATATTTCCTACTTTCCCTTTAGTGTCATATAGACAGGTGTTACGTTGAATACAGTGAAGCTCAGTTGACCTGCATCATATAAACATGTTTAGAGCATAAGCAAATGAACAATCTTCACCAAAAGTGACCAAAAGTCTGAATAACAGATATACTTGGCGTAGAAGTCCATTGCAAGGAAAAAACCCCTAAATTCTATGTCAAAGATCAAGCAGGATTTTTTTTCCCAAAAAAATTAGTTACTAAATAATTAATTTTGAAGACAGGGATCAACTTCTTAATTCTAGATTATATCTAAACCAGAATCATTCTATTTTAAGTTCAAAACATGCTTTAAACATTTACACGTAGAAGGTAATCAGCATTGGTTAGGACATCATGTGGTAATGATATTGTCAATTAGTATTTCAATTGAGAATTTTCAGTTAATATTCTAGTATGTATTTGAAGGTTTTCAATTCAGAAAATATGACAATATCCAGCTTGGCCCTCTATCAAGATAGAGATAGAAATGGACATTTTTAAAATAAGCTTGAGTGAAACTAGGTCTTAGCAACATAATATTCATAATCTAATATTAACTGTTAGGAAATGAGAAACAAAGGTATATATCTGTCTCTTAAGTAGTACTTTTTAAGCTATATAATGGATATACAGTGACAGACAAGACTGACAGAAATCTTTTTCAAAAAGTATCTGAAAATCTCACCAGTGCCAAGTGAAATCTATAAATTTAAGTCTACTAGCAATGAAACTTATCTTGCATGTTTTTTTCATATCAATGCTACCACCAGAACTAGTACCATAGCTAAACTAAAACATATTCTCAAGGGCTTTAGGAGATAAATGGTAGCTTATTGTCTGTAGCTTGAAAGAGCAAGCAAACCCCTTTCATTTAGCCGTTTCTAAAGCCTACTGAGTAATTTTCCAAAAGATACTGTGGAGATAGTTTAGAAAAATTAGTGTAGTGCGTTGGGAATAGTTCCTGCTTCATTGTTTTTATGGAACCTGAGGATGAAACGCAGGTCCCACTGACACCAGCAGCAAAATGTGTATGTAATTCTAAAGGACCTTCAGCTGCAGCTGAAGATATTTTCCTACACAGCATGGCTACCATATGAGCAGTAAAAATGTACATCTCACTCCTGTCTATATCAAATATGAGACCTCAAAATAGCACAGATAGAAGTATATGTTAGAAGAGAAGATAACTGTTTTTCCTTTATTTCTGGTGAACTTGTCAATTAAAGTTAATTCTAATGGCTCTTTGTACTGTATTCAATTTCACTGTGGGAAAAGTTCTTGCACAGTAAATGAAGCTTCTGATTTCTTTAACTGCTCTCCAGATAACAAAACATTTTTGTTGCTACAGAAAGTTCAGTAGGCAACTCAGAGCTGAAAGACTCATTAGAAAGTAATCAAACCCACAGGATGATTGTTTAAGAAGTTCTGATATACAGACTTTTAGAAATCTAGGAAACAGCAAACCAATTGCAGGTTTGACACTTGTTAGTGTATGGCATCTAAGTCATAGACTGGGTCCAAGAACTCTAAAAAGACACTGTTATATTTCAAATCTAAAAAGTATAAAATATATCTCGAAGTGTCATTTGAAATCTTCTGCTGAAAGGTACTCCTATATGTAAGTAAATGTACTCCTACTATGGCCTTTTACTGAATTATGGAACGAATGTATTTCACAATTTCATTATATTCCCTTTTTCAAATAAAAAAAAAAAAAAAAAAGAAAAAAAGACATCATACTTTCAGGTTTTTGAGGTAGAGGTAATTTCTGAAGAATTTGCCAAGATGTTCTGCAGATTTTTTGCTGGTGTTGCACTTTAGTAGCAGAAGCAAAAGAAAAAAAATAAAAATCAACAGTTTAGTGGAAAATCAATTACAAATTATGTGAGGTACCTCCAAAATTTTCCACAGAAACGGGAACACATCCATTCATTTTCTGTAAAAGAAAATGGCAAAGTTTCCTGCAATTTCTTCCAATTTTTCACCTCGATTTTTAACTAGACTCAATGATATTCTTGTTTCATTTGGGCTTAAGACATCTTTTTACCAGACAGTTTTGTTTGTTTTTCATACGATGTTTTCCTACTTCATTTAGGTGGTAACTGTACTTAAGTAATGCCCATGAAATCTATTAACTCTAGTCTTTCTGAAATTGTGTTAACCTTTGTACTGAATACCACACAGAGATTTTGGATATCTGGACAACACATCTTGTTTGAATATCCATTCAAAAGGAAAGAAAAATTTTACTTGAGGTAGGTTTTTTCTATGTTTGGGTGGGGTTGTTTGTTTGTTTGTTTTTTTATCATGGTGTGGTGGAGGCCAGCAAGTTTGAAAGAGGCGGGTGAGAACTTTTTATTTCAAATTTCCAGAGAAGTAGAAAAATATCTAGAAACATGGCTTGTCTGCCTGAAGAAATTCTATTAATTCAGGTAATCTACATATCCTATTAACACTCATAGCCTCTTTTCAAATAAATATAAATCCATTTTAATTGTAACTGGAATCCATATAAGCAAACTAAAACATAATCTGCAAAAGAAGATCAATACCTCATGTGCAAAGCCCTGGTGCTGAAAAAATTGAAGCCTCCGGCTCTATCAACCTAGGACCATTTCCACTTGTATTGATGGAGTAATTTTAGAGCAGAAAAAGTTACACTTCAGAAGAAATCACAACACCCAGTGGCAAGATACATGGATGTACACTAAATATATTCATAGCATGAATGCAAACTGGATATATTTCTTGTATGGAGGCATTCCAAAGATACCTTCTTAATGGATGCAGCAGCTATATCTTCTGTCTGGTAAGCACGCCACCATTGCTAATATGTTTACCAGCAGTTTCTTTGAGAAGACAGAACAGTCACCCAAAATTAAAATAAAAAGAAGAAGCTACCTGAGGATTTTTAGAAAATGATAGCTGATCTTGGAATTAAGTTTCAAAGAAATGAGAGGATAACTCAACTGATTACTTCCTGCTTAAAATTAAGTTTCTATTTTGATAATTTACCAAAAAAAAAAAAAGAAAAAAATTAAAAGCCCTGCTCTTTTCACACAGAAATATAAGAGAACATTTAAAATAGGAAATATGAGTAAATTAATATGAGTAAATTTGAGGACTTTCTCCCCCTCTATCACACACAGTTTCAGGCTTTGTAAGTTATAGACATAAACAAAAATTCATGCAGTTCGTATGCCAAATCGCTTCGTATTTTGAAAATGAAACATTTGCCTTGCCAGATTATTGGCTTCCAGTGCCACTGAAAGGAAGGAATTGCCCTGGTGCTTTACAAAATTAATTGATTCAAAAGCAATTTTCTAAATCACAAGAAAATAAATTCGCATATAGGCTACGAACACAGCATAATCTTCACGGGTTGTAGCCTACTTTTACAGCTCCAAGTCTCCAGGGACTGAAGAGAATTTGAACTGTCACATTCAGCCCATTCCCTCTATTAGTAGAAGTGAACAGGATCGTCTGACTGCACCCATTCCTTGTCTAGTGCAAACACTGCAGTTTTCATTGCCGTCTTCAAACCTCATTGTTGTTTGAATACTCACTCCTTGAACAACTTCTTTTCAGTAGTATTCTTCCAGCACATGTCTTAATTCACTTCTGAAGAGAACAAATTCATGGATCTGCCTTTCTTCAGGGGAAAAAAAAAAAAAAAATCTCATTAACTCCAGACAGAATGAAAACAATATTTTTGCCTAGATGTCTCAAAATGATGCTATGCCTAAAAGTTCCTTCTCCAGATCATCCTTCATACTCCACCTTTTTATATTCTTCCATATTGCTAAATCCATTATCCAGGCCCCCATCATCTCATATGGGGATTCACTTTATCCAACTATGGCCTGCTAAAAATTTATCTAATCCTAACCACTTGCTTTTGTTTTCTATATATCGTCAGGGTACACATACCAGCATGTTCAGAGACAGATTCATCTCAGCCCAGAACAAAGGTCTCAGATGGCAAAGACACATGCAGAGCCTGGATGTGAAGATCTGGAATAAAGCCCAACCCAAAGGTTATGCCTTGGTTCTGGGACTGAGTAAACAGATTAACATTATTCATACTGATTAGAAAGAAGGTAAAAGGGATTAGCAGGGAAAAGATTAAGAGTCTTTGTTTATCCATTTCAAATTTGAGGTAACATCTGGATATTTGTAGAAAGATCTTAAAGAGACAGTAATTAAAGCAGGTGAAGAACAAATCTAGCTGGAGTGTGATCTTCATGCTCTGACACTGTTTTTCAAATTCAATATTTATTTTCATATAAAAGGTATTTGGGAATATTGTAATAATTATCATCAGCACCCAAAGCTGAACTACTACAAATCACCTCTCTCTTCCAGTTCCTTTCTATTGATGTCTAATGCACAGTCATTTTTTAGACCTGGAAAATAAGTTCATGCGGCTTTCAGGAAAAAAATGTTTTGGTTCTCTGCTAGGCAACAATATATATAGTTTCTCTTAATGTTTTTATTTAATCACTGTAACTGGCACATCTCCTGTATCCTACCACTGAAACTGTGTCATTAATCTGGAAAAGGTCAACCACAAAGTAAGATTTTAAATTGAGTTAAGCACAGTTCATTCTATAAAGCACTGTTTATTCTATAAAAACTGTGAGACACATTCAGCACACTGAAGATCTATCTAACCTTTGTTTTGTCTTTCTTCTTCACAAAATCAGCAAGGTTTGGTGTGTCCCAGAGTGTCTCACAGTTTCTGAGTTTCACGCACCTCTAATCCACTGTGTCTCTTTCAGTGGTCCTATTAAAATCTTAAAACCTTAAAATGATACTTTTTTTTTTTTTTTTTTTTTTTTTTTTTTTTTTGCAAAGAGCCATTTATTTTCCCTCCATCCAGGAGAAAATTGAGTATGTGGGTCTTTGTGATGATCTCTGCAAGTCTGAATTCAGGGAGAAACTTCTATCCATGTTCTCATTGGGAAAGTAAGTGCAGAGTCATCTGTACCAGTCCTAGTTATCATCTACTTAGAAAAATAAAAGCTTCAGAGACAACAATTCATGAAGCAACGAATAATTTCTATGCAGATGTCATTTATGAAGCAGGCAATCATCTTCTACATGAGGAACCCATATAGAAGTATTGGACAACCTGCTTAAATTACTTCACATCTTTTCACATGTCTCTTTGTCTAAAGCAGACCCTTGTCCTGTGCTGGAATATATGGTGTCAACTTATCACCCATAGTGGTTGGTACAGACAGTTTTAAGATCATTATCTGCCCACCCTCTTTAATCTAATGAAATTAGTATGGGTATTTCTCTGAGGAAAGGACTATGAATCAGCCTTGGCAAATGAGGTTAATCACCCTGACAGCCTCCCTGAGTCCATGAACTTTCCCGTTTCCCCAGTAGCCTTAGTGCCAGCAGAAGGTGTTCCTTCACCACCTTTTTATGCAGGAGGATAGTTCCTGGAAATCTATCAGAGATATTTGATCATCTTTACAGTATCAGTACGATGCTCTGCACATGCCATGCTTCTAAAGTACTGGCCAATGTCAGCTTCATTCTTCAATATGCCAGGTTCCATGAACTACAAGACAATGTCATATTCTAAAATATATTCATTACTAGAAGAATTTTAGTAAAGGTACTCTAGTATTATCTTAAATTACAGTAGTATTGCTAAATTATTTTAATATACATTTGTTTTGTTTTGTTTTCCTAGAAAATATGCATCACCTTTAACCTGGAGAGCTTAGAATGCTGTGGAAGGTGTGAATTTCTGATTGTTCATAGGCTCTGTATCAGATGTACATACGTCTATCTGAATTCATCCCTAGAAAAGCAGATGGGAAGGTAGAAGGCTTAAGATCTATCCACTCTGTTATGCAGAACATTTCCATTGAAATCAAGAGATTTTTGTGTGAGGACTGAGTTACTAATTTATTTTGAAAACTTAAGAATACGCTTCTTTTATTTTCTAGTGGAATGCATAGTACAGAAGACATTTGACCATTCTGCATCAGGCTAACACTGTTTCAGCTTCTTGAAGTGGGAGGAGTTAGTCTTCCATTTATGTGACACTGATGACTATCACTCAGTTATCCAGTTTATAAAACCGTATTTGCAGTAACCCTTAAAAGAGACAGATCCTAGAACACTCCCAAATTATATACTCGGCACAATACCCATATTCGCAGATGATATCCTACCAATGCTTGCATGACATAGGAACCAAGTCTAATGATACTCTTTGGGCAAAACAAGTAGGCAGAGATGCTTCCAAGTATTGCTTTTCCACTACTTATATTTTCTTTCTAATCTCCTATTTGTTAGCTACAAGATGAAGAAAGTTTTGTTCTGTATTATATATACATATATACTTTCATATATATATATATATGTATATATACAAAATTAGGACTGGTTCCCAAGTTAGATCTGTCTCCTGTTCCTAGTGCCTTTTCTCCCAGGTACAATTCTACTGACACTTAGTTCACCAAGAAGCTCCTTTCTCTTCCTCTGTTCCTGTCATCTCAGATTTACTATCTGAAGGCCACTATTTCCTCCATGCAAGGAAAGGCCTAGTCCTCACCCTCACAACCTCATCTCTTCTGGCACCACTCAATATTATTTTGACAACAACCATGCCAAAATTTGTTTCACAAATTTAATCTTGTGACTGATTCAGCTGTTTATATCCCACATAATCAAAAAAAGGAATTATGGGGAGAGGAAGAATACTAGGTGAATTCTTTAATGAGGCTTAAAACCATCACAGACACAAAGTAGACACTAACGGTCTTTAATCAGTTTCCAAGAGGCATTATATTAATAGAACAATTCTAGCCATTAAGCACACTTCTATTCCTAGATGGAAGAGCTGCTATTGTAACATGGTCTGATACAACGTGAAATAAGCCTTCTCCATAAAATATTTAATAAATTTACAAAAGCAGAATAGCAGATGATGGGCTACTCTAGTTAATCTGTTAAAAGTAGGATTTAGCAATCAGATGTCATTGCTTCATGACTTCCCAAACAGATTATCCAAACAATGTAGCCTACTGCACATTAGAAACAATAACCACATCCTAAAACTGAAATGGAAAAATACGTGGCAATTTTATTCCAATAAGAATTTCGTTGGATTTCTATATTAATTTGCAAAAATAGGTTAGGTCCATCACCATTGAGATGAACAGGTTTCAGTTCTCACTGAAACATTTGAAAGGTCTATGTGGACAAATAAAGAATTTATGTGGTTATAAGTACCAGTATAGGACTAAAATATTGCCTGTATTACTTAATTCAAGATGGATAAACGGATACTATATGTAGAAATCTCTCCCATATAAGCTAGATATTGAAAAAAAACCTTGCTCTGGATAGTTATACTCTCTAAGGCAACTTCTACTCACTTTACTCATCCCAAAGGAAGAAGCATGCTAAGAGTTCCAGAATACTATGTAATTAAACTTGCATAAATCAGACTGGATTTGCCCCGGAAGTTAAAATGAAATAAAATGAAATAAATTGAAAAAAAAAATTACTAGAACACATATCCGTGAACCAGTGTTGAAAAATCTCCTTAGCTTCCAAAGTCTACCTTAGCAACTATGGATATTAGTTGGCTTCTCCTCATAAAGCTAAATATTTCTTTTAAATTCAGTAAGAACAGTGCATTTCTTAAAAATACTTATATAACATACAAGAAAGGGTTGAGGAAAAAGTAAAATCCCTGTGAGCTGAAACTTAATAGATTGCAGTTGGTTGCTCCAAACTGTTTGTGGTTAAAAGCATTTTAAAAGCACAGTGTCATTGCACTATGAGTAAGTCAGGTTTTCTTTCTTTTTTTGTTTTTCCTCTCCAGTGTAATTTTTTACCAGGAATTGTCACCTTGAGCATATCTTACATAAACCCAAATGCCAAATGTTAGTTCCCCTAAGCTGTTTTTGTGTGACTGCCTTTCCTAAAGAATCGTGGAAGCCATAAGCCCTGTTTCAGGAGTGCTGAGCACCTAAAGCTCCAGTTAAATCAGCAGTGGCTGTCTATAATGGGCAGCCTTTAAAAACAAGTTATAAGGCAATGCTGCTGACATAGAGAAAGTAGCTCTGGAAGCTCCTTGCATGGAGAACACCCATTGACCTATCTGGTATTTCCAGAACAGCTTTCTGTTCTCAAATCTTAGGAGGCACTGGGACTTCATTCAGTCTTATTATGGATTTTCTTAGTTTCCATCTCACAAAAACGCTTCTCCATTTTAAAGTACATTAAAACCAGCCATTGTGTGCATTTATGTGTGGTTGTATGTGTGTACATACATACACACATTCCTCCATATTGTGTTTTGAGGTAGTAAACATAAACTACTTTTGCCACTGAGACTTCAGCCCAAAAGAATGGAAACAAGATGCATGTATATAGTTTAATACCTTTGGCAATAATAAAGATACGATCTGTCCCTGGAGAAACAGAAAGACAACCACATTACTACTGTTCATGTGCCACAATATCACCACTGTCATTTTAGTGAGGTCTTCCAGCTTTAAGAATCTGGGAAAATGTCCCCTTTACTAGGATGAAGACTTATTTTTGGGAAATTCAGAGTCTTGTGATAATTTGCTGTCCTCAGTAAAACTGTATGGATCAAATACTCTAATGTAGCTTGCACCAATGTTATTAGGAAGCTATTTTCTCAGTCCGGGATTGACAGAGCCTCATGCATACTTCTGCTAGCCACTAAAAAGGAAGAAAGGTGGAAAAAATAGGTTTGTTAACTGTAGTTCACTATGATGGCTTTACATGCACTTGGAATTCAGCTATATTGAACAAAACAGCTTGATTTCTTTGCGTTGTCAGAAAAGTACTAGAAGTGATTAAAGGGGTAAGTACATAGACCTCAGAATAGGTGAGAAAAACTGGTGCCCAATAAGATGGCAAAAAATTATCACTTAATCTACCAAATGCCTACTATCATATTTCACAACTCTGATTTTCAAGAACAAGAAGGCATTGCTTCTCTCCCTTATCACAGATGTTCTGCAAAGTGAAAGCTACGTGAAACAACCAAGTAAGAGGTTTTTTTATACTGGTTTATTTTAATGGAGAAAAAAATGTAAGACAGATGCAAAAATGAAGCTTTTGTAAGTATTCCTTAATTAAATTAGACAGTACAGAGCTGAGACCCAAATCAGTGTAAAAGGGATTTCTTCTTTAAATATCACAGTGTTCTGAGCAACCCCTTCTAGCCGGTGGCTGGAACAGTGGTAAGGTCTTCCAGATCTTTTGAGCACAGGCCTGAAAATCACAGCTCCTAAAATCTGTTGTCTCAATCTGCTTTGAAATGCTGACTTACACATTCACGAAACGATAAGGGACCAAGTAATTTGACAACAACTGTTGTCTTTCCAAAAATAAGCCTATGTTTATTGGCTTTCTGGATATATAACCAAAGCTTTTGGGTTACAAAAGTCACTTCAGCAAAGTTTTTGGTCAGAGAGCAGATTAACTGTTCTCTCTCTGGAACACTTCCTTTTATCCGGCTTCTCTCAGCGGCTATATGCATGATGTATGAACGAATGCTGTATGAATAAGAATGTTACAGTGCATTCATTGGTAAAGTAAAATTACAGCCTTCCTGTCCATTCCTCCCTTTTTCTTATCTCAACTGTTTATGGTCCTGCACTGTAAACAGATCACTGACACAAACAAAAAAATGCCACCCGTATAGCTATATCGGTGCAACGGAGGGTGAAGTTCCATACTTTTTTAGTCCAACTCATGCAAGTGGCATGGAAAAAGTGAAAAAGGTAGCAAAAAAGAGTTCATCTGCAGCCAGATCAGTCCACTGAGCTGACTTAACTGAACAAATTGTCTCTCCCTAATGCCTGTAAAGGGAAGGTGGCAGAACAAAAAGGCTTGGAAGAGAGAGACTGCTGTTGTAGTGACAACCCTCACCCATGTTGCATTGAAGTGACCATAAAATCACTCAGTGAGAGGAAAACAGCGTATGACATAGTGTTGGGGTGAAGCTTGGGTTTGTATCTTAGAGTCATAGAATAGTTTGGGTTGGAAGGGACTTTCAAAGGTCATCAAGTCCAACCTCCCTGCAATGAGCAGGAACAACAGAGAACAGAGAAATTCTTGTTCTCTGCTTGTATAGTGACACAAGTAGTACCCAGCGACTCTTCAAGATCTTCCCTTTCTTCTCCAATTGTCTCTCCCCTGTTCCCCTCATTTTCTCACACAGATGTCTCCAGTCCGCTGCTTCTCATGAAAACTGGGTTCTGTCCACACAGGAGAAGATCCAGCACCTTCCTCCTCAAGGAAGAAGCCCATGGGTTTGCTACATATATTGTTCTGCAGGCAGTCAATCCTACACAGGATTGGTATGCCAAGAATATGAATTTTTTACAAAATCAAAAATCTCATATACATATGTGGGAGGAAGAGCATCCTGCTAGAAGTGATTTGACTTCCAGCAATAGAGTTCAGGTCTGTGACCTGAACAGTCACTAGAAGGTAGGATTTCAACACAGGGTTTATGTCAACATTCACATGTAAATACAAACCTATTTTGCTATGTGATCTAATGTTACTAAGGCCTATACTGGACAGTACTTGTAAGTAGAGATAGGCAGACTTTTGTCAACGTGAACACAGCCTGTAGCATTAAAATATTCAAGCATAGAACAGAGAAACTATGGAATCAGCCAAGGAAAATTAAATCAAAATACGAGAAAAAGATTTCTGGTGTAAAAAAAACACCCCTTTTTTTTCAATAAAACCAGGTCTTTTCACATGAACAAAAAAGAAAAGAGTGAAAGTACAAAGAGATTTCTGTTCATTTCTTCACCTTTAACATTCAGGAGGACAAATAGTCTACAAGTTGGATGTGGTATTGACATAGGAGGTATCACTCTAATTAACACGGAACATTGAAATTTATTGGAGAATAAGAGCAAGAAGTGCAGAATGGTGACTTTCTGTTTAAAATATTTGGAAGACAGGCTCACACTATGACCTGCTTCCAGTTTCCAGTGGTATTAGAGATGAAGCCAGTATAAATCCAGTTGTCACAAAAGAACAAGTTATAGTATATATTAAACCACAAAAAATACTTTCAAATAACATTAAGGGTATGACTTAAGCCCACAAAAGCTAGGAAATTCAGAGTTAGGGCTGCAACTCTGTCCTCAGCTCACCCCATCTTGTTTAGGTATTATAGCAGATATGAAAAGAGCTACATGAAACATCATGGTTTTGGTTTACAAGGGCTAGCACAAAATTTGGCATTCATCTGTGCTGGGTAGGGTTTGCAGTTAAGCTGGAGCACACAAAGCCTTCTCGTGGAGTGGAAGATTACATGACGAATAAACCAGATCTCTGGACTAAATGTTAATAATAGAGTGCATGCCTCCCCTTAAGTGAATAAATTTGTGATCCATGTTCCTGGACTTCAGGTAGCTAATTTCTTTTGGAGACATTTGCTGGGAGTCATAGGATTAGTGTAACCTGTGTCACATATACAGGTCTGAACTAAGTGAGCAGGTAATCACAGTGACTGGTATTTGAATGCGTTGAAGATAGTGAGCAAAACACAAATGCAGCAAAGTGGGCTGTTAACTAGCAATGAATCTCTAATGGAGAATATGAGACCATTCAATGGAAGTTATAAGGTTCAACAAAAAGGACACTTAAGAAGTAGCAACAGATTAATAGATAAGCTCAAGAAGCAACTAAAGACAGAAAATTAGCCACAGAAGTGAGCTGAAGGAGATTTTTGTCTGATATCCAAGAAGAGTATGACTTGCACCAGTTTGAGTTGAAGTTGTGAGGACAGAGAAACAGATGCACATGTTTTATTTAGCACTACCTATGTCATACACTTGCTAAAGTGAAGAGTGACTGCTTTCTGGAACACTCAAAGTTTTTGTATGCTTGCTATCATGAGTGGAAAAATATTCAAGATTTCCACTTAGATTTGATCAAACTTTGGATCATTGTAACAAGTATTATGTGTAATCCTTGCATCCCTGCAAATACTCCATACTTCGTTAGTATGTCTATGAGATGTATTACATTCTGAGATGTATTTACATGAACAAACATACCTTTTGCTGACATAAGGGCATCTACACAAATGTTTTTTGTAAGTATTGCTAAGTCAGGTGACTTGTAATTTTTCTCCACACTCCCAATAATATAGAAAAAATAAAACTATGCAGGGCCTTGGTTTAGTGTTCTACATTATTTTTAAGGAAATCAATAGCAGCTGGGTTAGGTCCACTAGATACCCTGGTGCCATTAGCCCCTCCATCAGATTTCACATGAGCATGTTAGTGATTTCATCATAGCAGAATCATGTGGTGACTGATTCATGTTCATTCAGGTATTGATTCATGCTTTCAAAAAATTCAGTCCATCAGTTACTTTAAGGTTCCCAAACATTTCAAAGAGCTGGAATGAATCTTGAATTTACAACGAATTTCACGACTTGCTCAGTTTTAAGTAATTCCCTGTTTCTTGATGTAAGCTTAATTGCTCTGCGTAAAGTACATAACCTGTGATTCTGCGCTTCTTTGCAACAGCTATGCCTGAGGATCTGAATAATAGCTCCATACTTCTTTGACATTTGTATGTTAATTTCAAAACATAGAAAAGACATTTAATAAAACTAACTTATATACATTGGATTTTTCAAATCCCTCAGTGCTACTTCGAAATTACGGTGATTACTACCAGCTTAAAGTAAATTTCTAAGGTTTGATTTCCTTACTCCTTAAAGAAACTGAATTCTTGTAAGCATACTGCCTTCTATTTATAAAAATAACATAAATGAACTGACAGCTTTATTTTAGCTGTCCTGTCATCTATGCTCAGAGTGAAGATGAAAAAAGCACAGAATTATTGTCATCGTTCTCCCGTTCAATATTTAGAGGTAAAATATGGAATCTTCTCTTCCTATGAAGTCCAGTCTAACTCAGGTTTCAGAGTTAGACTGAACAGTTGCCAAAGAAAAGTTTTTCCTTTTTTTTTTTTTTTTTTTTTTTTCAAGCCTTACATCAGATCGAAAGCAAAAATTAGCTGAAACATGCAGGATCTGCACACTTCCCCTCCAAAGGATAAATTGCCCCATATTTGCTGTAAATCCAGGCTATTTCACCAAAAGGTTTGCAGTCTCTGTTAAATTCCATGCAAGACTTGGGGTTCACTTACCAAAAGTTTCATACTTGTAGACAGGTACCACAAGAAAGATACTTTCTAACAGCAATTCACATTACAGACAATCAAGTTACCACAGACCAGCTGAAATTCCGTTACATTTTATGTTTGTCTTCTTAGCCTCCTTCATATCTGAGTCAATATAACCTTTTTCCCTTAGACTCAAGCTAGGTTTTATTAATATTTGACTGACTTGCTGAAAGGATACACCATTTCAACTACCAAGAATGAAAGAAAAGCTTCTATAATTCAACCATGTGCCCAAACATTCGTGATGGATGAGCTTATATTTGCTTTGAGCAGAAAACATCCTCTCATGCTGCAACTCGTTCTGTTGATGCATGATTTCTTATTAAAATAATGTGACTTTGTTGTGATTTCTCAGTTTGACCATGCTGAACCCAATTTATATAAGGCAGTATTTTGAGGAAGTCACAATCACAAATGTTACTGAACAACAGATGTCTGTTTAATTCCCTATGGAGTAATTTGTGCATTCAGTAAACTTAATTTAAATGAACTACATTCAGTTTACCACTTACCTTCTGAATATGAAAATATTTTGACTTTTAGCTTAAGCCAGTAACTCACCAGAAGAAAATGAACAGGAATTAACTTACATTAGCGTATTCTGAAATATTAAAAAGCACAATCATTTAACTCAGGACAATGTTCACACCTGCAACCTTAAAGTCGTTTAAATTCAGAACTCATTATAAGCCCTAAGTACAACTGATGTTCCTTGAAAGGGCTGCAACTACTCTGAACAAGCGATGACCCAGTTTTCAGCACAGTTGCGCCAAACCATTTTTGTGTTTTAACAAAAATAACAAAAATGCACATTTTTGCATAGTTGCAGCACAAAATTGAGGGGGCAGAAATGGAAGAACTGTAGGCTGAGATGAGTTTCACTTTACAGTTCTGGAACAACCAAAACTCAAAGTAAAATGAACATGGTAAGTGCATAGAACCACAGGAAACAAAACCAAAGAAAGGTTGTAATGGAATGTTATTACAGCTTTTATATCTATCAGGGTAGCCAGGTACCATCTGGCGCCTATTGCAGTAATATTTGAATAATGCATTTGTAGTGATTTTTAAATGTCATCCTCACTGGTGAGGCCATTACTGGAATAGTGTGTGTAATTCTGAAGCCTACACTTAGACAAACAAACAAACAAACACACACTAAAAAGATGTGTAGGGCTCAGGAAGGAAAACTAAGAATGAATCATGGAGTGGAAAATTAATTTTAAAACAACAGAGTAGAAACACTCAGTCTAGTTAATTTATCCAAGAGAAGATAACTAGGTGAGCTGATGCTAGTTTATTAGTGATTAAATAAGAATAATTTTGATAGTGTTTTTGTTATGTTTTTTTTTTTTTAATTTAAAAAACCCATAAATATCAAGAACTAATAGCTAAAAATAGAGGCTTGAAAAAATTAGAATAAAAATAAGGTGCATCTTTTGGATTATCAAGATAATAACAGCTAACTTACAAGTGTCATGGTGAAATCGTTCACCACTTAAGTCACTGATGAGAAAGAAATGTCTTAAACCATTTTTCCTAAATGCATTAAGAGGGGCTTAACACTAGGGTTATTAAGATTTAGAATAAGATTGTGATAACCTAAGTTACAATGCCAATGAAAAACAGAATGGAAAGTTTCCCATGAATGTCAGCACAGGAGACCAACAGATGACAGTGCAACTTGAAATTTCCCATTTCTCTGAAAATTCTATTTTTTTTATTCTAGTCTAAATTCCCTCAAAGTTAATACAATTCTTCTAGCTGACTTGAAAAGACATGCTGCAAAGTAAATTTGAGGACTTCTGAAAATCTTACCCTTACTGTCACAAGAGCTGACATTTGACAAGGAGCTGGCTCTTTTTGTCCTTTGCATTATTTTCATAATAAGTTCCTTAAGCAGTAAAAATGCTAATAATAGTTCTCCCATAAGGTCCTTTTGCTTTGAGAACAAAGTAACAATGCATGCAGCCAGATTAGAAGCCTTAGAAAATAGTCTTTAAAGCCATATTTCTTGCAGCACTATTCCTTTCTTCTAGAAGTGTTCCAGATCATATTGTTTACTGACTGTCATAAGAAGAAGTGGAGGAAGAAACCCCTGCTTTATCCATCAGTGAAATGCAACCATGCTCAAATGCAGAACAACATTTCCCAGTAGCTTGCTCATCCAAAATTACAGAGAATTTGAGGTAGTGAGCTGGATCAGCAAAAGCAATCATCTTGAAGAATATGCAAGTCATTTCCAACAAAACTTTGTTTTCACTGAAAACCAAGAATTTTACTCTTGCTCTCCCAAAATGCAGCAGTACTAACTCAAAAACAAATGCTTGCTACTACAAAAGAGGTACCCCAAATAACCAGAAGTTGAAAATATTAATTCAAGCTGAAGCTAGGACATAACAGGCCTTTCAGAAGAGGGCTGCTAGTGACCCATTTTCAGACTCAGCTTCTCAGGATTAAGATGGTTTTCCCTGTGTATCACGCAATGAGACTAACTAAGCTATTATACTAGAGGTTAACACAGGACAATGATTCAAGTTATGCAGTCAATTGAACAAAAGTTCCTCTCAAATTAGTGGGAGTTCTGCTCAGTTGAAGGATTCAGAATTTGGCCCAGTAATAGAAGGTCCTATTTTAATTAAGTTATTCATTTTTAGCCCTAGGCATTCCTCTTCCTCAGTGGAGCATGCCAAGAAAACTAAAAAACTGAGCAGCACAGACATAGTATTAAATTTTAACAATGCTTTGCACTGACGCAGGGAGGAATCTCAGAGCTATTTAGAAACAATGGCATGATCTGCAACTGGAGCCAGGGAATTGACAGTATATGATACTCACAGATGTGCTTTTCATAAGGACCATCCCGTGTTCTCATGCACTGAACTTGTTCTCATGTCTTATGCTCCTGTGCATACTGCTTAACCTAACACACTTAAATCTCACTGAAGTTTCTGTTAGTTACATGCCGAGGGCTGTGAATGCCTGGCTGGAAAGTTAGCTGTTTCTTACGTATTACTCAATTGCAGTCAATATATATATTTCAACTTTCTAGATTTAAAACCTAATTTAATTGAACTGTATGTTAACGTTACTGCTTTGGCCTCAGTTCAACAAATACTTAAAATTTGTCTAATTTTGATGATGTTGCTAGGTCTTTGATTCAGTTATCTATCATACATAACACCGAACAAAGCATGACAGTATTTCTGTACACAGTTACATGTCCGATTTAGTTTAAAAACAAACAGAAATAATTATAAAGCTTTTAGAAAGAGTTATTTACATTTTGCAATGATTATATTTTTTTCTGAAAAATATCTTCTACTTGTTTAAATCCTTTCAAGTTATTTTCATCTGATAGTACAACAGCATGCTTGACTGACCTATACGTTTGTTCTCGTTTGTTTCTTCCTCCTCTTGAAATATTGGGTGAGGTTACTGATTTATTTCTTCCAGATTAGTCTGCTTTGGGTTCTTTTACATGTACAACCTTTAAATTCAGGGACATATGGTGATCTTGAATAGGAACAGTGTGAACTCCCACCTGAGGCCTCCATCTCATGGACAGTGTACCATGGACAATGGTCCTTTAGGGATGAACTTAATAGCAATTCTCACTTTTGAGTGCTTGGCTCTGAATAAATGCCTGTGTATTTAAAACAGCAAAGTGTGAAATTAGCAACCATCAAGTTGCACTATTTTGATACCCACATGAGTGATGAGTAGGGCTGGCATATCTTGCTGCATGGCACAGATCATTATCATTCAGAAGGGCAAAGGAGCTGGTAGTTGATTGTTCCTACCTTCAGCCCCATTTATTCCCAGCTACATCATGAATTTGCGAACCAATCCCAGTACTTCTCTGAACAAATCTCCTTGCCTAACCAGTCCTTGAGTTTATGAGGTTAGATGATTAAGCTTTTTGATTGGCTTCATCTCATATAACAATGTATATGTTGTCATGTAACTATTCGTCTGCAGAGGATTAATTTTTTTATTTACTCAATAGAGCAAGATAAGAATTTCTAAAGCATAATTAATCCCTCTAAAGACATATTATTGAAACAGGTCCCAATCTAGAATTCCCATTAACATTTCATTAATGATTAAAGGGAGCCTAGGTGGTCAGCTCAGTTTTCAGTGTTTAATTTACAGACATCTAGAGTTAAGTAAAATGAGTTCTATCCTTCACGGCTAAATTTTATGTGCAAATCCAGTGGTCTGTAACTCAATAAAAGAAGTACAGACATAAAGAAAAAAAAATCATTATGACTACCCTAATAATTTTCAAGTAGCAGATAAGGCTTGCTAGTGGCATATTCAAAAGTTGTTGTGTTTACCAGCTGTGTCTTATCAACTAATGTCTATATTAACTGGCTGTTAACTGAATTCAAAGATTATATATAGTCAAAGGAAAGATGAGGAGGACATGACTGTTAGTAATCAGTAGTTTAAGATAATTTTAGCTGCTGACTACATGAGCCAGTGTTCCCTGTCCCTGTCACAGGCAAGTAGTCTTACTCCCACTCCTGTGCTAGGATCTGCATGGATACAGTGTCAGCAAACTGATTCAGCCAAAAAGTTAGTAGACTTTATCTGGATTAGTTCTTTAAAAGTCAAGAAGCAGAAATATGCCACCATTGTCTGGTGATAGGGGAGGTGACCTCTTCTGCAGAAGCATCTACTTAGATCATCTTCAAGTGATTGTGAAAGCACAACCTTAGCTACATGCAGAGAGCTAATTCTCATCTTCTGCACTGCCACAGTGTGCAACCACTCATTCTCAGACTCCTGCTAAAACGTGATGTAAAACTCAACCCTGAGTGGCATTTGTTGGTGTCTGAGAACTCATCTGACAACTGGAGAAGGACCAAAAGAGCACTGGAGAGGTAAAAACCTCGGTGTTCAAGAGTAAACAAAAGCATATCAGTGGAAAGACTCATTTTTAAGTTGGAAAAACTTAAGTCAAGAAAAACTGCTGTCAGAACAATTCAACGTCCCGATATTTTTATTGAAAACAGGAAGATAACAGACATCCAATGTCAAGATCACATTTTGACAAATTTTATAGCACTGCTCCAAAAGACAAAGGTTCAAATCTTCTCCCTAAAATAGTTGCATTTTTTTCTTTGGTTTCCTAGAAGTAACTGGACTATTCAGAGTAAAATTTGCTCAAAAAAAACCTATCTGAGATAGAAACATATCATTGAAAAGTTTCCTTAAATAGTTAAAGTTTAGCTACTGAAAACTGATTTTATAATGAGACACATCTGAAAACTTTAATACTTGGCAGTGTTTCTAGTCCCAGGAATAATACTTTTATTGTAGAAACCTGTGTATGAAAATTTTGATGTTGAAGCTAAAACCGAGCTGTGTAGTGAATACTGACTTTTTAAGTGTTCTTTCTATAGAAACTACATGAGTGTTTATAGAAATATACATACTGAGTGCTACGCAATAATAATAACAATAATAAACATATCCAACAAAATACTCATCCTTGCAAATATACATGGGATATAGAACAACTGATAGTCACAAATAGCACTGTGGTCTGAACATACAGAACTATCATTGTGCAATTGCTTATGAATCAACAAAGCTATACCTCAAAATTAACTTCTAACTTTAGCTTTCATCTCCATCAAATAAATACTAATTATTACCAGTTCGTATCACTGTTTGGAGTGTCCAGTAAGGTACTGTATGGATATATTGAAAACATAGCCCCTGCCTTTAAGAGTGTACATGATGAAGTCTGACCTGTTTGCCATAAAGATGCTGATCCAGATATTCATAAGGATTTGCTTGAAGTAGTGTTTTGATTGCACATTTGTCAAGAACACATATCACTTCAAGATCTTCTAGATAACATAATGGTAAAAGGAAATTTGCCACACACACCCCTCTAAGCCTGATGAGGGCCCAAGGGCTAATCAAAACAACTACAGGCCTTTTAGCAATGGAACTGAATTAATCAAATCATCCCTGCTGGTTTTTGTTAATGTTTGGACAATCCAGCTTTTCTGCAGTATGCTCTTGCCGCCTGAGTAGAGGACAGGGAGCCAGGAACTCCTTGAGCTTTAGTCCTGGCTCTGTCACTGATTCTCTCTGCGGCTTTGGGCAAGGAGTTATTGTTCTATAGTAAAATGCTTGTATTGGCAAGATGATGAACTACTGTAGATGATCTAATAAAATTTTTCCATCTTTAATTTCTGTGATTCTGTAATGCTAACAACCTAAGTTTCAGCCTCTCATCTGAAGACAGGAGATAAGTACTTACTCAGTATGTGTGCATGCAAAGAAGGATTTAAGTTACGGGACACAGGACTTCACAAGATTGAAGCTATTATACAATGCATAATTAGGATCTTGTTTAGTATCTTCTTAACCAACAACACCTATAGGGACTGCATAACACAAGGCCGGGTTCAATACCCTTCTTTCCTCTCTACTAATCATTATCCTAGCTGGAGTTCATTGGAAAATTCTGCCTGTAGCAATCTGGAGACTCTTCTGTTGTCTTTAGGTCTTGCTTCACTAGAATGTTTCAGAAGAGTAAAGTAACCACCAAACTAGCCAATGGTGGATTTTTTTTTTTTTTTTTCCTTCTGGGAAAGGTAAGGGAAGAGGCTAAGCGCAACAGGGCAAAGTTCCTAGAGTGATGCTTGTGCCAATGCATACAATGACACAGTCATTGTACAAATGCCTGCATTCCCCAGCTGTTACAACCAGCTCAGTTACACCCACGCATTGCTGACTGAAGATGGAGATTCTTACGGGTGTCTCTAACTTGACCAAGGGAACAGCCTGAAGAATAATAGCTCCAAGTTTAGGATAACCCCCAAAAAGTCCAATAGTAACAACATGCATCTGAAAAATGTTATTAAGATTTCTAGCTCTAGAAAGACAGAAGATATGCAGTGAAATGAATGGTCCTGCACATATAGGTAGTTTCATGTTAATGTAGCTGCTTCATTTGCTGTCCAAAGAACACCAGCCACAGTAAACATAGTAGTCTACTGCTATGGACCCCATTCTGACCTTTCAATGTATGTGCAAAAAGAGTCAAAGGTAAGACTGCTGCTGATAATATATAATAATTCCTGTTTATCAGCCTTGCAACACTGGCTGTATCACACGGAAGGAGACAGCAGAAAATTGTAACCAGAATATGATTCAGTGAAGGACAGGTACAAGGAGATCTACCTTAAGACTTTCTCATTGTTCAACCCCAGTGAAAACTGGCTTTCTCACATCAAATAATGCACAGATGCAAATGCTTACAGAGCTGGTTGCTACTGAGTTATGTCAATGTTTGGCAGGGATTTCACTATGATTGTTTTAGCTGGCTACATTGTTGTTTCCTCCACTGAATTTTTTTTCTTAACCAACTTTATTTGATAAAGGATATCACCTTCGTCATTGGCTTCATTGCTACACATCATACTAAGGCAGATAAAGCAGAAAAAGCATAATCCTTGCTTGAACAGTGGCAGTCTCTTTGCAGGGCCAACAAGTAGTCATACTTTCTTCTCCATGTGGAAAACAAGAGAAAGCAATATAGAGAATATAGAAATATATAGAGAAAGCTTGCTGTCATTGCAGAAGGATATGGTGATCTGCAAGATGAATGCTGCAAGAATGCATTCCATCAAACTGGCAGGGGCAAATAAAGAGATAGTTGATTAATGTCTCTCTCCAAGTTACAGTGCATTTTGGGGTTCTTAATGGCATGTCAACAGCAAGAGAATTACACTTTGCAATCACGTGACTGTCCTGACATGAAAATACTAACAATGATGATACACTGCTCTTATAAAGTGAAATTCTGCCAAATTAATTTTCAGAAGAGTTCTCTCTGTCATACTGTTTTAATAGTCTTATGAAACTTGTGTCAATAGACACTTGCTGCCTTAAATTAGTCTGTAACAACACGACATTATCATGAAAAATATGTATAATTACTGTTGTTTACAGCAAATATTGGTAGCATTGTTAGGTTAAGCAATCAGGCCAACTACAGAGGAATGGTTGGTTAAACAATTATCACATTTTCTTAGAAGTGAATGCATAAACCTCAAGACATACCACAGTTAAAAGCTAGTTCAGTCACCAGAAAACAACTGAAAGACATCTAGAAACCTCTGGAAAAGGATATCCCTCCCCTCAGAAAAATTTTACTTCATGCAAGTCACAAGAAAGTTATTATCCAGGCTAGGTCACTGACAAGAGATGTTATTAATGATCCCATTGAAATTATTAATGCATTTAACAATCACTTTGCGAATTATAATATTATATCCTGGGAGAATACCGAATCATGCTGGCTACTTGGATGAAGATCAAATAAGCTTAGGATGAAAAGATCAGACTCTGAGAAAGTTTAGAGTACTTTGTGATTAATAAAAATTAATTGCCAGAACTACCTGATTTGCATTTAAATCTACAAAGGAGTGTTGCCTGGACTTTATCATGATTCAGACTTATACAATAACTAAGCACACTTCTACACACACAAAATATGAACATTAACACAATATGAGTCTTCTGCTATAGTTATATGCAAATATGATACAGGAATATTGCATGCCAGTGACACACAATTGAAACTGTTCTTCAGTTCACAAAATGGACCTTACTGTAACACCTTGGTAATAAGTAACTGCTACAGTACTTCGCCGACAAGAATCTCTTGATTTCTCTGTTTACTTCCTAAGTAGTTTAATGATGAATAGCTTAAGTTTTCTATGTGATTATAAAATACAATGTGCATACAGATTTCATGTGGTATCTTACAGCAGATGATAAGACTTGCAGCCTGTTATTCTGTAACAACCCTAGTTAAATGGTAAAAGATCTCCTTACAGTTTAGATGTGATATGGACAAGTAATAACAATTTTTGCTACAAAATGAAAATGTGATCAGTGCAAAAGAGGTAAATGTTTGGAATTATTCTGTCAAGAATGATTTGGGGTGGTGAAACGTGCTGAGGAAGTGAATACTGCTCTAAAATGCATTTTTCCTCAACCCTCTTTAATTCATGTCTCAATTC
This sequence comes from Pampusana beccarii, assembly GCA_013399365.1. NCBI lineage: Eukaryota > Metazoa > Chordata > Aves > Columbiformes > Columbidae > Pampusana > Pampusana beccarii. The sequence continues at coordinate 276,846 of VWYH01009511.1, read as the reverse complement.
CATTAAAAAATTCCTTTATGCCTAATCACAGCATAGGTCTGAAACAAGCAATCACGAGGCTGCTTCATGTTTCATCTGCCATTCAGAGCACCTCCAAAATGGTATATGCTTCCTGAAGTCTCCTCTAACCTGATTTTATAGAACATCCAAGTCCAGGAGTCATGTGCCTCCCATTTTCTTTCTTCTTATTCTTTCTACTTTGTCACCTGAGCTACTTGCAGTAGCTCAGCTGAGCTACTGCAGATATGTTAGCACATTCTGTTACCTCTTTGTGTATGAAAATAAATTCCCCCTATACCATGTTCTTCTCTTATTCTTTTACTTTCTCTTTAGGTCTTGCATCATGCTTCCTGGAATCCTAACAAATTATATCCACTGCACTGGAAACTTCCTTCTCTGTTGAAATGAATTTTCATTACTACCCATGGTCTTACTACGTGTCCATATATCTCTTAAATCCGACCACAGTTCTAATCCAGATTAGGTAGTTGGTGATAGAAATATCTTATTCACCAAATAGCATCCCATGAGCAGTTCACTTCTTTTTATCAAAAAAGTTAAGGGGTGTCTGTCAAATACTTGTCACAAGTACTACAGGTCAACAATCACCACTATGACTGGAACCCTTTACAGCTGAAATTTCACAGAATGGCTGCATCTTGGTCAGTTATCTCAGTTCTCATCCCTCTAAGTCATCCCTCAGGTAAAAAGGAGTTACTCTGACATGAAAGAGTGCAAGAATTTCATATTACTGACCCCCGTCATTAACTTATTTAGGCCGTGAATGGATTATTTCTGTCTGGAACACAAAAAGAAAACTGGGAAATGTAATTATTTAATTTTGCTCATAAAATATATTTTGAAAAAAACAACAAAATAAATTTTCATGAAAAGCATCAGTGGGAACAGAGTACTGTTCAAAGAGAAAGAGCCTGTTGCAAGGAAAAAGTACTATTCAGCTGTTGGTGAAACATACATTTAAAGATATTGTTGAATGGAGATACCACGTATTAATTTTCTCTGCTGAAATGACTGCTAAATTAATACTGCAAACTCCCCTAAAACTCACAAATGAAAGAGAAAAGGTAGGACCTCAGTACAGAACACTGGAACAGGCTGCCCAGGGAGGTTGTGGAGTCTCCTTCTCTGGAGACATTCAAAACTCGCCTGGATGCCTTCTTGTGTAACCTCATCTAGGTGTCCTACTTCGTCAGGGGGATTGGACTAGATGATCTTTTGAGGTCCCTTCCAATCCCTAACATTCTCTGATTCTGTGATACTACAGGTATTTCTCTCCTTCATGCGTACGTTTTCTACTCATCTATTCTTAAATGATAATGAATAATCAGAGATAATTATCACATTTCTGTAATGACAGAGAACCTGCACATACTAAGATAGCAGCATAATCTGATATTTATGAAATGCTTCTTTATTTATGAATCATCTGTCTAGAAATTTAATTCTCCCCACTGCAGCTTTTCATTACAATTCTAACACAGATGAATAATGAACAAGATTCCTATCTAGGCTATTAAAATTTGAAAAACGAATAACCTTTGATGAATCCAAACCACCACCTCACCCAGCTACTGTATGAAGTTCCTAGTACTTCAGTTTATTTTTCTGTTTCCTATTTCAGTCAGAGAGGTTAAAATAGGAAAGCCTAAAGCTGGAAAAGAAACAAAAAGAAAGAAGGACAAGGGAATGGGTGTGTGAAACATTACGGAGGTTAAATAGCAAAAGGTTCAGATTACAGTTCATAAGGAGGCCAAAGAAATATTAAAAATAATGAAGTTTACAATATTGGACAGAGAATTCAAAAACCTAGAGAAGCAGCATGAGAATAGATAGATGACAGCTGTGGGTGGGTGAAGAGAGAGAAAGAATAGGAAAGGCCAGAACTCCTTCCCACAGAAGTCAATGGCAAAGCACTTCATTACTTCAGTGGGAACCAGAAAGGCCCACAGTGAATGAAAATTCATTGCCATGAGGGAGGGAAAGGGAGGAGAACTGGCATTAATAGAAGAATGAACAGGGGTAGGGAAAATAAAAATTGAGAGCAGTAATGGAGGCCTGAGTTGAAACAACCAGAAGAATATCCATAGCCAAGCCTGCTAGGGAGCTGAAGGCCCTCAGCACATCAAAGGACTGCGGGACTGGCTGAGACTCAAACTCAAAAGCTGTCCCAACTTCAGCAACCAAAGATCTCAGGACTAGAATCTCCACATCATCAGAGATTTAGATTTTTTTTTTTTTTTTTACTAAATGTCCTGTCATATTTGCTTCCCAGTAATTTAATGTAGAAACCACTGGGACAGTTTGTGAGGTAAGCTGCTGTTGCCCATAGCAGATGGAGTAAAGGTAGCATCAAGAGGCTTTGAGCCATTCATTGTGTGTAGCACAGGAACTAACGTCTACAGTGGAGGCTGCTCAACACTTTTGAAACGATGACCTTGCTTTCAGTCACCAAATATGTTACTAAATTTCACCTACTCAGACACTTTTACTGTGCATCTTGTAACACTTGGTGTTTTTCTTGAAGTCCTACTTTTTCAATGTTTTTCCCCTCTTAGTTGCAGAAGAAAGTTTCACCTGAGCATATCCCAAAGATCTCGGAGATCCAGAGATGGATAAAAGGAAACTAGGCACCATTCTTGCAGTGTGTTTCTCTATTTAGACTATGACTTTCTTAATCTTTGCCTTATAAAACCAGCTAACCTACTAGCCCCAGGCCTCATAATTTCTTCATGAGCTCGCAAAGATTTCTTAAACTAACCAAGCAAAGTATGTGTATCCATTCCCCCCTAGTGGAAGATAAAAGCCCTCTGGTACTGCAAATTACTTTGCTAAATAGCTGTGTTACACACTTCAAGAACCCAGACCCACTGATGACACACGTGAGGATCCACAATATTTCACAGGATTGAAATTTCAGTGCTTTCTAGTGTAATTTCTGTTGCTGTGTTGTCACTGCAGTGTAAATTGCTTTGTGAAGTCGTGAGGCACCTCTCTCATGCATACATATACGGGGATACAATCGAAGTCCATGATGGTACAGTTCTTATTTAGTGCATGGTGCTCAAGGCTGTCTGATGAACTAGGAGAGCTGCCAGTCTTGCCATGAAGCACGACATTGAGACTGGAACATGTAGGTGGCAGAGGGATGTCCTCAAGGCTAGAGAAGTTAAAGCTTCTCTGGGTAAACGGATTCTGTCTCAGTTGCTGTTGCAGCTCTTAGGTGGTGCTGGGAAAGTCAAATAACCTGAAATTTTCTGCAGTGGACAGGGTGGTTGCTTTTCATTTGTTGTGCAATGTGAAACCACACACTGAGCGTGCTGAGCTCTTTCTTCTGTAACTGAGGTCAGTGAGACTAAAAAGGTCTCAAGTTGAGCTCTACTCTTCACTTAGATGAGTCAGCATTATAAGAACAGTCTATGTCAGACCAGCCACCTTATGCTCTTTCACTGTTTTAGCTACAGTCTGTCATAGTTCTGTGCTTATAGTAGTCTCTACTGGACATGACTGTCACTAAAATAAAATAATTAATATTTTTAAGTGTTATGGACAGATTGAAAGGCTAAAATAATGACAGTATTCTTGTGAATTTAAGCCGGAGCCTACTTCTAATTCTGATATCCTCTAACACCCATTTCCGTTTTCACACAATCTTAGAAACATCTCATCTCCATAAGAGTCTCAGTTACCTCACAGTGTAACAACTATCTAAAACTCTGCTTCTGCTTATTCACAGAGAGGTATATCACTGTAAATAGGGCTTATTTCAACATACATACTTTTCTTATACTGATTTGAATCTAGAACCTCCCATCTATGCCTATTAAAAGGCTGACTCCCACTGACTTCTGTTAGAACCTAACTGGCAACAAAGGTGGTGCCTTCTTTTAGGTAATGGTCTAATCGGTATGACATTTCTCAGGGATGCAGGAGGTACAGACTCAATTTCCCCCTTCTGAAGTGAAACATAGTCACAGCATCCACACAATCAACTTTTGGGGAATGTGAGGAAGGGAGGGTAGAAACACTGGTTCCTTTTGAAACTGCGACACAACATGAAAGGACGATGCAACTGAGCAAGTTGTTAGGCTCCAGGCAACAGCAAGGTTAGATTAGAAATCCCTGCACTCCATTGTAGGTTTTTCTTATTTTTAAAGGATTCCTTACTAGGAAAAAAGCAAAATAGATATTCCCTGTCTTAGCCAGCAGCTGCTTGCTTGTTTCCTCCCTCAGTATCAACTGCATGTTCTAGCCTTTAAATCAAGGAATTACAGTTTACCTTGTCCTCTTCCTCACCTGATCAAGTGAAAGCTGAGAGATTTTTTGCACAGTGGGACAGCTGTTGAGTACCTATTTGATTCCTCTGTGAGAGACAGGTGGAAATTAACTAAAACTGGATTTCTAACATGTCAAGTGCTTAACTAGTAAACTAGTGCATCACCAACATCACCACCAACTCCTTTGTTGCCTTCTCCTGCATTCAAATTTGGAAATAACAATGTTCCCTGCTCTTTGCTGAAAGAAATAACTTATATTCCTCACCAAGGATGAGGGATAGGACTTCTGTCTGAAGTGCAAGGATATGACTTCCTGTACCCTTGAGTAACGTTCTTAAGTTTCCACAATTGAAAGACTCAAACAGCACTTTTGCTTTCAGTAATCCTCTACATGTCATCCCTGGCCACCAGTCTACTCAACTTGATAGTCAATCTGCATAGTCCTCTGAAATGTCTTTACTATTCTTTTACATCACATATGGAGTCTGGTCACATAAATCCAGGGTTCTGGAATCCTGTCCAAAGTCACATATTCCTTTCGAACTAATCTATTGGAACTAATGCAAGAACTCAATAAAAATCTTTCTGTACACAGTAAAAGTTCTATATTCAGGACAGGGTCTGGATGGCACATGATAAATAATGCATATAGTCATATATTGAAAAATGAGACGGAAGAACTACTGAATAAAGACCAATCTCCAGTGAGCACCATTTGTCACAGCCATTAATTAGGTTGGAGTTCTGTAGGAAAAGAGGGATGTGGCTGTTTAATTAAAAGTGCTACGTAATTGAAAGTGGTATCATGTCACATGTATGTTCAGAGAACAAATTTATGTTGGAACAGCAGCTTCACTGTTGGTAGTTCCTATTTTTTTTTTAATATCCTTTTGTAAGGTTTTTTCAATAGGGAAAGAGAGAGAAAGAGAGAGAAAGTGAGAGAGAGATTAATATAAGGTTAACACAGAGATACAGAACATCTCTACCTGTCTACTGAGTAAGAAACAGACAACACAGTGTGCTACCTGCATTTCTTTAGAAGCTGTCTTGTATTCTTTTTTTTAATTCCAATTATTCAAAATCACATAATGTTGTTACAATTAATACACTGTGTTGGGGCATTGTACTAGACTGATAATCTCAGCCATTTTACAGAGCTTTCATGAGTCTTAATGAATTTAGTGTCCTGGTCTTGCTTGCTTTATGCAATTTCAAGATTAGATTTTACACAAGTGGAACTTCTGGATATTGCAAGAAACATACACACCTGCCTAATACATGAAACAGGTTTTGAGATCTTCCCATAAAATTATTTTGAGAAGTGTACTGCAACACTGCATACATTGTGATTTTAGCTTAAACTTCAGTACAATACTCTTATTCCTATTGCTTAGGAATTTTACCCTAGTCCTGTCACTCTCCAGTCTGTCAATTTTAAATCAAGTGTCAATGATTCCCAGCAGTCTTTATTAACTCTTTTTTTGTTGAAAGACAAAAGATGAAAGCTGAGCCCATGGGGTATTATCAGATGGGAAATATTAATTTACTAAAGCATCTGAACATTTGGAGTAAATTTGAAAACAGAACCATCTGTTATATAAACTAATCCAATAGACTCCACACTTTGTATAGCCAACCGCTGTCAAGTTACAGATTATGAAACCAAGTAATAAATCTTAATTCAAAAAATGTTTCTCCATTTGAAAGGTTTGAGAATTTATTTTTCCTTTCTTGTTTTAATGTAAACTTGATGCAAGTTGGCAGAACTCTCTGACCTGTAGGGGGTCTAGTATTCACTCAGATCCCTATGGGAGGCTGTGGATGAAGTCTCACAGAGGTCAACTGCAAGGCAAGTCTTGTGATACGTGCCTCTCTTGTGCATCAATTACTCTCATGCACACCATGAATAAGTTGCTGGGTCTGGTTTTGAGATGGGTACCCCGAGGTGCCGAAATTCAAAACAAGGATTGTATCTATCTTTTCTGAGACTAGTCAAAATAATGAAAAAAATATTTCCCACAGCCAACATTTAAATTAACAGTTCAGGACTCAGTTCATCCTGGGTTGTGGTCCCTGCTAAAGACAAACGCCCTTTACAATAGTCAGCATTTAACTGGACTCCAAACAAAGTTTCCCTCTTTTTGATATGGAGGTTATAGCTCCATGTACCAGACACCTGCAGGCTTCTTGCAAGATGCCAGAGATCACTCATTCATGGCAGCTGGTTCAACACACGTAACCTGACAAGTCCTGCATCTAATGCATCTAAGTCTGCCCTTTACTCCACTCAAAAACATAGCAGAGAAACTTCTTCTTCCAGTTTTTGGGTAAGGTTTTTCCTCTCTACCCACACCACATCAAACTAAAGCAGCTGTGTAACCCACCTCCTCCTTGTGCTGTTGTGTGTGTGTCAGCATAACACTTAAGGAGGGAAAGGGCATTATATATCCATATATGTGTATTTTTTTACTGAACAGAACAGAATAAGACAACATGGTTAAGATGGATCCTAAACAAGGTGTGGTTCCTAAGTAAAAGACGGATTTCAATCTTCGGTTCCTAATATCCCTGTGTTTAACCCCAGCTGGCAACTAGGACCATGCAGCTGTTCACACATTCCCCTCCCAGCAAGTGGGATAGTGGAGAGAATTGAAACGAGGAAAAAAAAAAAAAGAAACAAAAAAAAAAATCTCATGGGTTGAGATAAGAACAGTTCAATAGGGCAACAAAAGAAGACATAATAATAATAGTAACAATAATAAAAATAATTAAAATAATAAAAACAAAATAAGTTATACACAATGCAATTGATCACCACCCACAACACCTATAGCCCATATGTTTCCCGAGCAGTGGTATTTGCCCTCTGGGCAACTCCAGTTTATCCACTGAGCATGACATCATATGATAAGGAATACCCCTCTGGTCAGTTTGGGTCAGCTGTCCTGGCTTTGCTCCCTCCCAGCTTCTTGTGCACCTGGCAGAGCACAGAAAGCTGAAAAGTCCTTGGCTACTCTTTCAACAACCAAAACACCAGTGTATTATAAACGTTTTTCTCATATTAAATACAAAACACAGCACTATGCCAGCTACTAGAAAGAAAATTAACTCTATCCTACCTGAAAATAGGACACCCTGTCGAAAATGTAACAATGCTTGTCACATCTCATTAGAAGAAAAATCATATTTTGGTTGTTGCTGTGAAGACATTTTGCTTTCTTCATTTTTTGTCTTCGGAATATATAAGGTATAAATTTGCCAACAGGTATAAACAACGTTCTTATGCAGTTAGTTAATTATGAAACCCATGAAAAAATGTGGGTATTAATAGATGAGATAATGCAGATTCATTGGGGTTTAAGTTGTTTTGGCTTAGCTCAGGCTGCAGCATGGTGAGGTAAGCCAACAATCAGATTAAACGAAGAAGGAATCTTTTCAAATCAATGTGCTGATATACAGTGGGGAGGAAAAGGAAAACAACGAAAGTTTTTAAACACATTCTTTCCTCCTCATCTTTATATAAAGGACAGTACATCACTTCACAAGGCCTTCTGCTGCTTTCAAGTGTCCCACCTGAAGGGTGAGATACTAATTGTTATGAGCAAAGGAAGCAGACTCTTTTCCCAATATGAAATACCTGATTAAACATCTATAAGTGGACAAATTCTGCAAAACATTATAGCTTTCAACAGAAGAACTATAATGTTAGCAGAACTCTCTTTTTTTTTCTTTTCAGAACTTTATTTCTCTGAACCCACTATAATCAAAGACTGATTAATCTATTCCAGTATGCGCCAAATCCATTAATCACTCAGACTGCTTAATTCACTGTCCAAGATAGTCTTGGGAACACAGTGTACAATTGTTTTTCACGTAGGGGAGCACTTTCTGTTGGAGTAACATTACTGACAGTCTGACCACGCTAGTGATTAAGTGATCCAGGGTTATATCATCTAGCCATTTATCAGCCCTCTGTATTTCACAATTATGTTTGAATTTCTGTGTTTCTAGCTTACATGAAGTAGGCACATTCTATGTGGACTTTTCCAAAAGTTTACATATTCTTAAAAATTCTAAATAGCCAGAAAAAATTGTCAATGGAAAACTACTTGGAGACATCTGTTCTACCATCGATTTATTCAACAATTTCCCATTAGCATGGACACTGAAGGGAGAATAGACTCTGCAGAATGCAATAAAAATGTGTTTCACTAACTAAGTAAATTCCTTTATATATTGTGGCAACACAAATAAATAAATCCAGAGATTTACAGACAGCCACCTTGGCTGACATTTCAGAGGGTTGGAGCCTTTAGCAATATTTTTTGCTTAACTCCATCCTAGCAAAGCCCTATCTCTTCTCCCAAAACTTCATTTCTCAACTCTCCCCTGTTCTCCTCTTTCAGGCCCACTTCCCAGTTTCTTTCTCTTTTTCCTTCCAAGGTGTGATTACTCTCTTTGCTCCCCAAAGTCTCCTTCTTGATTGTTTTGCTCTGCTTTAAAGAGTCCAAGGCTTCGCTCTACTCCAGAAATTGCATTTACCCTTTTTGTTCCCAAGCACATCTGTCTCCTCCAAGCTTTCTCTCCTGTTCTGACCTCTCTGCACTTCAAGATATTTTTTGCCAAGTTTATTTCCCCTCTGTCTTTCTAGTATCTTTTTACTTCTCTGCTCTTTTTCTACATTCAGTGCACTGAAACCATGCCACTATTTCATTTATTTTTCCTCTAGCAGTGACAAGCTAAAATTTGAGAATTCAGATTTGTAAGCATAATAAAACAGCAGTCATTGTTACATTTTTTTTCACCCTAGTATGTACAGGAAAGAGGGAGGCTTTTAAAAAAGGACTCAATCCAGACACTGCTAAAAACAATAGAAACTTTCTGGCCTTATCTGTGATATCAGAAATTCATGTGGAAGTGCCATTTGATTTTAAATTTACAATTTCTAATTCATTAATGAAACATTCCATGACAAATGTAATAATATATATTTATATAACTCAGATTTGATAACATGGTATCATCTATATGCTAATTCTTACAAGTCCCCTGTCCTATAGATTGGTTATTTCTTTTGTGTGTATTGTGGCATATGATAAAAATTTACATTTCTTCTGCCTCTAAAATTAACAACATTCCTGCCTTGTCCTTCATTGATGGACATTACTAAAAATAGTCTGTTAAAGCTGTTATTATTTTGAGCAAAAATTACATGTTATAGGCTATTTCCAGGTTACCTTATATTTTACTTTGCCCCTAAAAAGGGAATTAATTTGTATCAGAGGAGAGGGGCTTCTTCCCTCTTACCAGTGATGCTAATAAACATTTTGCTATTTAATTCATTAGAGGCAGGATTAGAACGAAAGCCAACACAATAGATATTTCTTATTTAAATTCATTACTTTCCTAGTGCTCTATGCTACTTTCCTTAGCCAAGCAAAACTCCTACTGACTTCCTGTATTAGGTCCATCTTTATTATTTAGCAGATTGACAGAATCAGAGTGGTACCATCTATTACTACTGGCAAATAACATTTGAATTCATCTTGTCCTTATTCACAGGATGACTCATCCTGTGTCGTACACACTTCATTTTTGATTTATGTAAGACATACATTCTAACATCCTTTCTGAGACTCGCAATTATTTAATCTATTTTTGTCATTCTATTCATTCGCTTATTCAAGTCATTTTGCATTAATAATCAGTCTCCATTCTTCTTCATTATTTAGTATTATTTGGTATAATGGAGTGTGTGCCAACTCCAACTTCTGGATGAAGCTTCTAGATGAGTGACACATTTACTGCTGAAAGTTAAAACATAAAACTTCAGACAGTGAAAAAAGCAAGATATTTGTAGAAGTACTGTCTAGTTTTGAACATCATAATTGATGATGAATTTATGAACTTGAGCCAAGTTAGTAATAACAGTATGCTTTTCCTAGCTTTTTGTATCCATACAAGAAATAAATATGTTCCCCTCAACAAGTCAATACTGAGAACTAGAAATGAAACTCTTCTCAAATTTTGAAATACCTTGTTAGGTATGTCACAGGAAATGGGAGATGTTACTTTAGCAGAAATCTTGACTACGAAGAGACAAATATCAAACATCTTATTTGTTAATTAGTCAATGTATTTGGTCTACTCCACCTGTAGGACTGTGGGCTCGTGATAACTGAAGAACGCTCAAGAGTTCCAGACTTTTGCTTTATAGACCCTCTATATTTTTTCCTTTAAACAACTGAATGCCTATACAAATGCCAAAACCTTCTAATGAGCTAGAAAAGGAAATAAAATAGGTTCCTTCCAACCAACTACCTTAACCATACTTCTCTGCTAACTATATACCAAATCAATTCCTCACAACCCCTGGAAAAAGGTCACGGCTAAATTCTTGTGCACTGTGGTTCACAAAACAACATTTGCCTTGTCAGATGCATCTTCTGATTGTTTCATTTATGCAAGTTGTGACATTTTATGCAGACATACAAGTCTACGTAGTGTGTGGATATTGTGTGAAAGGTGTAGTTCTTGAAATCAGTTTCACAGAATCACAGAATCATTGGGGTTGGAAGGGACAACGCAGGACATTGTCTATCAATCCTCCAACAAAATCAGCTGCTCTCCCCTCATCCACCATCCTTTCGGTCTGAGTGGGGTCAACTAAAGCAGGTTGCTCAGTAATATATCCATTCAAATTTTGAATATTTCCAAGGATAGAGACTCTGCACTCTCTGCAGGCAACCTCTTCCAGCCTTTGAAAACTCTCTAAGAGGCATTTTTCCTATGCTCAATCTGAATATGCTGTGTTTCAGTTTGTTTCCATTGCCTGTTATCCTTTCACAGGATATCACTGAGAAAAATCTAGCTCCACTTTCTTTACTGACTCTCCCCCTTACAACTTTGATCAAGATCCCCCTAAGCCTTCTCTTCTTCAGACTTAACAACCCAAGCTCTCTGTTTCCCATCCACATGTCAGATGCTCCATTCCCTAAATCATCTGCATGCCCTTCACTGGACTCACTCAGTACATCAGTGTCTTTTTTCTATATGGGGTGGGCCAGGACTGGAGTGGAAAAGGGAAAGGGTCACCTGTCTCCACTTGCTGGCAACACTTTTCCTAACACAGGCCAGGACAATGTAGGTCATCTGCTACAAGGGGACATTCTTAGCTCATGGTCAACTTGTCCACCAAGATCACCAGGTCACCAGGTATTTCCTGCAAAGCTGGTTTCCAGCTAACTGGTTTCCACCTTGTGCTGGTAAATGGGGTTATTCCTTCCCAGGTTCAGGACTTCACATTTCCCTTTCGTTAAAAATCATAAGATTTCTGTTCACCCACTTCTCTAGCCTGTCAAGGTCACTCTGAAAGGCAACACAATCATTTAGTGTAACAACCATTCTAATTTTGCATCACTCACAAGCTTGCTGTGTGTGCACTCTGTCCCTTTGTCCAGATCCTGAATGAAAATGTTAAACAGTATCGGCTCTAGTATCCAGTCCTGGAGCACACAAATAGTGACTACCCTCCAGCAGTTCAGCCAGTCTTCAATTCACCTCGCTGTCAGTTTATGGTATCCAAACTTCATCAGTTTGTCTCTGTAGATATTATGAGAGACATTGTTGAAAGCCTTGCTAAAGTCAAAATAAACAATATAATCTGCTCTTTGTGTTTGTCCTTCTGGAAAACTGGAGTGTCTTTGCTGTTTGCCAGCCCTTAGGAATTTCACCCAACCGCCATGACTTTTCAAACATTTTTTAGAGCAGCCTTGCAATTGGCCAGCAACCTGAGCATTCTTAAATGATAATTTCCTCAGCAGTGTTACAACATATTTAGAAAATACTATCAGAGCATTCCCATAGCTAATTGATATGTATACATGGAAAACAAATCTTGAATTGTGTGACAGACATGTTTTTTGTTTTGTGTTTCACAGGTACAGAAGTTAAATTTACTTCAGGTTATTCTTTTGCTAGCCATTCTCAGCAAAGCCACTAATTACTTGTTATTCCTATTCTTCACAAGATGATGAGACTATCACCTGAGCTCAAAAAAATCATGAAACAAAAGCAGAAGAAAGTTCATTTCACTTAATAGTTGTCGTTTTTTAAAGTGTTCATTTTAGGAAAGGATTAGGTATGTACATGCTCAACATCATAGAAGGCCAACTTGGCTGCTGCAGGTTAAATAAGAAGGTGAGCAAATAATTGAATATCATGTTAGCAGACTTCTACTTCTCATCCAGAAAGAGTATAGTTGGAAGGAGTAACTACTCAAATCTGTGATCCTCATTATAATAATGCTGGCCATTGTTGGAGATTGCCATTTGGCATAAAAAAGATAATTCTCTCATACACTCTAAATTTTCTATAACCAGGTGCCAAAATGCCAAACCAAAAGAATATCATTATTTTTGACACAAACCTGTACGAATTAGCTACCTAGAAGAGGCTTGCTAATCCTTCATCATTAGGCTAATACAGACATCTCGAAGATATATGTACTGCCAGCAGAGCCAAAGATTTTTCTAAGGTATTAACAGTAATATTTTCAGCATACTGATTTCCAGTTCTTGCATTTTTATTCCATGTCACTGTTTCCCGTACCTCTATATCTGTTCATTTTACGGCTGCTTCCACAATAGGAGTTCCAAAACCATTATTCGCTCTAGTAACACCAAGGAAACCAACAATGATACTCATAGTCTTCTAGGGAGATATATTTTCTTTTTCCTGTTTGAACTCTGTGACTCCAGTAGTCCAATAAAATGTTCCGCCATTAAGAACGTAGGCCTGGTTTTGTCAATTATTCTATCTGCAAATAAATCAACTTGCTTTGTAAATTCTACTATGCATAAAGTTTTCTAGAGTGCTTATAATATCTCTCAATAAGGACTCAGACACACCATCAAGATGCTTGACAAATTATCATAAACACATGATCTTTCTTTGCCAGTTCACTCTTAGCCAGAAACAAAGGGAAAGTACTGTGACTTAGCTTAGTCCACAAATAAAACAAACTGAGAATCAGTTTTGCTCGTGCTACAGGCTAAGACGACTTACTTACATTTGCCATAGTTCAGCTGACAGACAATAGCATGTTAACACACCATAACCTGATCTGAAATCAAGGGTGATATAGCACTAACAATATTGGACCTTCAGCTGTGCAGAAGATGTATGGCTTCAACTGTTGTTTGAAAGCCCTGGTATCACCAAAGTTTTGTAATTAGCTAAAAGTTAGTAACTAAACCAGTAGCCTGGATTGCTTTCTGTAGCACAGAAGAGTAAGACAGAGTGCCAATACTCATGCATATATATACATATATATATATATGCATAATCATCTTAGAAACGTACAGTGCCTGTTTATTGATTTGAGATAAAATACAGCTCCTGAAACCATACACTTTCTTTCTCCCAGTTCGATACATATTCAATACAAGTCTTTATGTCAAGGTATTAATGAACCATAGTATCTCTGTGATCTTTTTGGACAACACTACCTGTAAAGAGTTCCCCACAATGATGAATATCCCATATACGGTCAAAATGTTACTAGCACATTACAAGATAACAAATAAACAATAATAATAAAGTTTCTAAAGCAAGAAATTCTTATGTGTTTCAAGATCGTTGAACCAGTTCAATTAATTTTGAATATCTCTTTACTAATTTGAGGGGATTCTAAAAGTATTAAAGCTCTTAAGTTCTGTTTGGCTAAAATTTCACACAGTGATAGGTTAAACCTTTTAAATGATCTCAGGATTAGCCTTAGCTTTCAAAGCTCATACAAAGGAAAGTTCTATAGTCCTTTCATCTGAGATCTTATTTTCTTTAGGATTATGAGATAATGCATCTGGAACAACATTCATTCATCCAGGTTTGTGGTTTAGCTGAAAGTCAGTCCAAATTCCTGTAATCACAGATATCTGGCTAAACACGCACTTGGGTCAAGTTTAGACATCAGCCACTACAAAGGGCTGTGGTTAGATAGCCTGCTCAATTTGACACCTCCCAAACAGAGAAATACAGGCTCAGCCCGCACCAACACAACGAGTTAAAGCAACACATTCTTCCCCCAGCCCCTCCGCACATCCCCACCCTGTGGCTCAGCATCTTCTTTCAACAGTCAAGATTTATTATCAAAAGATTTTATAGTGTTTGTACGGTGCTTTACACAAGAGCTTACACTAAAAATGCTCAAACCGACACCTGATGCCTCCTTGTGTCATTCAAAACATAAATCAAAATTCCAGAGCATTAACCAGTAGTTCTAAAGGTAAAGACTGTTGCACAATCTTATCAGGCAGCCAGTTTAGGAAAGGGGGAAAAAATGAACTAGTTTGACAGTAGAACATATCAGAAAGTCTGTAAATTCAAAATCAACTAAAATTCAGCTCTACTTTAGTCAAGCTATAACAAAATTAGAGAGATACATGTCTGCTTGCACCAGATATTTCAGATGAGACTTCTTAGTGACAGGTCTTCACCTCTTTCATTCTCATTCCCCGTTTTCTTGTACAGATGCATACTGACCTTCTGTCATCATTATTTTCTTTGGATCTGAAAGAGCGCCTAAATTTCATCTCGTAGTTCATTCAGGGCCTGGAACTGGTCAGACTTGCTTACATTTTTAAGGATTCATACAGAAAAATTCCTCTTTCTGAATAAGAAAATCAGGTAAAACTGTTTCTGCATCTTACATCACTGCAGAACTGAAGACTAATATTTGAACGGAAACTCAAAAGAGGATTACTTCCAGCCCTCTCAGCTATTTAACGATAGTGACTATAACAGTATTCTGTTGAGTAAAGGCCATGAGAAATATTAAATGGATGACTGTATTTGTCCAAAACATAGATGTAAGAATTCCAGCAAATACCTACGCTGTTACGTGAAGTATCATTGTTAATTTGTTTACTGAGTGTTTTTCTTTCATGTTAGTTTTGATTAGTACTTCAGCAAGACATTGAAGATACGCTATGCTATTTTAAAGCAACATAAAACTATAGCCTTTGCTGTCATTCTTCCCAGGCTAATTACACTATTGATCCCACATCTCAATATTTCCCCTTTATCTCACAAGATTTCAGCTATCACTTCTTCGGTGGTCATATCACACAAATCTGTCTCCCGTTAGGCTTTGGGCTTCAGAGTCTTAACATTAACTGAATACTTTTGCTGGCACAGGTTATCACTCATGGCATCCCTCATAGCAAAAAAATATTAATTAGAAGCAAAGCTTTTCCAAGAAAAATCTCTTGCATACCACCTTCCACCTAAAGTTCACTATCCAAAACGCTCAATATGGTTGCAGTTAATAAATGGACAGCAGTGAAAAAGAGAATTAATTCTAAAGGAGGCAGACAACGCATGGGAATACATACTAATAAAAGTGAAGAAGAGTACATAACACAGGACAACTACAAAATACTTACCACACTGCAAAACATATAGAAGGACAAAACAAAAAATTATAGAACAAGAGAGAAAAAAGACGCCATGAGCCCGCTATAGGGAGAGTAGAGGAGAAAATTAGATAAGCATTTTATTTAGCCTTTTTTTTTTTTTTTTTTGGTAATACCTGATAAAGCTTGACTTTAGACAACTCTCAAGATATTTCTACACTTTTCTGCTTCTACAAATGTGTTTTTCTTTTGAACGTGGATATTTTCTGTTCCTTGTATGCTCTCTGCTTACTCCTACTACTTTTCTTAAGGTAGCCCTTTATGTTATTGTATTTACAGCTCTGTCCTACTTCTCTTCCCTGGAGCATGTTTTTAACTGTCTCCTTTCTGCTTTAGCTCTAAATTGAATGTAATACCTATACTGCTGATAGCTTGGTCACAGTCTTATAACTACCCCCATCTGTTTGTGCAGGAGGCTTTCCTTCTAGAACCTCAACTTGTTTGTTGATTTTTCTATTGGTCAGATGTGGAAAAGCCTGTAATCCCAAATAACTGTACTGTACTCCATTTACTAACCAGATCACCTTCTGTTTGCACATGATTTTCACCTAGCCTTCTCTTACTTTCTTAAAAAGAAGCTTCAAGTTCAACTTTTTTTTTTTGCCATTCAACATTTCCTGAAGGTTTTTTTGGGAGTTGGTCCAGTGCCCATTTATAACAGTTTTCAGTATGCTAATATTTGGGAATACGGTAAATAGAGTTTCAGGTGGAATAAGGACTACCCAGGCAGTGTCATTGAGAACCAGGACTTCTTTGTTTTCCTCTAAACTTCTGTTTGGATGCAAACCAAACTAATTTCTGAATAAATCACTTCTAGAAATTTATCTGATAGTCTTCGGAATGAAAAAAATCCAGTCTACCATATGGGGTAAATGCACAGAAGTATATGAGGTAAATGTATAGACCTGCCTGGTATTTTAAACTGAAATGATACAGAAGTATATGTCTTTAGTGAGATAAAACTCTTCACTGTAAAAACCAGTAGCTTACACAGACCTAAGTAGCAGCCATCCAACATGAATGCTATGAACACATTCTTTAGCTCAAATTCTCTATCTTTTCTTGTCAGTATGATTAAAGGCTCAGAATCAATGTAACTGATGTCTAAGGAACTTTAATTTTCCTTTGATAAACTGACAAAAAATAATTTCTTTAATGTTAATCCAAAGGGCACAACGTTACAATGGACTCCTTGTGACGCACTAAAACGTGAAAATCTGTTCTTATCTTCAGAGCCCTTTACCAGCAGCCACTACAATACCCTGCCAGATTCAAGGGTACATGCAGTGGGTTAGTCTGGACCTATTAACTATCAACAAGTACAGTTGTTGTTGTGGTGGGAGAGGCATACATAATCTCCTATAATGATCACGGTAAAATAATAATTGGTTTAGAATTATTCCAGGTAAAACAGAGAATATACGGAAGTGTGTAGGAGAACCTGAGGCCCTGCATACTAAACACATCTTCTCCTAACTGGTGTTAGAGTGTGAGGGGATAGAGGAGGTGGTGGTTGGTTTCTGGGTTCTACTAGATTGACTGCTTTTGTCCCACTGTTCTGCCACAGTTGTTTGGACAGCTGCACATGCAGCCTTAAAACCTTTGTGCAGAGTAGGACTATGCTACTGCAATCGTTACAAGGGAGCTACAGGATACAAAGTCTATAGCAGAAGGGAAAATGGAATGTTGTCTTCATTATTCTAGGCCAGTGTTATAATGTAGGACCACCTTTCTACTCCCTTTCTGCCTTTTCTCCGTAAATACATGCATACTCCATAAATGTCTAAGCCCACATTTCCTGTGGATATGTACATGGCACAAGTAACATTTATCTATATTTTAATTTGTTTCCTCTGATGTTTTGTGTCCTGCTTCATTTAAGAAGAAATATAACATGAGAGAAGTTGAGCTCAAAGGATTTCATCATGCCTGTATCATTACTGAAATGAAATGTCTCTTTCTCCTATCCCTTGTTTCCATTTTCATTCAAATTGGACGGAAGAAACAGCCCTAGCAGACTCAGCTCGTCAGCTATATTGCTAGTAAAAATCTGTTTGGAAACCAGATTCCTCCACATGAAAATGTGTGTGTTAATTAGCCCCTTTTGTGTCAGCTTGTTTCTGAGCCAAGTCTAAGAGTCATTTGAGGGCACCGAGTGTCTGTTCTGAAGAAAGGCTTATGTGATTGAGAGTGTCATGACCACTTGAAAAACCTTCTTCAAGGATGAGAACTTTTCTGTTGGCAACATGTTATCAGGAACATCTAGTCCAGCACCATCAAGGATTTTTCTGTTTATTTTAAAAACATGCAGACACTACAACTTCTTTTGCTTGTAGTGATACAGGGAATTGAGGGCAGAAGAAAAAGTGCTCAGAAAGATTGATTTAATGAACTAAATGCATTTTATCATGAATAAGTGCCTGGATTTAAGTGCCACAAGTTTACCTATCAACTCCTGCTCCATCTGTAATGCCTTTAAATACAGACCAAAGCCAAGAAACACAGTTTATGAATTTCAATCCCTATTAAGAAGACCAGCAATGATCAACTGACAGCTGATTGGTCAACCTGTTACCAGAGGAATGATTAAAGTCCACGGTTATTTGCACGATATGTGCCAACTTTTATTAACAGGCTGGACTAAATACTTTCACTTTTTGGCTTTTGTGGCCAATAAGGACGATGTATTATTCCAAACCATCCTCAGTTCATTGGCTCGTATAGGGGCCCAGTCCTCTGGATTGAACTGGAGTGAGCAAGGAAAAACTAACTAATTTCCTAACAAAACCAGCAAGTTTCTTCATTTCCTTCCCCCACACTCAGTCCATGAACTCTATCTTTCCCACAGCTCTTGTCTCAAAGAGGCACAAGGGTTATTTTTTGTCATAACCACCCCCAAAGATCATTTCTGAGAGGACACTACTTCCTCCCATTCTCAGCAATTTTCAGAGGCTGCCAGAGGCTGCCCCTCTTCCCAGAAGTCACTCACAGAGTCAACAAGCAGTTTACCCTCTAACTGTTCTGATGTTGGCCTGCCTTCCAGCAATTCTCAGTTGGCACATAGTCTCCTGCAGACTATAATCAGCTTGGCACATTTTAAAACAGTTATGCCAGGGCTATGGCCAGAACAAGTCGAGTCAACTGCTGTGTTGTAGTTACAGTTTGTCTTGTTACAGTTTCAGCAGAATGCTGAAGACCAGATTCTCCAGCTGCCCACGTTGTCTAGCACTTTGAATCTCCTTTATGTCAAACTGAGAGCATTGCAGTTTTAATGTCAAGAAATAAACCTTAAGAGGGCTCTCCTCCAGAACACTCTGAATTCTTTACGCAGATTAGGTGATCTGCACTCCTGCCAGCACACCCCAGTATTCCAAAACGTCACAGCCAACACACCATAGCCCATCTTGCCCCAATCTCATATCGGAGTGCTAAATCTCCATACCTCTACACAGGTTATATTCCTTCAAAAGCATTGCTGAACAGACCAAACTCATAAGGAAAGACTTTTTTTTTTTTTCCTCTGGAGACAAGATATTCACAACTGGGAGAAGGGTATGGTCATGACCTCAGGGACAAGAAGGTTGACTACATCATTCCCTGAGAGGGGAAATGTAATGAGGCAGATACCCAGTTCTGCAGTTATGAGGTTGCAGATAAAGACAGCATAACTTCTCTCATATCTGTCTTGCCACAGTCTCCTTCCCAGTAAGGCACAAGGATAGCTTTGATAGGCAGGATCATCATTCAGCAGCAGTAAACAGTCAGTGCAGACCGAACTGTACACTGTTAATAGGATTAAACACAGAGCAGCACTACTCCAGCACAGCTCCCCTGTCTGTTCACTGCATTTCTGTTCATATACAGCACCAGGGAGTCCATGCAAGCGATTTTACCCACATGAACAAGAAAAGGGTACAGAGAGGGCGTCCAGAATATCCTCGACATTGGGCAGTAAAGTGACTGCTAAGTACAGGTTTCCCAAAGAATTGTTGACAGATATGGAGAAGAAGCTCATCTTGACTCTTGATTTCGTTTTTTGTAAGGTAGGATGTCGTATTTGCACTCATATACAGGAACTGGGATAATGGACATTTTTAAATTAATACTCAGTGGAGAATTTGACAGTCTGTGTGACAGAGAAGGCTATTGGCACTCACTTTTTGCCCACTGTTCTTCCACAAACACATGTTGCTGTTTGAGTATGACTTTTTTTCTTAAATACTTTGAAAAAAACTTGTCACTACATGGCTTATATTTAAATTTTCTATTTTTTCCTGACAAAACTTCAAAAATCCGTTGACACTGTGAAAACATCCAAATAAGGCAGCCCATCAAGGGCATGAACATGTCACAGTGCTTCTGCAAAAAGTAAATGCTTAATCTGGCTGTTATTAATATAGGTAACTTCTTAAACGTAGATTCTGTCTGCATTGGCAAAAAACATTTTCTGTCTTTTGGCAATGAGAGCATTTGTGTTTAACAGCAGAAAAAAACAAGGTCTGTCTTTCAGGTTTAACTACTTTTAAAGACTTTTCTTCTCCATGTAAGGCTAATAAAAATCTGCATAAATTGGAAAGCAGAAATTACTTTTACGCTTAATCAAAAAACCTAATTTCGCTGTTTACAAAAAGACTCTTTTATTTTTGGCCTAATGCCCAATATATGTGGATACAGATGGTGTATTTCCCTTACCTTGCAAGAGCCATATCTACCAAGGTCAAGTCCTTCGCTGCTTTGGAATAAACAGTGACAGTCCATGGTGTCCCTCCAGGCATTTTGAAGAACTCTGCAGTCCCAAGTGATCGTTATAGACTTCTCCACACTGCCAGTGCACTTGCTTCATATGCAATGCCTTTGTGTTTTGACTGAAATGGAGGAAAACCCAGCAGATATGTGGCAGTTGTTCCATGTAGCTAAATTACTTGGTCTCATCATATGTTAGTACCAAAGATGCTCACAATGTATGTCCAAAACAACTGAAACATCATTGGCCAGAACTCAGTAAATGCTGTTTAGATATGATTTTGGTACAGCAAAAACAAACTGGGACTTTACTAGAACAACAACTGTCCAAAACAACACAGTCCTCAGGACACAGCGACCATATGTGCAGAGGGCAGAAGAATGTTTCTTTACTTTGGGGCAGTAGGTTTCATCTCCTTTCTTGGAACCTCCTGCTTCCTTCCTCACTGCTTACCAACGTTGTTAGTCATGACTAATCAGCACATATGGTCACAGAAAAATCAATGACAATGTTGAAGAGGAACAGTGAGAAGATTCCTTTATGAAAAGGAACATGATGGGCCACAAAGTGTTTGTGGTACAGAGTGAAGAAGAAAGCAAATATCATTACAAAATGTGCTATGAGAGACTGTATCCCAAGGACATACTGTGAATATGAATGGTACGGTTGAAAATCATCGGATATTAATTGTGGTCTTGTACATGTCCTCTGCCTGAGATATCCCTATTGGGGAGATCCTCTGGAGCAATGTAGAGGAGCTACGTAACTGTAGGATTCTACAACCCATTAAAAAATTCCTTTCTTGAGTTTTTCCTAGTGTGAAAGAGTTTCTGGGCCATCAAACCTTTTCCTACTTTATGTAGGGAGCGAAAGTGCAAGAAAAAGGAATTTCTTCCAGTCTATTGTAATGATTAAAGAAATTTTCCAGTTACTACTCAACACAGATATACACCCAATGTTTCAACACCTCCGAAGATCCTGATTCCTTTCTTTCCTGAAGTTATAACCCTTAAGATCAATGTTTATTTAATATCATGAACAAGCCTGGACATGTCTGTCTAGTAAAATGTAACCATGTTGTCGATGAGGCATTGAATGTCAAGTTTCCCTTGAAGAAACTTTTGAAATATAAGCAACTAGTAAATAAATGCCTTCTTTTTGTGTTAATATAGGTCACTTAATCTTTCAGTTTATCAAAAGTCACTCATTTAATGGCATGCTTGAATCTGTGTGTGGTTTGTTTTCTTTTTTCCTTTTGATACTTTTGGTATTAGCTCAATTTCAAAGTTCCTACAAATTTACTGTAAAGGATCTGTTTGACAATGAGAGAAGAAGTTGCCAGCCATGCCAATTATAGTGATTTTGTGGTGTGGGACTTTGGGCCACTGGGAACTAAAGGCCTATGCCAGAAAAAGAAAATACTTTTCTAGGCATGTCTGTTTCTTTCACAATTGTATTCACATATCCAATTCAAACTATGGCTTACTAGTACATTATCTAAAGAAAGAGATTAGGTTTACATTAGGACTTTTCTGAGTAATTGATATTAAACAAGGATGTAGAAGTAGGTTGGTTTTTGTTTTGTTTTGTGTTTTTCTTCTCCCCCAGGAAAGTAACATCTGGAACAAATAGAGTCTTTAACTGATTATCATTAACACAATTGTGTTGTGTTCTCAAAAAGCTATTAAAAAGTGTTAACATGGTTACATCATGAACTTCAGCTGGTTCTTGTAACACATGAATCAACTAAAAACAGAAGTGTTCACATAATACATATTTTAAATACTGTATTGTAAAACATGATTTTGAGAATATTTTCATTAATATTAGGATGGCTTACCAGTTCCAACATTTATTTTGAGAATAGAGTTCACTACCCAAATCACACTGAACAGATTTTAAGCATAAATTTAAACATCTTTACTGTTCTGTAGGTAGTAAGTAAGCCACAAACTGTACGGAAAAAAAACAAAAAGCATATTTTTTTTTTTTTGTTTTATCAAACCATTCATTCTTACCCATTATTCAAACACTGCCTTAAAAAAAGTATCACACATGATCAAAATCAAATACAGACTTCCTTAATTTTGAAATAAAATAATAAATATTTGTAATCAGTCTTGAAGGCTCTAATAAGCATGTTAAAAATCTCTTCCTGTATATACCCCCAATAGAACATGACAGATTGGGGTGTTGTTGGTTTTTTTGGTTTATTTGCTTTTTTCACTGTGCATAGCACGGTGTATCTTGTGCAAGACAGGAAGGAAAGAAAACTATAACCATCTGTAACTGCAAGGATAAAATCAAGGACCTAGGACCTATCATTAACATCTGTTAAAACCTTCTCTTTTGGCGTCAGTGTATACCTTCACACCTTTGTGGAGAATAAGAGTATCAGCTAAACTATTTCTTCTAGAAGACAGACCTTGTCAGAGGTTCCCAACTAAATAATGAGAACACCTTGGTTAGTTTGACAAATACAGTAGTGGGAGAGCCAAAGGCCACATTCTTGCTGAGCTATGAAAGGATTTAACCTATTTGAAAAGAAGATTGTTCTCAACTTCTCAAGTCACCTGACAGCCATGAAAACTCAGTAGTAGTTAGCAAGTACAAGTAATTAGTACACAAGGCATCTGGATCATGTCAGATCTTCTTACACATGAGGTCATGTAATGGTTGCCTCCAGGAAGACTGAGCCACATTAAAATTACAGAAGGCTGTTTCCCAGCCAGTATTTAGTCAACAAGGTTCCTGTGAATCTACATGGACAGTGATACAGAGAAGCACTTCCAAGTTCCCCAGTCAGGGTGCACATCATGTCCATATCCTGAGCCTTGACTCAAGACCTGAGCACACACCCTTCTTCATTGTGGTTTCCAAAGAAAGGTGATGCCTAGGTTGCCTGCCCTGTGAAGTGCAGACAAAGCCTCTAAAAACAACATTGCTGGTATGATAAGTATGTCACTGAACACAATAATATGGGCTGTTTTTCCTGTCTTTTGGCTCTACGTGCCATGTGCAGCCATGGAGAAGCAATAATAATTTTACTAAATGGTAATGAGATACTACTTTTGTGGCAGGAGCAGTAAAGCACGAGCAAAATGAGTGAGTCTCATGCTAAAAGACCAAGAAATGGCATGTTTGTTATTCAGATGGATGTTTTGCAAGACTGGAAAGTCATCTTGGAAATGCCAAACATGTGGCCACTCATGTAGCCTTGAGTCCATCCTCTTATTAACCTGTAATTACGTAACCACAGAGTACTTCCCCAGATAATTTCTTCTTTCAGAGAAGAATCTGAATGTACAGTAGGGGCTTATGAAAGGGTCCAGGTGCAACTGTAATTTTTTTTTTTTCATATCACGTACTTGATTTTTCAGACATAAAAATACCCTTTTTTTAAAGTAGAGGGGGGAGGATGTTATTTTTATATAGCAACAATGTTATATCTCTTTCTAGTGGAAGAAATACTGGCAAACCAGACAAATTTTGTTCCAGTAAAGAACTGAACAGTAAGTTTACACATATTTCAATGACTAGAATCGTATATATCTATGACAACACAAAGTAGACAGAAAAGCACCTAACATACATTTGTTTCCATCTAAACAATACATGATTATAGCATAGGAGTAGAAGAAAACGGTGAAAATTACCAGTAAAGATCAGAATAAAAGAAACAGAAACCTAGCATGCCTATCAGAGCACTGTAATCTTCTACAAAAAGATTCAAAGATAATATTTAAACTTTTTTAAAATGCAACGGATTCTAAGCCAGTATGTTCCAATCTTGCCAGATTTCATGGTTCAACTGAGTTTTAGGTCTTCTAATACTATATAAAAATATTCCACGCATACATGACACAAAGCTTCAAACAAAATTCTCTGTACCTGTTAAAATTTGCTGAAGTTTTGACAGGTTAATTTTGTACCTGCAGTCTTTATGCCAGGTCACATAACAATTGCCGGCACCCCTCTAATGTTATGAAGAATAAAATACCATGTCTCCTTCTGCAACCAGCATAAAACCACATCAACCCTGAATTCTGCTCTGCCTTGTTCAGCTGAAGTGTCATCATGTGTTCACAGCTGATCTGGCTCAGACTTGTGTTTCTGAATGACCAGTTAGCATATAGGTCTGATGTTAATGATTATAGAGACATTAAAAAAATATTAAAAATCTGAATCATACATCAAAAGACAGATAAGTTTAAAAAAAAAAAAAGCACAAAAACAAAACCACAAACATTGCAAAAAATCCTGTGTAACAAAAAAACGTGAAATAAAAATAAAGATTTAGCAAACTAAAGACGTGATAGCTGTAAAAGTGGACACTGAAACAGAAAAGTCCTGTTTAAATAGATAACATGTAATATGAAGTAAATGTGTTCTCCTTTAAATCTTTTATGAGAAAAGCTAAAATTCTAAACAATTAAATAATTTGGCTTAAGACTGTCATTTCTCCTCACCATCTAATCGTCTAAACCATGACATTTCTCACAGAACCTGCCCCTCTTTAACAAAGATAAAATATTTTCCTACTTCTTTGCGGTTTTTTTATGTGGTAAAACCTTTCATATAATGATTTTTTATTTTGTTTTTTTAAAAAACATCTAGTATTCTACACAACACTGAAGGAAAAGAGGTTAAACTATTGCAGAAAGGGTGGATAAGATCCGAATAGATCTTACCAATCTTAGATGGTAACTGCTTATTAGCATCAAAAGAAGTCAAATTAGTGCTGCAGGTCCTCGTTACAACCAAAAGCAACACAGACAGTAGCTTCTTTGCTAGAAGGGGTTTTTTCTGCACAGGGGCATGGTCAACCCATAGGCAGGTTCAGAGATTGGAAAAAGGTTTCACACTGATGAGTCTGCTTGTAGAATCATGGCGCTACTGTATAAATCACCCATGAGTACATATTTAGACTGAGGATTATTTACTAAATTGTTCCCTGTACATCCCATGTAATACATAGGTAGACATTGCTGTCTACCATCTCACAGGATGCAATTCCCTTTACAGTTAGATTTCATTGTTTTCAGATAGATTACTCTTCACTTCCGTAAGTTTAAATAATAACATTGCTTTCTTAAATAGCGGAGTACTGAAGTATAAACTTTCATCGTATTTTAACATTAGTATTGGATAAAGAACAATCATTCCTGAAGCAGTTTTGCAAAAAAGGTTTTCGTCAAGGACATTTGTGAATAGTATAAGAGCAAAAAACAAGAAAGTAAGTAAAAGGAAGCATTTGTTGGGAATTCTTCCAGTTATGCTTAACACTTCTGGAAGATGACAGAGACACAATATGCACAGGGCTAACACAGTAACTTGTCACTTCCTATAAACATATAGAGGTGTTTTTTGGCCACAATGATGTTTTCAAAAAAATACATAATGTGGCTTGCTCTGCTTTCCCTCTATGAGCTTCAAAGTACATTACAAAACATTTCAAAATTATTATTCCTCTGTCACAGACAGGAAAATATGAAACTGATAAGAGAAATGGCTCAATTGGTTCAAGGAAATGCAGTAATTCAGAAGTAGAAATGAAAATAAGAGCCAAGTTCAAGACAATCATATTTAAGATCTGTTAGAAATCAAAGATTAATTTTTGTTTGTTTCAATGTATTCACATATAGGGTGTCCTGAAATCCAAAAACACAGATTTGCAAAATCAGTCTCAGTGGTTTAAGCCACCGTTGCCTTTCAGAAAACCTAAAAACATACTCAATGATAAAATAACACTATCAAAGACAAAGCAGATGAAAACAAATGTTAAAAAATACACCAAGCTTATTAAGCTGATACCCATGCGTGAATTAAGATAGATTCACTCCTATTTTGCTAAATGCAGACCCTCATTCTGCTACAGGCCAACATACTTCAAATTTTAAGATGGAAAGAGGGAAAGGAAATCTATTTGGTCATTCATCAGACAATACTTACTGTTTAAGATGTCAGTCAAAGAGAAGGATGCTGTGTCCTAGGGTTACAGTATAGATTGAGGCCTGAGCTTTAAATGACACTGGTTAAGTCATCATTACAGAGAGGCACTCGTGAATCAGAATCAATATAGCTTTTATTTGGGGCAACTTTGTTATTCCATGGGTTCTTTTTAATAGTTTAGTAGTTAAACAAATTATTCAGTAGTTTCTTAATAGAAGCATAGTAGACCAAAATCTAGAAATCATAAATAGGTGAGGTTATTTATGGGTTTGGGTTACTTTTTCATTACTCTTTAATGTTTTGATCAAAATAAACCGGAGTATCACTGTAACTGAAAGGCCAAACTCAAGGCGACCAACGTATCTGTAAGCTCTATTTGAGGAAAATAGAAATGAAAATGTCAATGAGGGGGCTTAGTCTTCGAAGGCGCGGAACATACTGGCTTCATCCCACAAAACACTATACATTTCGTGACATAAGCCACTTTTGTGTAGTAAATCATGGGAGTGAAGAGAAACGAACCCAGAAGAAAGAGTCCTAAGCAATGCAGCAGGAGACAGATTAATTGTAAATTAAAGAAATTTGAAATGGACTAAGCAGACATTCTTTTTGTTTAGAGACATCTTATTTTATCTTGAAAGAGTGTTCATTTCTAAGAACAGACTTTGGAAAGTATTTCTAATTGTAACTCATATATATATGTATATGTATATGTGTGTGTATATGTATATGTGTGTGTATATGTATAATAACAGATTAAGTTCGGGGCTGTCTCAGCAAAAAATCAATATCTCTCTACATTTCATCTACATGTGGAAGTAAAATTCTAGGAAATGAAAGGAGTATCTGAGGCCATGAATTTTTCTTCCTGTGACATTTAAGTGACTCATGGCAATCATCCCACATGTATGTAAACCTCAGCCTATCACATTTCACGCTTGTTTTGCCTTCTTTAGTGCATGCAAGCATAGAGCTTATTCAGTCATATTTCTCAGTTTTCTTTCTTTGTTAATTCTGACTCTTTGCTTCTTTTAGGAAAAAGAAAGCAAGTAACTTTTTGGAGCAAAGATATCTATTCAGTGCTTAACACTGGGAAAGGGAGAGCAGGACTACAGACAGCTGAAACTGGGAATTTCCAGTTTAATGGAAAATTCCGGTATTCTGATTATTCTGAATCAGAACAAACTATTTCAAAATTTCCCACAGAACTGAAATTAAAAAAAAAAAAAAAAAAACTACAAAAATGCTCTCAAAAATGTTGAAACACATTTTGCTCGAGCTTTTCAGTTTTGTTTATTTAATATTAGTTTCATATTTTGTATTTTTGTTTTACCAGTCATAACTACATGTCATCTCATGCCACTTAATTAATTAATAAGTAATTCCCATAATATATGTTTTTTTTAAAATAAGTATTTATCTCGTGAAAACAACATATCCAGTAGTTGACATCTATTTCATTTGAGTAGGGAAATAAGGTAAATATTTGGCTTTATAGTATTTTAGTGGCAATTGTTTCTAAAACCTAGGGGGAAAAAGGTACTAATACAAGTATATTCAAAACAGTAGTACTTTAACTTATACCATAAATTGAAATTATACAGTACTTCATTTTGTTCATCACAGCATTCTAACCACACACTTTCTCTGCATCCTAGTTGCAAGCAATTAAGTCCTTGCCTTCTTGTGATCTTAGCAAACGTATTATTCTTACTCCAGACAATGCAACGTACTCAGTACTTTCAGTTTGATAGTCCATGGATTAATTCCGACCTGCTATTAACACCGATTGTTTCTACCTCTACTACCTGTAAACAGCAATTCTGGACTCAGATTCTCATTAAGCCATCCTGCTTTTGAAACACTCATGTTTTTCTTGATCAACAAATGTGATAGGTTTCAAGTTACTTGATCCTCATTTAATCATGAAACTTGTACTTTTCTTGTTTTGCCCAAGTGAGAAATCAGTTTTCATGGCACTGCCCTCTCCTTGGTGTCTCTTCAATATTGCCAGCCTAATGCTCAAAATGCATGCCCACACCCTTCCTATCAATTTTGTTACTTGTTTTTCATGTAGTGACGGTGCTACTTGGGCTACCACGAAAAAAAGCGTTTGGGGATTTTTTTTAATCAGTTCATTAGCTCAAATGGATTAGTAAAATAATTTGTTTCTTGATTTCCCAGCTTTTAACTTAATGAAATGAGTTTTCCACCATATACTTGACTTATCACTAACTTCACCACAATATTCCGTGTTAATAAAATACTCCCTTTCACCCCTTTCTCCAAAGTTGTTTCCTGAAAAGAAAGCCAAGCTTCTCCAATAGTAAACACATAATATTTTACAAATAATCCACTAGAGACTATAAGAGCTAAACAATAATTTGGGTGTTTCAGGAAATAATACTAACATTGTAAATAACATTTTACCTTATCCAAAAGTAAGCAAGATGATTTATGAAGCAAATAAAAAGAGACAGCTCCAAACCAAGAGACCTTAAGCTGGAGGCTAAAAAAAGAAGAATAAGGAAAATATACACTCGGCTTATGCTGAAATTCAATTAAAATTGATGTGTTCTCCATTTTAAAACCTCTTCATAAATGGATCACAAAAATAGTAAATGACAGAAGACAGAGTATCGCTAGTTATGAAGAAGCCAAAGGTAATACTGAGGCCAAAGGCTGCACTTACAAGAATTCCAGATCAGCATGCCAAAAGAAGGCGTTATGGTGGGGTCCAGTTACCTGCAGGTGCCGAAGGCCATTTGAGATGCCCTTAAGTATGCAAGTAATCTATATGAGGTCAGCAGATAGGACACAGAGACTTATGGGACATAAGTATCACTCTATAGTGGAACCTGGGGGCATGCTGGATATCCAACAGCACTAAGAATGATGCTAGATGCCTAGATTTAGGCAAATGCATAATGTCTTTAATGTCTGATGTCATGATTGGGACCTCAAAAAAAAAAAAAGACAAAAAATACAGTTCCCATTGGCTAGTGAACTGAATTCAGTAACCAGTCAGTAAGCTGGGAGACCAATAAGACTTCATGCCCTCAAAAGGCCCCCCCCATTTTTTGGTGGGGGGTACAGAGAACAGGGGACACATTATCCTTGGCATTCAAGATAATTCAGTTGTATTTTCAGAGTGTGTGAATCTAACTGCGTCTGTGTATGTTCCACGCAGGATGAATGCCCTTAAAAAACATAATAAAAGACAATCTTGTGTCTGCTATTTTCATATAATGAAGAACAGCTGTTCACCAGCCACTGTGTTTATTGTCTTCTTCCATCCTCTCTTCCACAGTGCTCTCAGCTCTCTTGCGCTCTCAGGTGATATCTATTATACTGATTCTATCTTGGTTCCAGAAAACTTTTAATCCCAATGTCACAAAAGAAACAACAGTTACAGATAACAGATAACAGTATATAGGTAACAGTGATATAATATAAAAGAATACAAGGGGGTGGCATATTGGTTGCCTTACTAGAGTTCAGTTTTTTTCAGGCATTGTAGCAACATTCCTACCTTTTAAGGAAGGATTTAAGGAGGGATGATCTGTTAATTAGGATAATTGATTAACTGTAGTTTTGTTAATTGTCTTCTATAAAATGGAGTTCTTCCTGGAAAAACTGGCAAATAAGCTCTACAGCATCATAGGAGTATTGAAGTGCAAAAGATGAGGATTAGAACATATGACTTCCTCAATATCTGGTTACCTCACACATTTAATATATCTTTGTGGTTATTATATCACTCCAGATTATACTTAAGCAGCCAAACAAAGATATCTATGCTATTGCCCTATAATGTAGAGTATCTATGCTGTTGCCTTTTAATGTAGAATAGCAATGCACATTCAAACTAAATACTTTTTTTTTGACCTGAACATCTTTTTGAGTATTTTGATGACTACCATACAGTATGTAGTTTACAGGCGCATTTTATTCAACGGTATGTACGTAACTGCATAAGCACCCGATCATAAAGTAGTAATCATACCACTAAACGTTTTATGAAGTAAAAGCTATCATATTTAACAAGGGAGAAATGAACAAATCTCCATTATTTAAAAGACTACTATACTGACTATAATTTTATAATCAGAGTAGAAGCTGTATTTCAGGACAGTGGTGATGCCCAGATCAATATGTCCTGAGGATTGTTCAATTCTCTAAACAAGAAAATAGAATTACTTGTTAGTGAGGAAAACCACTGCATTGTCTAACAGTAAGTCTAAAATTTACTATCAAAAACCTCTCTTGAGCCTATTCCATTTTCCTGCCTTTTCACAATACCACTTTAAAAAAAAAGAAATAAAAGAAAAAAGTAAAGTGCATCATAAACTTAGGCTGGTTGGGTGGAATAAGGATAGGAATTCAGAATGGCTCCCTGGAAAGAAACAGGATTGGCAGTTGTGTAGAAGCACCACGATTTTCTGGCTACCCTGAAATCCAAAAGTTGCATCTTCTACTGTGTGCAGCTCTCATGATCAGGAGAGACCTGGGGAAACCTAGGAAAAAGCAAGCAGTGAGGCGTGAAACTAAGGTTTGAAGCTAAGGCAGTAGAGAAGTGATGAATGAGTGGATTCCTTCTGTTATTTAGGAAGAAAAAGGCAGAAGTACGTGCACCCATCTGTAGTACTGTAAAAGTTAAAAATAAAGAATATTGAAGCTTTAATAATTCATTTTCCCACATTCTTCTATTAGGCTGGTGAAATAAGTGAAACACGTGCTATGGGTTGCAGCAGCCTACTTCAAGTTGTGTATAGAATGGTGCCACTATCCAATGACCTCTGAAATACAAGAGGGAAAAATAAAACAGACCAGAATATTAAAATACAGTGCCTGCAGTATCAATATGGATTAGAATACTTGATATATTGGTATTACCTGACATAAACAAACTTACCCCAAAGCTCCCCCGTCAGCCTGCCCTTATGCTACGTTAGAAGAAATCCTTCCAAAGATTAATCAGCTTAGCTAACCACACACCTTTTAAAACTGCACAGAGTATTAGCCATTCATAGAGGACACAATTAACTAAACGTGTCCTTTCTGCCTGGCAAGCACCATATAGCTCAAGGTGGATCTGAAAACTGAGAATGGACCTGGGCCAACATGATCTCAACTGTTATTTTCAATAATAAAATACAGCTAGCACCTCAGCATGCAGCTCTCACTTGAGCGTAAGCGGACAGGGACAAAATGCAATGTTCTGAAACAGCTTTTATGGAAATCATGCATTGTTTGTGACATGTATTTGGTCTCTGTAGCCCCAGTCTTGTTTAATCCTTTAGTTTAAAATGCCATCTTCCAAAACCAAAGGGTAACAAGTACAAACTGTATCTATAAAACAGCATCACAACTTTATTCTCAATAGCTAAGTATTGAAATGCAAGCATACATTATAAATAGAAAAACAGCTGGCTTGGAGCACATTGCAAGCCACTAGCACAGTTGAGGGATTTGAATGACATCATAACCCGTGAGAGCATGTTGCTGGCCAGCTGGTGTTATTTATAATATACTCATAATTGAGGAAAAATAAAAAGGCAAAAGTTAGGTATTGCAGAACCAACAAAGTCGAATTCTCTCCTTCCCAGTGTCATTTAAATTTTTATCAAGAGTAATTATGAAGATTAGTATTAAAAAGGGGAAAAATTACTTAATAATTACAACAACACATTTAAGGTAAAAGTCATGGGAGCCCCCTCAAACTGAGCTACTTGTGTTATCGTGCTCACAGAACTGTAAATTCTAGGAAATGATACAACTTCTCTTGTGTGGTTGCTAAAAGATCACAAAGCTATTTTGTCCTATTTACAAGTAGTGCTCAATAATTCTATTATTTTTGGTAAATTACAAACTGCTATTTTAGGGTTAATAACACAGAGAGTTGGAGGTTTTAATTGTTACTCAGCCTATAGGCATGCCAAGTTTAGTAACGTAAAGATGCATTAAGTAGATAATGGACTGCCTGTCTTTCTCTACTATTTGAATAGAATGCTTGTGTCTCTATGTGTAAATAAGATGTGTACATATATACAAAGGTATGCATATATACAAACAATGCTCTTACTTATATAGGTTTTTATATATTTGAAACACAGACAAACACACATAAAGACAAATGCACACATAGCTATCTGAAAGTTAAGCAGAATACATTTTCTTATTCTTCATTGCAGCACAAGCTTTTTTTGTCTGCTAACCCCTCAGTCACTAATTCACATTCTTTTAGAGGGAAAAAAATATGCTTCTGTGCTCTAGTTTTAAAATGCAAAGGTATGATGTTATTTGTCACCATGCCCAAAAAAGTCCTTACTCGGTAACTTTGCCAGAAGAGGGAGAGAGAGAGAAGGCAAATGCTCCCCCAGCTGTTTCCTGTCTACAGTGTCTGTGTAATGTAGATAAATGTGAGGATTTTCTCTAAATCCCTCTTCTGTTTGCTAAATCTCACTGTCACTGCTAAAATCAGAGCAGATAGAGCCTGCGCAATGGAATAAAGTCCTCAATATTGAAATGTGACATTGCTCTCAACATCTCACATCTCTCTGGATTTCTTTTTTCTCATCATTACTGCTAACAAATTCATTTCCAGACTTTGCACTTTTAAGAAGCAATGGAAAAAATCAACAGTCTTTCAACACAATTAGTTAAGTGCTGCTTTTGTGATTTCTTGAAGGTAAATCTTTATTACTATTTCAAATATTTTTTTAGTTTTATTTTACTGTGTATTTTCTGCTTCTGGTTTGAAGAGTATTGTGCACTTTTCAATAACATTATTTTAGAACTAAGAATTATTTATAAATTGCTGAACATGCAATTTTATGTGATCTGGAAAATGGCTGTATGTAATAGTTGCAACTACATAGATAACTGTAAGGGTAAACTATTGCAGATACATGTCTTAAATCTCACTTCTATTCAGAGAACTTTGCAATATTTCAGTTATGTCATTATTAAGGGGTCCAATTACGTCATTGTCTAGATTGTTAATTAATGCTTCTGAAAACAAGAACTTTTAGCTATTTTCTGCAGGTGCAGGGTTTTAGAGAAAAAAGGTATTATTCACATGTTAAGTTTCTGCAGTTTTGTTATACACAATTATAGATAAAATGTTAATGCTTTCACAGGGAAACTTTTAGGGGATGTTGTCACTGCAGCAATATTCTGGCAGTATTGTAGCATTAACTTGTTTTTTTGCTCTCATAAATTAGAAGTAAATGTGAAGTTCAGTTTGTTTTCTATGTTAGAAACCAGCTGCGACTCTTGCTGACCTTGCATATTTTTGTAGCTTAAGCAACTGTACATAAGGAAAATGGAAATTCCCCTACATGTTCATCTCCAAGTTTTCCCTTGTAGGGAGGGCTGTTTCAGGAAAGTTTGCATGTGAAGTTTCATGTTATGACCCTGTGATTTCTACACATTAGTATAAACTGTCTTTAAGTAAATTTGGCTTCAGTAGGTGCATTGACCTCTGTTTCTGTCGATTGGCTCTAGTTCAACTTTCCATTATCAGCAAATTTATATCCTTCAATAACTTTGGGTTTTTTTAATATTTTACAAGGACACTTATGCAATTGACAGAATGCTCCTGTTTTAATTGTTTAGGGCCTAATTATTTTTTTAGAGTTAAACTTAAAACACACTTATCTCATTCCTTAATGTGATTCAAAAGAACAAGTCTGTAATTGCAATGGATGAAACCATTCTCTTAATGCATAAAAGGCCATCCTTTCCAATATACTTGAAGATAATTTTTTTTTAAAGTATTAAGAGACATAAAAGTAATGTGCTGGCTCCTCAGCTGGTGCATCCTGCCAAGCTTCCTTGGAATCAATGGAACATATTGATTTAGGTTACCATGTAGCCCAGATTCTTTAATCAAAGTTGTAATAGCAGTCTTTAAACCTTGACCCATTCTAGAGTATATATGTTTTATTTATGTAATAGTTACTAATTAGCACTATTATTACATACTAATTACATACTTCTCTATGGCTTGGTAATCAAGTCCGACCTCTATGTAACTAACGTAATTTTGAATATAACTCTTGATTTATTTTTGATAACATATACTATCTACAAAAGTGTTGCTCCCTTCAAGATATTTATAATGATTGTAGATGTTATTATATGTTATTAAAATGGTGAAATGTGAAGAATTCTTATGTACAACTTGTGCCATCTGATAGTTTGTTAGACGAAGAAGGCATACATAGAAGTATTAAGAAGTAAAAGAGATGTAGGCTGTTCATATATGACATTCCTCTGTGGTGCCATTCCTCCGGACTATTAAAAGAGGTATGCAGCAAAAGCTGGTTATTTCACTGAAAAAAAGAGGAAATTCCAGCTGTGAAAATATGGTCAGTCATTCTATGCAACTAGAAGAAGTGCTTAACCAGTCTCATCCTGAACCTGTATTCAATTTCCAACTGTAATACGATGCTTCAATAAACTCCACCCACATGCCAATGCATTTTCTTTCAAACTCTTAACTTTCTACTCAAATTGGGGACATTGCAAGCACTCTGCCTGTCTCTAAAGAACCTGAAGCAGTATTGGATTACAGCTTTGTATTTTCTTAAGAATATTCTCCTCACAAACATATCGAATCAACTAATGTTATGTTTCATTAAAATGATGAAGTAAAGCTAAAGTTATAAACTATGTTTTGGAGTTAGTTTTGATGAAACGGCGCCTAATTTAACAAGTAATTGATTGAGCCCTAGAAACATGTGAGTCTGTTTTATTTTCCTGAAGTTTTGACTTGTTTGAAAGTTCTTGACTGTTTTTAAATTTGGAGATAAAGTTAGAAATTCTCTGTGGTTTATACTGTGC
Organism: Pampusana beccarii; assembly: GCA_013399365.1. NCBI lineage: Eukaryota > Metazoa > Chordata > Aves > Columbiformes > Columbidae > Pampusana > Pampusana beccarii. The sequence continues at coordinate 241,531 of VWYH01009511.1, read as the reverse complement.
AGCCTTTTTGGCTTCCACTAAAGGAAAAACAGTAGATAATCTGTTTTGTTGTAGTTCAGTGCTGATATTTATCTGACAATGCAACACAGCTGAAAAGTCTTGAAAAATACAAAATTGTTAAATGGCTAAGATTTATGTTTATTTCTGGTCCAAATGTTACACAGGAACAAACTGTTAAATACATAATGTTCTTGTATGTGTAATGTATTTCAGCCTTCTGAGGTGGTGTGCTAAACAGCTTTCTGCTTTACCTCCTCAGAACTGGGAACCATCTTAAACTGCAGGTGCATCACATTTATCTTAGAAATGCAAAATTATTGCAAAGGAAAAAAGGAAATTTATGTTGTTAAGATACAGAATCATTACAGGAAATAATGGCTCATCATTCATTTATAATCTGGTCTTCCTCCATCTGCCATTGAAGTCATGTCAATGCATTAAGGCTGCTTGGTTTTTTCATGGCAAAGTTAACTAAAGAGTCTCGTGAATGGGAAAATAATTATTCTTTCCTTTTATGATATAACATGGGATTTAGATTTGTTCATTATTTTCACAGTGGAAATATCAGGAAAAAAAAAGGGGGGATAAATTCTGACTTATGTATAGATTTGTCTATTATTCAGCTTTGACTTAAGTTGAAATAGGGGACTCCTCCAGCAAAGTAATAAGATCCCTTGCCAAGAAAATAAGAATTCTTAAAAATTATTGACTAGAGAAGCCTCAATATCCCACTGGATCAGGTCCCATATGAGGAGACAATGGATAATTTCATCAGTTTTTCAAAAGTTCAGTGAAAAAATAAGATTAAATGGTCCCTGAAACCCTGAAAGAAACTTTAGGGAAGATTAATCATTTTGCTCCAACTACTTTGCACTAGTCTGTTAATACAAAGCAGCTTTAAGCCAAGGTTAACTGTATGTGAAAGAAAGATTTGTTAACTTCTTCCTTGACTGCAATACTAACATTAACCTTGAAAGAGAATGAAATTAAATGCAGATTTACACCTTTCAAAACTCAAATATTTGTCAAGTGATCTAATTCAGTTCAGAATATGCATTAAGTACATTCTTCACTGTCCTGCTACTAAATACAAATAGATTTTCCTAGTACTTAAAAAAAAAAAAAAAAAAAGCTATCATCTTTGAGTCATTGTGTAAGATGTTTGGTTGATATAAATTGGTATAAAAGGAAGTGGATAAGTGGAATGGTGCAAATTTACACCCATTGAGCACTGGCTTTTCTTCAATCGTAAGTCCAGGAAAAAGGTAGTTTGTAACCAAATGTAAATGAGAAAAGAATTATCACGTCTGTGTATACCTTGTACCCAAACCTGACTAAGAGGATATAATGGGGGTCAGTGAAAGTATAGCTGCTTCCATCAAGTAAAAATACAAACCCTTAACACTCCCACTAGAGCTCCTCTGAAGTTCTGGAATGCTTCCACACTTTAACTTGCTAGTAACAGAGGACTGTAAAAGTCATTGAATGTGGTCCCCTAATATGGAATGTCCCACATAACTCTTCTGTAACTTTGGCAAGCTCTGCCTTGAAACTTCTTCTGTTTTGTCCTGATATTTCCTTTTTTAAGGTGGTTAGAGAACCATGGAGTGCTAACTATGAACCCTTTTCCTACTGAGCCAAATTTCCTTCCATCCAGTTTACAGCCATTTATTCTTGTGCCAGTGCTGTTCTTTAGTTTAAATAGCTCTTCTCCGTCATATGCCACCTCCGTCTCCCACAGTACATTGGCAGGCAACTATGATATTCCCTCTTAGCCTATCTGGTCTCAGACAAAACAACTCAAGGTTGTCTAGTCTTCCTTACTGTAATTATTCTGGGTTTCCCTTTTCCTGTCTATTGCCCTCTTCCACATCCTCCCTTTGCAGGAGCAACTGTAAATCATGGTTACTACAAGTTTCTCTAGCTACATATGCAAGTGAACCAAGAGTATTCACCAGAGGAATTAATCAATTTACAAAACAAATGGACTAGAATATGTAGGCAGTTGCAAAATGATGGTGGAGCATTTCCTGATACTGTGTTTATTGTCTAACAAATTACAGCACATATGCACTTTCATCTCACAAGGGTGCAAGAGTCATTTTCTTTGAGACTCTGTTGGGAAATTCTAATACTGCTTTTACTTCGGCAGGTGAAGATGCACACTGTGTCCTACATTCATTTCTTCTACCTTGGCCTGTGTTTGCTTACCTTAACCAGTTCTGCTGCTGCTGGCCCAGAAACACTCTGTGGTGCTGAGCTGGTTGATGCTCTCCAGTTCGTATGTGGAGACAGAGGCTTTTACTTCAGTAAGTCAACCCTTTATTTCATTCAACTGCTAAAATTTTCCATGTAATCCATTGGAGTTTGCAACTAGTCTAAGCAAGCTTAGAAATTATCAAACCAGGCTGCCAAGCATGACTAGTAGCCTCTATCTTGGAGATGCTCAAGGCTTCAGTGACCTTAATTCTCAGTAAAGAGTAGAGCTGTGCCTGTATTCAGCCTCTCTGAGTTTCTGAGAAATTTTCCTTTTCAGACATGTTACTGTTTTTAACCACTTACCAGCTGCTGCTATTCCACCTGCTATATTACTGCTTTCTGCTGACCTGCCACTGAAATTAAATGAATGAAAGGACATGTTAAATCCAAGATATTCACGAGACAGAACTGCATGTACCTGTTATGTCAGACTACTTGTAAACAGTTTAAGTACACATTGTGTCATATTAAAAACACACTAAGCTTCAACATCTGGTTTGAAAAAAAGAAAAGCTGGAAGGCAGAAAGCAGAAAGTTGCCACATCCAAGTATCCACATGCTTCATCAGTTAAACTGAGGTGAAGATAAATTCATGCATGGTGAGATAATAAAGATTAACACCAGTGCAGAAAACAGACAAATTTAAGTCTGCAATAGTGTGAATATATTAGTTCCTACACTTTAGAACTTAACATCACAATATTTTTACTTTGCTGTGTTTTAGGTTGTGCAAAGCTGGAGTAGTTAGATGAGTAACTCTTTTATCTTAGTACCTTCTTACAAATGCTGTCAAGGTCAGGAAATACACAACTTGTAAATAATAGAAATCTATTACTAATTTTCAGCTATTTGTTACCCAAATAACATAAAGTTAACCATAGAATCAGAGTCATTTTTGTTGGAAGAGACCCTCAAGATCATTGAATCCAACCATAACCTAACTCTGGCACTAAAAACCATGTCGCTAAGAACCTCATCTGCATGTCTTTTAAACACCTCCAGGGATGGTGACTCAACCACTTCCCAGGGCAGCCTGTTCCAGTGCTTGACAACCCTTTCTGTGAAGAAATTTTTCCTAACATCCAATCTGAACCTTCCCTGGCGCAACTTGAGGCCATTTCCAATGAAAATTTAGCTAGGAATGTATTCATTCAGAATTAATTAATTAATTATTCAAAACATGCAAGAATATGTGCTTTTAGAACCTCCAAACCTAGTGTTTACTTTTAATGATAATATGTGCTTGTCTGAAGTTCCTGTCTGAAGTTACCTTTCCTTCAGGGTCTTAATTACCTTTCCAAACACAAATATTGCTAAGAAAAGGAAGTATGGGGTTATTAGGCTATAAAGAAATGAAATAAATGGAAGGGGTTTTTTTCTATTTATTTTTATATTATTTATGATGTCTAGCCTTTTATTATTATTATTTTTACAATTCTCATTTTATCCTAAGAATTCTTGCCTTCTAAGCTAGCATTTTTGTTTTTCTGTTCTTACCTACCCTATTCCTTTTCATTTCTGTTCATGAAGTTATTGCTTTCAATATTTTTCTCCTTGCTTGCAATAAAAGTGGAATCAAGGAAAATCCAGATTCTTGCACCTTAAATTTACAGAAAAACCTGATTTCCTCAACATACAAGCTACAAATATTTTCGTTGTCTTCTTGGCACTTTCTATTCAAGTTTAGGTTTGAAACTGGGAGCCTTAGTTTCAAATACATAAAGTATTTCACTAAAGTGCCCTTCTTTTCTATATTTAACAATTTAGGTATTGTTAATGAACATCTACTTGAGGGTTCTCTTTAACTTAGTATCCTGGTGCTAAACACAATATGAAAAACACTGGAATATCTCATAAAGCAATTTACATTTTTCTACCAATACTTTATGTGTTCATTTGAACACCAAAATCTGTTACGCTTATTAGTAGCTGAGTTACACTTAAGGGGCGATTTGCATGTCCTACATGTCCTTGGCGGCTTGAAGGAATGTAAAAGAAGACTTGCATCTCCCCCTCTTGTTTCTGCACCAGAAAACGAGACAATATATTGTGTCCTTGGAACAGCATAGCTTTTTTTTTTTTTTTTTTACAGTGCATGTATCTTAGGCATTTTCTCAGTCATTCCTCTCCTGGAAAAATGTCTGTGCTTGTTCAGACAGCTATCACACCTGCTTACCACAAGGGTGGATGCTACTGCTGAGCAATCAGACTTACTGTTACATGTACTCTTTGTGTCCCTTAAGGTAAGAGGACATGTGAAATGCTAATTAACAACAATAACTCTCTTCATTTTCAATATCAGTTATTCTAAGGTTGCACGACCTGTTTCAAATTGCTACATTCCCTAAGCTAGACGATCCTTACTTTAAAATACGTGGATGGGTCTGACATTTTAAAGGAGATCCTTGCCCTTGTAATTTTGAGTTTTACCTGCTGTCAGTAAAGACTTTCTCTCTAGTTTCCTTTCTTGTTTTCTTACGTTCTGAGTTTTCACTGGAAGTTAATGTAACTTTTGACAGCATAAAGGTCTACCATGTTTTCTATGGAAGACCATGGAATGTTTTACTAACGAATGACCACCCTGGTTTAGGAAAGGCTTGCACTTTTGTAATCAACAGACTGCAATTGCAACATTAAACAGGAATTTTATGAAGCTGATATGTGGCCCTTTGATGTTAAGCAATGTGTGTCCTCCACCTGGCTATTTCTGATTCATGAGGCAGCGACTTAATCCTTTTTAACCTTCTCCCTATTATTTGTTAGTGTTTAATCTAAAATATAGTTCTATAGAAAAACAAGCTCAGTAAGACTGGTAAAACAGCTGGAGATCCTTATATCAAATGTACTACAGAACGCAGCACATTATTGGAAATTTCCAATGTTGCTCCATTTCATTGGACTTTTTAAGAATGCTACATCATTTGCAGAAGTGAAAAAAAAAGTGACCTTTTTTATTTTATTGTGAAGCGAATGTAAATTTAAATTGTATTCTAAGCCTTCTATTTTCATACTCTGGCTCCTTTATATAAAGTATGATCAACAGTAACATTTGCCTTTAACTTGCACAGGAAATAGCTGTGAGGGAAGGTTTTTCTTCCATCATCCTGTATTTCACTAGAGACTTCAAATATAAAGAATACCTTTTGGCTGAGGTGAGACTCCTGGTTTAGATTCAAGGTCAAAGCTTCTGACTATTCCTTGGGAGTTGTGGGTGGAAATAAAAAAAATAATTGAGTTACTTTCTGTTGAAACTCTGTACTCCACAAGTACAAGGCTATGTCTATGGATGGGACTGGAATAAAAGAATTTCCTTTATATAGACTACTCTGCCCAACTTCCTAGCTATAAAAGGAAATTCTTTACAGCTCCTGAAGACATGCCCCAGCTGCTTACAGCACAAAGTATTGTTCTTCAAAAGGAAGTCAAATGTGGTTTCTACGACTCCCTTTTTTCATGAGGTAGACTGGCAAGGAACATTTTTTAAAGATTTTTTAGGGGAGGACATTGCACAAATCCCAAAACAGAGCATCTGCTTTTTCCTTTGGTCACATTTAATCCCAGTCAGCACTGGCTATTTCTTGGACAGCTTTTTCTCTCCCATGATTCACAAATGAAGAGCAGTTTGTTACCACATTTTATCTAGCAACACCTCTCTAGTAGAACTCCTGCCACTAAAGTTCCTGAGTGCTAGTTTACATCAGGATAAGCCAACAAACAGATCCTGGCCACAGCTACACAAGTGGCTACACTTAGACACAACTCTTCTCAATCAATATTTCTCTAGTCTCAAAAACTCTGGATTCAATAGTCACGAAGAAAAGTGGGATTGCTGCTATGTTCATTAGAAATTTAATGCCTTGAAAGTTCTACCATGCCACTGTTATTACAAAACTATATTGAGGGCAGAGAATGTTGGAAAAACTGAAAGACAAAAAACAGGAAACTTAGAGAAGCGATATCCCAGGAGAGAGAAAATTTTGCTTGAAATGGTCTAATCTTATCACAGGAATTTACTTTGTAGATTAATCAGAAAAGAGATTATTTTTTTCTTCATATAAATTGAATTTGATGGACAATCACTCATTCTTGCTCGTGTTGTTTCCTGAGGACTACAAATACCATGAGAAAGGAAAGCAAATGTAGTTTGTTATAAGGAGCAAGTGCTATATTCTTTTTAATCTAGCTTCTTCTCCTTTGAAAATATACCTTTTCCTCTTACAATAAACGGATACCTGTTTGGCTAACAGTACACATGAGTGCCAATAAATAAATAGCTTGCTTATTTCCTCAGACACTTTTGGTTGCCCTAATTTCTAAAGCCCGAGTTAGATGACAATACTTATTTCAAACCACAGCAATCAGTTTCACGAAGTAAAACAAACAAATAAACAACAAAAAAACCACACACAAACAAACTACAAACAAAAACCCACCTTTTTTTTCTGTTAAATAAACCTGCTTTGGGCTTGTGGTGAACCTTCTGAAACACCACTTGCTTTAGAAAAGAAGGAGCTGAATTAGATACCTGATACAATGATGTTTCTCTGATATTCTTCAGAGTATGAAGAATGATCTGATACATGCTTCCATACATAAAAGAGTCAATCCCATATAAGACAGGCTTTTCTGGTATCCAGCCTAATGGACCCTGTGTCAACTGCTTTGTGAACAATCACTACAGTTTTTTTACTCCTTTTTTTTTTTTGCACTAAGACAATCAGAATTGTGTGTTGTCTGTGGGCATATCCCCAGTTGTGCATAACATAAGACTATTGGGTTTTAGTAATCAGAAAATCAGGATAAGACAATGAACATAATTTTGAGTGATTAGAGCTGTCATCAGATCTCATTGCTTTGTACAACTAAGGTATAGATAGAGGAATTGCTGCTTTATAGAGGAGAAAATAGGGGGCATAGCAATAGGCAATTACATTTTGCTTCTTCCATTTCCCTTTAGTTAACAGCTTCTTGTTTACTTCAGGAATTCTGCTTCTAAGATGTTATTAAAGTTTCTAAGCCTGTCAAACCTATCAACATAATTACAAGAGATGGCATGGCACTCAGTTCTTTAAGTACTCCATACCTGTAGGAGCTATGAGTCATTAGCTCCTCTGTGTCCCTGATTGAAAGGAATGCCAGTGTTACAAGCCCAGGAGAGGCATGCTGAAAACCTGTGGTGGACACACACACCCTGTGGTTTCAGCGACAGTCTTACAAATCTTTGCAAGGAAATGCTGGTCATCTTGGCTATGTTCACACAGAAAGATCTGAGAGTGTAAGTTCCTTGGTTTGGCTACGTGCCCCATTCACATCCAAATCCTTTATCCATGGGAGATGTGACTGTATTCCTCAATCTTTAACCTCAGGTTCTTCACTTCTTACGAGAAAGCTAGCCTGGAAAGGAGCCAAGATGTGCTTTAGCCAGGAGTGCAGGGTCAGTGCTCAGGGAACCAGGACTATAGGCACAATTTTTTATATACCTCTGTAAGAAGAACAAACAAACACCAAAAAAACCAGCACAGAAAACAAACAAGCAAACAAAAACCCACACCAGCTCTGATTTGTGGAATGGTATCACTGTATAGTCAAATAACTGATACATAAATTTGGTATCTGCTCTGTTGCCCCTGGTAGTAATTGTTAGAGAAGTTCTCTGAAAATAAGCCAGTCTTTGAAATAATTTTGTCCTTTTTTACCACATTAAGAAATGCTAGGCAGTGTTCTTAAAGGCTGACCTTAGTTTAGTGAGGTGAATCATTAGTTACCTCTTTAATAACAAAGAGAGAGGTTCTGCCTTCTTTCTACGTGGATCACACAGTGAGTCTAGGAGGATTTAGCCTCTAAACAACACTAAATTTAGACTCTGCAAACATTTCTCCTCAACAGCTAGTTCTCACGTTGCCAAGCATTTAATAATTTTTCAACCTTTTCGTTAAGAAGGACTCTAGTAGTAATTATAATTTTAATGAGGTGAAACCATTGATCAAAATTTCAGCAAGAAACATCTCTGCAAAAAGTCTACTACCAAACCCAAATAAGTACAGTTTCTCCAGAAGTTCAATGTATGTGTGTCCTTATTAGCTGTTAGATGTTGGAGAAGCTAATGCTTTTTATGGTGCTTGCCTTTATCTATGCACTAGACCAAGTTTCAAATTTGGTCTCAGATAGCAGAAAGTTGTTATTTGACATTTGATTCCCTAACTGCTATATGTGTATTTAATGCATTGTTTAGTCTCATGTTGGATAAAGTCACTCAAAGAAGCACTTGGCAAGATCAGCATTAATTCTTGGCATAGCTGCCCCTCTTACTTTTCCACTGAATCTTAAATACCAAGAAAAACCCTTCAGTAACTTAAATTCTGGCATATACTTTATGCAATTGGCCAAAACCTTTGCATATGGACCTCTTCATTTGTTCTGGTATTAATAATGCATTTGCGATATTTGATCAACAGCAGCAAGAGTTGCAAAGCAAATTATTCAGTTTGGCAGAACCACACAGTCTCTTAATTAAAACCTTTTGCATTAACTACTTTAGCATCTGGGACAATTTATACAGACTGCTCATTCAGTGAAGGAAGTTCATACAGCCACTTCTCTAGACCTTATTCAGCACTTCAGCTCTTATGCCCATTTCAAACCCTTTCCTGTCACTGAAAATCAAGCAGAGACTTAAAGCCATTTTCATCTCCAAGCTTTGCTAAAAAAGAATGGATCTGAACTTGTTTATTAAACCATGCCCAGATGTCAATATTTCCCTATGATACAAGCTTAATTGTTCAAAAATCTGACAACGAATGAAAGAGGTAACCAACAGTTAAGTCATTTCTCAGTCTAGAAATCAAGACAAAAGAAATACCACAAATGTATGCTTATTGAAGAATTTATGCTAAATTTATCTCTGGTAACAACCACAGGAACTTCCACGTCAAAAAGAAGAAAGAGCCATTAATTCATACTTTTTTGTGGTGCATTTAATGCAAAATCACTATGCAAGATACAGCCTGAGTACTGGGTCTAAATATTAAGCAATAACAGGGATATTTCATGTTTGCATCCGTGAATGAGGTCCTGAGAACAGAAATTTTAACATCCACACATTACAACATCCACAGCCTAGCGAGGAGCATAACATATGCTGACCAGTGGGTCACTCTAACTTACAGAAAATTTTACATTGTCGCTGTAAATAAACGTTTAAAAAATTGAACCCAGTTAAATACTAAAAGCCTTTTTCAACCGAAAGAGTGTACTTTAGGCACTGTTTAACAAAAGGCTTTCAGAATAATAGGATAAAATGCTTTTCTTACTGTGTCATAGCAAGAAAAATGCTATCTTCTTTTCAGACTTTTAAAAGTATTAGACATATTACATACATGAGCTTGTCAATTTTAACCTAGCAACTTTTCAGTTGAACTTATTACTTCTCCAATGCCAATTCCTGGTAAACTGGTTTTGAATTCCTTAGTAAACCTAAATTGCTACAAAATAAGACACAAGTCTGAGATACTTGCTGTATTTTCTGTTTGAATCCCACATACAGTCAAATTTAATGTTTTCAATGTTCTTGCTCTTAAAAGACAGAGTGGAAGCTGTTTGCTTACCTTGTATAAAATCCTTTGCTAGTGAAACTGGAATAGCTTCCTTTCATCAAATAAACAATTTAGGGGTCATCTCTCTCTTTTTTCTTTTTTTTTTTTTTTTTCCTGAGTCTACAGCATATTTATATATTTCCCATATTTTGAAATTCAGCTGTGATCCCATATACATAATAGAACTGTTCTAGAGTAAGAATATGCCTCCAGACAATGGACCCTTCTGCTTCCTTCTGTACCCATGTAAGTGTAGAAGCAGAAAAAGAGTGTCCTGTTCAAGCTTTTCCACTAGGAAATTATGGTTCATGCCCAAACCTGAAATTCTTTTTTTTTTTTTTTTATGTAGAACAATTTGTTTATAGTGTTTGTGTCTTCATGCGTTGGGCAGAAATTTACACAAAGCTGAGTATGCAGAAAAAAGAAGGCTTTGGCTCAGACCATTCTGACTCAATCCAGCTCAGTGAACAAAACTGTTTTCTTTCTGAAAATAAATATTCTGGCAATGCTTATTGACTCTTTCTATTTCCAAACAAGTAAACACTTAAGTAACACCCACAGCTCCTATAAACAGCAACTTCTAAGGAAAGTAAATACTACTGAAAATTGTTTTGACTTCAAAAGAATGTTAATTAACAGCCATATCCTACTAAGGCAATGGATAAAAGCTTAAATTACTCATACAAACTCTGTTTTTCACAACAAGTCTGTATTCCAAAGAATATTTTTAAATATATGGGTTATGCAAAGGTAGAAAAAGTACAAGTGTTGTGGGGAAAATGGTAGAGAAGATGTCATTATGGTTGTAGATCTGAAAATCCTCATTAGCTTTGATGTCTGTGTGGGACTATGTATAATAAATCAGTTTTAGAACAGAGGGGTTTTTTTCAGGCTTGCATTAGCTAAACTGAGGGTTTCTTTTAACTCAGCCCCATCAAAATGACTGGTTAAGAACTTCTATTATTATAACAAAATTTTTACAACTTTTGGTAAGTCTTCATTGATTACTTTAGATCACATGAAAGCTAGTAAGGACAGCTATTTTAGGCTAACATAGCAGGTTTTAATTGAACTTGTTTCATACCTTGAAATTTCTGTAGACGAGTAAGATGTAATTTGTTTCTACATCCCCTGAATTCCTGAATTACTAGTCAACAGGTCCTTCATGAAAAAACTTAAGTTTTTCCTACGTATTTCAAGTTTTATGTTTCTTTCCATTAAAGTTTCCAGCCTTTCACAGACATATTTAGTTTGGCAGGAAGAATCTGGTGACTCATAGACTGAAGAGATTTGAGAGCAAGCTACTGAAAATGTATCTAATTTCTTCTTGTGTAATTTGGGAGCAAGCTACTGATAGTATGTCTAATTTTCCTAGTTTAATCAGATGTATTATTGGCAAATACATGTCCTGAATAAAAGTCATGTTTATTACTGAAATATATAGATAAGATTAAATGCAAAAAGACCATATATATTTGCTTTTAGAACACTACTGGTTTTTTCCTAGCTGTTTGTTTGTTTTTTTCTTTCTTTTTTCAAGGGAGGATAGAGGTATCTGAAGGATAGGTCATGTTGATATACCTCCACGATTCACATGGAGAAGGATAGATGTATAAGAGAAGCTCTGTTTTGCATTTTATGTTATCAACTGTACTATTCCTTTCACCTCTTTTCAGAGAAAACAAACAAACTTCAGCTCTTTCTGTGTGGACAATCTGTGACAAACATCAATTTCATTTATCCACATACAGACTGAACCCTCTAAATGATAAAAACTGAACAGAGCTTGATCCAACATACACAAGAAGATTTTGATTCAGATTCATTTCATCTACTTTTGAGCACATAAATAAGGTATCTGAGTTAGGAGCCTGCTCATTCTCATTCTACAGTCAGTGAGAGGAGTTAGAAAATTTCAGAGCTCTCATTAAATTCTGAATATCCTGTAGGATATATTTTTCCTTCTCCACTAAATTAAGAAAGGAAGCTATGGCAATTGTATCCTTAAGTCAGTTAAGTTAGTTGAGTAAGGACTCTCCATTAAGAGCCTAATTTTGGTGGGATGAATCTATTTAAAACCACACAGGGAACTTCAGTGTGGAGATGAGGATGCACTCATATGGACCACACCTCAGATCAAAGTAAATCCAAGCTGTTTTTAGCTGCCGTGGTACAATGCAGTTAAGCAAAGACCTAGAATGTGCCTTATGAGTGTAACAGCAGTTAGAGTTGCTCTTTTGGCCTTTAAGAGCTCCCAGGCCTTAGTCTGACTAAGTGCGAACTCCATCAGAAAAAGCACTCCACTCCGAGACAGTACAAGCAGAAGGGAAAAGCTTGTTTATCTTATCTTTCTTGATATAGCAGATAGAATATACTCTTAGATGCCATAATAAGTAACACTCCTTCATGTTTTATTTCTGCATAATGAGACAAGGTGTACTTATCCATGCATAAATAATGAAGCAGTTTTTTACACTCCTGTTCACACAGATTCTATTCCTATGAATATACATGGACCAGCAGTTTTTTAAGGGTTTGAGACAATAATAATATTTAAAACCTAGAGCAGACATCTAAATATCAGACATCATTAAAGAAGCATTTTCTCTGTTAGAATGCTGTGCCATAAAGTGTCATCATGGAGAAAAGACACAGAACGATGTTCAAGTACAGTTTTGAGATACTCAGGCAATTTGAAGACTTAAACAACAGCTACTGCTGACCTAATGAGTTAATCTATAAAATCAATAATATGACTGAAATAGGACAGAACCCCGCATGAGGTTGTTAGCCACTCAATGAGTTGAATTAACAGCACAAAATCCCTCTACCTTCCTCACTTCAGTTGCTCCCCTCATCCAAGGCAACACAGAAAGAGTACAGAACCACTTCAAAGCTAACCATATTCCGTGATCTTCTCTAAACTGATCCCTTTGCAGGAAAGAGTAACTGCAGTAGTTGAAATTTCCAAACCAGATACAGGGATGTGAACTTTAGGTTGTTCCGATCTTGACAAACTTTTTTCAGTAACCGTTTGTTTTGGTTTTTGTTTTGTTTTGTTGTTGTTGTTTTAAGCAGAGTACAGCACTAAAAAACAGAAAGGGTTATTTATATTTGCTGACAATAAATATGTATACAGTTTAGCTTATTTCAGACCATTAATTTTGTGCATCATACCATTCCCAGTTGGTCTGGCTTGAGGGAAATGGAGTATAATTTAGGGTAGTGTTTCCACCACATTCTCTCACTTCACTGTTATGTATTGACTTCTGCATTTAAAAGTCATGAAGACTGATCTTGTATGAGGTACTCACACGAATGAGTTTCATACATTTGTAGAGTTCCACCACAATTTCAGGAATTAGATACAGTAGATTTAATATAGCTTTCCCAAGATAAAATAATTTCAGAAACCTGAGTGGTCAAGATAATATGGTCATTCAAAAATAATAGGAAAATATTTTTGTAAAATTTGACCTTTATCTTCCTTTTTTTGCCAACAATGGAATTAAATTCTACAACTGCAGCTCTAATGGCTTTAGGTCAACTACCATAATATTTGTTAGTCATGTTATTTTAGCTTTTGAAAGCAGTAGGAGTTGATCCAATAAAAGACAACTATTTCCTGTTATCGCTCAGATGAAGATTAATAAGATGAGCAGAATTCATAAGTGGTGTTATTCTTATTGTTTGCTCCTTTTTTCAAGTACAAGTTTATACTCTGATATGAGAGACATAAAGCTCAGATCTGTGACAAAAAAATAACACATTTTTAAAAATAAATCAGGATTGAACCCTCCATCAAGAATCAAATAACTTGCAACAGATTTTGAATGCAAAATTACTATCTTTGATTTACGAAACAGGTGGGAGTGGCCTTGTTGGGTTTTTCTAGGATATAATATGAAAGCAAATTTCACATGGCACAGAAAACAGAGACATTGTCCCGTCTTTATTATATTATATATCAGCTTTTCCTTGACAAAGATTATACTAAAGAAGGGCAAAATAGTGATGTTAATAACCCATGCTGGGCCTGGCCAGGTGTTTCTTCACTCCATAATCCACATTCAGGAGTCCATGGATACTTAGTCAAGGTTATCTATTAACTTCTTGACTTTGGCACTGAGGATAGTGTGAGTTAATTCGAGGAATTCTCTATACTCACTAAAGAAAACATTGATCATTGATTTTCCTAAGTCTTTTGGCCATAAGTATCATTGCACCACAAATATTTTCCCTTGACTGGATTCCCACTGGTTTCTAACTAGTCATCTGTTTTTCCTAAGAACTACCAGCTGAACTTCTGACATTTTTCCTTCTGTATTATAAACATAGCAAATAGAGGCTCTTTTGAACAATCAAGAGATACTACTTGTGCCTGATTCGAAAAGGGCACATGTACATCAAAAAACTCCTCATTTTTAGGATGTATTCAAACCAACTTGAAAGTTTTGTAGTGTGATTTTAAAGTTCATCTAGTATTCATGGTACAAACTATTAAAAATTATAAATTCTTCATACGTAAGTGTTTGTTGAAGTGCCTAAACTGGTTTTGAATGTGTGCCAGGTAGATAGCTACATCTAAAAGACTGAACCGAACTTTTAAAAAGTGTTAATCTATTTTAAAAAATTATTATGAGCCTTGTGAAAAGTCAGTGAGACTTTGGAGGCTCCTAAAGGCATAGGAGGCAGATTTTCAATGTTTTTTAGGCTCAAGAGATTATTCAAAAACAGTCATGTATCTAATTTCCACTGATATCATGAAATGAATGATAGGTGGCCCTAGGCAGTTGTGGTTTTGGTGGGGTATTTTTGTTTGTTTGGGGTTTGTTTTTTTGTTTTTTTGTTTGGTTGGTTGGGTTTGGGGTGGTTTGTTTTGTTTGTTTGTTTTTTTAATTTTCTAGGTGTATGCCTGTGGTTTTAGTTGCCTCAGTATCTTTGAAAATACCACTCAGTCTTTCACTACGTGTCTAAATTTTGTTTATGGACCTTATTGACCACTTGTGAAAAGATCTGTCACCGTTAAAAGCTCTTTAAAATAAGAATTGGCATTATGACTTGTCTTCCTCTCTGACGTTAAACATACTAATACGCTTAATATGAAATCTTCTTATTTCTAGCATAAATATGTGAACCATCAGATGAAAGCTAAGAATTTCCCAAGTGAGCTAAAAATAATGAAGGCTGAATTTGAATAAATATTCTAAGAGGCATTCTGGAACAAACAGTGGTTAACAAGTACTATAAATGCTACCCTTCTACTTAACTCGTTTGCAAGATGCCAAAGCCTAAACACGAACCACAAACAATATGAGATAAAGATCGAACACGAGAAAAATTATAATCATTGCAGGAAGCTGGAGACAATGCATGTTTTGTTGTTTTCTTTGTCTTCTGACCTGAAAAAATACAATAATCTCTCAAACCTCTTTAGGATGTCTTGTTTTGGAGTTCCATGTACTTGGGACTCAGTCCTAATCTCCAGTGCAATGTGACCATCTGACAGCACATAGATTTACTGCAATAATTCTAAATGCGTCGTAACATAAGGAGGAAGAGAGTCTGCAGGCTTTATTAAAATAATTAGTTTGAATAACCACAAATAATTCAGGAATGTATTAATTAAACATATTATTAAACATACTGCAACTCAAACAGAAGAGCTTAATGAAAGAACTAGTGACTTAAGCTGTGGTCTTAAGAATCCCTTAAAATCAGGGAATGTTAGTCTTAATTTTGGTCATAGGCCAATCATTTTTACATTATGATACAGGCCATCATTAAATGACTACAGTATTTAACAAAAAAAATGTATCCGTAATTATGCAGTTTGCACACTTCTTGGGAGTAGGAAGAAATCATTCAAATAGTTAGTCTTCACTATGTAATGGATGTCCACATAGTCTATTGAATTCCAAGAACCAAACACTGCAGACAATAAGAATTTCTATCTTCCTCATAAACTCCTCTAGAGTGTTCATCATATAAGTATTTGATTGCAGCACTCAGACAAATGCATTATATCCTACAGTTTCCCAGGAAATTGTATGTTTCTCTGAGCATTTGTAAGTTTTTTTGCCCTAGTAATTGTATATCCAACTGGAGACGGCAAGAATTAATTTTGCGAAGTAATTTTAACATTTGTGCTAGTACTTTGTATCTTCAAAACAGAAGAAAAATGTCAATGAATTTAACTTAGAGACATAGTGCAGTAGTCCCTTCCCTTCATACAGGGGAAACTGAAGCTAAAAGGCAAAAACAGATCTTAAAACAGGCAGCTGCGTGTCACTTGCTCAAAAGCAGCTTCAACAGATACCCTGTCCTACCTGAGCTAATAGAGAACTCTTGGCAAACAGTTTTTGGGAACAAAGCAATGTAATCTTCCTCTCTTTTTGTTCAAATTTCAGCACCTTTCCAAAGGATAATTACACTCTTTCTGCTTTCACGGGAGTGACAGAAGTTGCCTCATTCTTGTGAGCTGCAGAAGTTCCTGAGCAGCTGCTGTGCAGGGCAGCAGCAAAGCACTGACCAGGAATAGTTCTTGTTGCCAAGGGGCTGGTGATAAACAGAATTCAGTGAAGAAATATTTAAAATTTTAAATGATTGAAATCTCTTGGTCAAGAGATCTGATTTTAGATTAGAAGTTTAAAAATAATTAAGAAAGAACATAAAAACGTTAATTTTCCTTTTCAGCTAATGCAGGAGCTTACAAAAGGTGGTACAGAAAAGCCCTATATCTGCTCACAAAACGTTCATGAATTGCTATGGTGGTTCAAACACCTCTCAAAGTTGCATGCTAAACCTTCGAGCTGTAATAAGTAATTTCTTATCTTCAGTAACAACAACATAAATTAGGCTTATCCATTAATGGGTAGCCAATTGACTACCAACAGGACAAAAATTCATTCAAGTAATTGTACGACATGCTAGCAGAGACCACCAGTGCATTTCTCAACAGTCACTGTACATCAGCATAATGTTCTTTACATACCGAGCTCTGTCGCAAATGGACAGTAAGATACTAACTAAAAATCCATTTTATTTGTCAATTCGTTTTTTGCTTTGGTTTGTTTTTTTTCCTGGTTTCCCCACTCTGCATCACCATATTGTATGCAACACTTGGAAAACTGTTTGTTCTGAACAACCTAAACAGATTAATATGATTTCGTTGGTTGAGTCCATCCTAACTGTCCTTAATTTGACTTTTTTTGGACAAAGAAACTGATAGGCTAAATATTGCCAGTATAGCTTAATAATATTTTGATAAAGTTTTTGTTTTGCTGTTTCCCTGTAGTCTCAGGAGGTGGAGAGATGTCTTGGAAAACTGAAACCTAATTTGTATCAACAGTCAATTGTTTTCTTGCTGTAGCTATAATCACAGAAAACCTGCGGCTGAAGTAAGCAGTTGAAATCTGAAAGTCCCATTATTTCTTATTTTGAGGCAGTACACCAAAAAAAAAAAACAAACCAAAAAACAAAACCAAACTTTTATTTGAACCACCTCTACCTCTTCAGTTTGCGCTGCATCCTTGTGCTGTGTTAAAAGCAGAGTCATAATCCTGGTTTAAAGTACTGTTTTGAACTTGTTTTAGACACATTTAAACTACAGTAATTTAGTGGATGGCTGCTTGATCTCAGTGCAGCCAGTGAGAAAGCAAGCAATCCAATGACCCCAAGTTCACTGAGATTGCTGGAAAATAAAAACAAGGGCTCAGAAGGCCAGTGCTTTAACACATAAAGAAACATATTGAATACTTCAAAAGATATAAAATTCTTAGAACTGTTGGACAGGATTCTGTATGTGAACATTCCTGTCCAAGTGGCATTGCTAAATATCATTACACCAATCAGAGGGCTGACATCATGTTATTGTGTAACTCATAACCAAAGAAATGTGATTTTTTTAAATGCATTATATGTGCATTCAGTGTCTTAAAATCTGAACTGTGTTAGATGTACAATTAAAGTACAATTCAGGAGATTTATTTTGAAATATGAGCTTTTTTTTTTTTTTTTTTTTAAATAAGGGAAAAGAAAGTGCAATTGCTGAGTGAATCGTCTATCAGTCCAAATTAAGCTTGTGCAGGTTATGCTGGACAACTATAAGCAATGGAGAACAGCATGTAACAGAAACTGGGAATATAATCCTCCTCTCCTTTTCTTCAGACCTAAGCACCCTTCCAAAGAATCATAACACTCTTTCTGCTCTCACAGGAGTGACAGAAATTGCCTGATTCTTTCGAGCTGCAGAAATTCCAGAGCAGCTGCTGTGCAGGGCAGCAGCAAAGCACTGACCAGGAATAGTTCTTGTTGCCAAGGGGCTGGTGATAAACAGAATTCAGTATTGCCAGGTACTAGTACAGGGAATGGCACGTACTCTTTGCCTGAAGTGACATGTGGTAGGGAGTATCTGATGTTATCTGTTACCTGTCCTTTTAGAATAACAGTATACTGGGGCTGTAAATCAGAGGCACTATGTTGGACTGATTGTCCCATTATGTGATCAGAGTCATCAGCAGTGGTGTAATGTAGCCATTGCCCTCTCGATCGTTCACTGAGGAAACCACTAACACCATCTTTATGATGCATAAAAATATGAAATAAGTCTCATGATAGCCCCCAGGCTGCATACTATTCAATGAGTTTTGAGGCTATGCTTTCACAAGATAAGGGATGATATATCCCACATAACACCATCATCTGAGGTAGACTGAATTACACCTTCTTTGGCAAAGATAAAAGGATCTGAATTTCTCTGGTAACAAGTAACAAGACCACCATCTGGTCTTTCAACACTTAAAGCACACAAGAATTCTGGACACAGATTACTTCCAGTGTCAACCCCCCAGTCGTTTTTTTGATATGTTGCATGTGATGATCTAGTTGCTAATCCATTTTTCATATGTACAGAAAATTTATTTGTAAATTTTGCCCTAATAAACAGAAATGGTGACATGTGAAAAAGCCTGAGCCCAGCAGTACACAATTATGGCTAACACAGTCCCTTTCTGTGCAATCCAGAAACAAGACTTCAGAATATATGAAGCCTAATTGGTGTAAACTCTCTCACACCTTTTATATTCTAGAGGACAGATCAAGTGCTTCCGTAGATAGGGAATGGATAAAGAACAAAACAGTTGGGAATGCTATGGCTATTTCTAGCTCTGGGACTAACTAGTTTACATAACCTTGAACAAACAAATTTTATCTGTATTTGTCGTACTTTCACCATGTGTGAAAATGAGGCAATGATATTTATTCACTTTTTAGATGTTTTTGAAATCCTTCGATTCAGGTAACCATTCAGATTCATCCAAATATTTTTTAGAAGCTCACCCGTATATAACTCAGCCACTGGAAGGGTTAAAGTTTTAAGCAAAATGCTACACTGCAGTATGGATGATAAATTACAGGTAATAGTCTAAGACTTAGGAAAACAGTTGAGTAAATGCAATAAAAATAGTTCTGTTTATATAAGGGATAAAAATTGGCTACTGCTTTCAAACTAGAAGTTAATGTAACCATATTACTGCAGAGAATCCCTCAAACCGTTTTTGAACAATACTATAACAGTTACATTAAACTTAACGGCAAGTTAAGTAGATCACCCCAGCAGGCCCTCTCCTTACTGCAAGTATATGGCACAGAGTTCACAAGTTACTTGAGACTCACTCTCCCAGCCAAACGAGTCAAACAATAACACTTCTAGGCGCTGAAACACTTTTCCTTGGATTTCAGCAGAAGCAGATGTGAGGCCGACTACACACTGAACAAAAAGAATATTTTGAAAAGAGAATGGCAGCAAAAACTTAAGCTCAGCTTGCAGTTTTTTCTGTAATCATCCCTGCCTTTCACCTTGACACTAGCTTTCTAATATTACTCTCTTCATCTGGAGATCAGCGCAAAGCTTCAATTAATCAGAAGCTCATTTCTTCATGTGTGCTTCAGATTCCTCTGCTAAACAAATTGGTGCACTGTTTCAACCTTCATTTTACTTTGGGGTGTAAGTTCTGAGTCATCATCATTTAGCTTTCTCCAAGCCTCCAGCTCGTGTTTTCTGTTTTTCTTCCTGGATGTGTCATAACAACTGAATTGTACCATCCCAGTAAAATGGTAAAGCCCAGCAGACATCTGCCAGCAACAAAATACTGTGCTCTCACTCTGCTTCCCCAGACATTCCACTTTTCACACCACTTTCCTTGCATCCTCTCAATAAAGCCGTAGAGCCTAGTAAGCAATTTCTTTTCATTCTACACAACATTCTGCCAATGCTAACAGAGGGATGAGGCAATAAATCAAAAGAATCACCTCAGAGAAAAGTGCACTTGCCTTGCATGCTCTTTTCCCAGCCCTATTTCTATCAGTATTCCCATGAGGTTAACTTCCCTGAAGTCAGTGACTTCCCTGTAGGTAGGATATCTCTCAGTTCTGGGTCAATACTGTGTTAATGCACTGCGAGAGTATTATTTTTCAGAATCGCTAAGTAATTTTGATTTGGGAAAATCAGTTAAGTTTTACTCATTCAAATTCAATAGAAATTCTGTTCAGAAGTTTACAGTATTCTTAAGGCAGTGATAATAGAAAACAAAATCCCTTCATCTGAGCTTTGAGATACTCATCACTAATTTAAAGGAGTCAATACTCTAGTTTATTTCTTTTAAAAATAGTCATTATACATCAGAATTGCTTGCAGGAGAAAAGAAGGTGAGAATTAGCAATAAGAGGTGTTAAAAGCAAGGCAGAAAAATTTTGTCTGGAAAGAGATAAAAACAATGAATCAGAAGAAAACATAATTTAAGACAGAGGTGCCTTTAAAAGTTGCTAATAAAACTCTGTATTTGGCAGCTACCTTACCTGAACTAGGACTTTGATTCCTTTGAGAGTGATTCATGTTTGAACCAGGTTTCAAGGACAGTTCTCCTCTCACAAATGCACAGCACATGCAACTGAATCCAATTTTTCTTACCAGCTCTGGGTTGGGCAGTGACTGCACCGTGTACTAGCAATTGCATGTCAGTGGATAGCTATATAAGTACCAATCTTGCAGTCTTGGTTAGTGCAGACTGTGGAGCATCTCTATAGAAATATCCATACCAGATCACCTAACCACAGAGTAGCCACATGTAATTTACCTTCAGTCTCAGTAGAGTCCCAGAAAAAAAAAAAAAAAAAATTAAGAGAAACTTCACCTCAGTGTTCAGATGGGTAAATGTCAATATCAGAAGCAGATTCAGTTACGGTAGCAGTAACAGATGATATCAGCCATTCTAAAGAGAAGGAGAGTTGCCAGATAGCAACTCCTTGAAATTATCATAAGCGGAATAAAAAGAAAAACACTTGTGGAAGCCTAACACTTCAGAGAACTGAACTGATAAATACTTATACTGGACTGATATAAATACCTATGCCTGCCTTTACTGATAAATATCTCAGAACCTTGGAAACTGGCAATTTCTATGTGCAGGACACAAGTGCACATATCTGAAAGAAAGTAATTTCCTTTTTGCCTCTTCCCTGAATTCCTCCTTCACATCATGGAAGCACAAGGGTTATTCAAGAAAACAGCCATACACTTCAGAGAAGAGAGGGTTACATTTTAATAGGGGCAAAACCATGTGACTTCTAATCTTGTTGTCAGAAATGACTCAACAGTTTTAGCTGCACCTTTCTCTCTCCCATTACTTTACAAGAAGAAAAAAAAAAAACCTCCAAAACTTATCAAAGATGCACAACGCACGAAACCTGAAATGCAGATACTTAAGGTTCACTTAAGTTATAACAATGTTAAGGCAGATATTAATATTAGAAGTTGACAGGAAACCTGAAGTTCAGGTGTTGTTACCTGCTCCAACTATCAGTGTCAATGGCAATATTATGGTCCCAAAATATTATAGCGTACATGTATGATTACCAAACTGTGTTCTGCTGCTCAGTTGGTGGTACTGTTACAGGATATTTAGTTTGCTTTTGCAGGAGTATTTAATTTTCAGACACTTACATGCACTTTGTACAATAAGATTGGATGAATTGCTCTTTAGGGACTGGGCTGCCCCTCGCTGATTCCAGCTTGAGCTATACCAGATGCCATATAGCTCATCCAGAAAAGCTAACTCTTAATCTTTCTTCTTCTACATCCACTAAATAAAACCTTGTATAATTGTGCCAAAGCACTGAGACCATAATGAATGAATGGTCCATGAAGAACTTTGGAGAGGTTTCAGCAATTTCTGTAAGGAAGTGAGTCAAAATGAATTTAAGCAAGATACAGAACATGGTGCAATAATGTCTGGTTTCTTCTGAACAAAAAGAACAAGTGTCCTATCACTGATGTTTTATCTTGAGCCATTATGGTGTCTAATGTGAAAAATTACAATGTGAAATATTAAATTAAGAACGTCTGTTCTATTAGGAAACAAATATAGTACTCAATAATTACTACCAGCTCCAACACTAAGATGTTAACAATATGTTTGAATTTTTAAAGACTGCATTTCTTAGCAATTTCACAGCATATCACTTTGAAAGACCTTGTAGATACTTGCCAGATGTGATACTGTGGTAGAGGAACACTACGGCAAACAGCTTATTTATCCTTGGATCACCCCACTCTTTTTCTCTCAAAACAGAGAAATGATTTCTGAATTTCCTAATGATCTTGCAAGATAAACATTGAAAATTACTAGAGCTAGAAATTACTATATTAAAAGGAGTATTATATTCTTTAATTCTGGTGCTAAGAACATAAACCTTTCCTAAGTCCTTCTTATCAGTACAATGACGTCATCCTGGAGTAAGCGAAAGGATAATCTTCCCTGTTGCTGCTTTATTGAAGAATGGCAAGTAGTTCTGATAAATACACTGCTTATCATGCATATAGGTTTAATTACAATTTATACTAAACAGTCTTTTACATAGTATGGAATATGTTGTGGGTATTAAAAGCCATTTATTGTCTTCTATATTTCTAGTGTCTTTTCTCCCTACAATACAGCACATATTGCAAGATTTTTTCAGTGCTTCCTCTCTGCTCTTTGCCTTCACTCCACCAGCTGTCATTCTAGTGACGTTTCCCAAGCATGAAGCTGACAAAGAGCAGGGTAGGGCTTAAGCGCTTATGTTCTGGAGATCAGTAGCAATATTTTTAAACATCAACATAACTCAGTGTTTTGGGAACAATTTCTGATATTGTTACTTGAACAGACAACAGTGTTTACTGTACAACCAATTGCACTGAATATGGTTCTGTTATTTTAGAAACTTAAAAGGTTACTGAACTACAGCACACAGTTATTTTGATTGCACATTTGCTACCATAATACTTCATTTAAATTAGAAATTAAGCCTAACCTGATTAATTCTAAGAAATTTCTGTATAGACAATTAAGAAAACTATTAATAATGCAGAAAAGAGGCCAAAAGACAGAGTACAGGACAGATATTTGAGAAGTGTTTTACTTCCTGATTTGCACGTCTTTGTTACTAATTTGTTTTTCAAATTCCAGAACTGCATTTACGGGTCAAAACTATCTGAAATTCTGGTCTAAAAAGGGTCAAGAGGAGTTATCACATAGGGGTTACCTTCCCCCAATAGTTAAGGGTTCTTATCACTTTCAAGTTCTTGTCTGTTACTTGAGCCACTGTAGTCAAAGACACAAATACTGAGAGGAAAAACTACTGCAACATGCAGAGCTAGCATCAGCATTTTCTTCAACCTGTAAAAATGCTGGTCCCACTGCTGAAATTAACTCAGCCACTCCAACAACAAAAAGATAAGTCAATGAGTTTTTTTTCAATAGCCTCTCGAAATCTTACCTAGTGACCATAATCTCAGGACACATTCAAGATGAGATTTCCAGTTTGTCAGCTGGCTTGATTATGGCATTTACCGTTCTCAGGTGCACATATAAACTGAACAAGGAGCAAATCTTAATTTCTCTTTGTTCAGAAATTGTCCCACAGCATTTCTGTTCTTCGCACATTATGTGGGAAGAAGGGGGAAAAAACTATCACAAGCCTCCCTGATTCTGCTCCTGAGGTGACAGCATCATGATCTGCAGAAGCAGTTTCTGTGGAGACATGGTGAGCTTGTTATGTCCTACAGTGCAGACATACCCTTACAGTGCAGCATGTTTTCACTGCTCTGACTTGTAGGCGCTAACCAAGGGGCGCAGGAGCCCTCTAGTGTGAAAAATAGAATGAACCTACAGCCCATATTTTGCACACAAATTAAGACAGCAAAACCATTACTGCAATGCCACTGTAAGTCTCCAGGCTTTCCAGCAACACAAACTGGACAGAAGATATAATCACTATAAAAACTCCTGGATCTCAACACTGAGGGGAAAAAGGCATATATATATATACTTACAGTTAGTCTTAATGGGTGTTCTGAATAATGCAGTTTCAAGATTAATGTGTGACTGGCCATAAAACTGGTCTTTATTGAAAAAGGAATCAAAAAACTCGAGAATGATGCAGAAATAAGCTGCAGTCCCTGGCAGCTAAATATTTTCAGTTCGGTAGACCTTGACCTTAAGAATAATTATTAAAGAGCATTTAAAGGACAGAAAGCCTTTTTGTAAACCCTGAATACTAGGGTAAATCTTATCTGTTGTGTGCTGATCACTCAAGTCTTCCGGAGGTGTAGCCAGTTTGCTCTATAATATAAGTAATACCCACGAAATTCCAGTTCTTGGAACTATTTGCTAGTGATACATCTTCATTCTAACAGTTCAATTTCTTTATCTCATATGACGGAGAAAAAAATTCCTATATATATCACTAAAGCATGTCATTCATGAAACATTCCCATAACATATACAGCTAAAGACACAAGAAACCGTTGGGGAGGCAGCATGTGCCTCCATGTACCTGTAGTATTCTATGAAGATGCTGCATAGCAGCTGTTGGCAAAAGATCACGGTCAGGCAAGTAGAGAGAGACAGACATGTAACGAGGGAAAATAAGAGATTCAGTCACACACAGGTCAATAATATGCAGCTATTTCCTGCATCAAAATGTTTGTCTTACGTTTTGTATCACTAAGATTATAAAAAATAGCAATGATGATGCCTATATTGATTGTATTTTAATGTCATTAATTCTAAAAGGGATATAAGCTAAATATATATGGTCTACAAACAATATTGTTCTGGAGATGTATAGAGAAAACCATGTGCAATAGTTTACTTCTGTGGTTTTAGTCTTTAGAGTGATCACTGTTGATTGCATAGCAGTTTTATGATGCTGGATGGAAAGTGAAAACAATTATGAAGTTTAAATTGATAACAACTTATGTAATGCTCTGCTGTCTAATTGCTAGAGGGATAAACAAAGAATACCTACATGCTGGAATGACTTTAGGAAATTACTTAGAAAAGTTATGAAGTGATATTAGAAGAAGACAAAAAGTCATCATGAAAGGCATAAGTAACTGACAGATGAGGAGAGGTTGCAAATAATTAAGCAAAATTACTAAAGATGCAGTTAGACAATCATTTAGAAACAAAGAAGAGAAAACTCATACTCATTTTAGACAAACAGAATTGTCAAAGTGACTTCATTTTACTTTCATTTAGGATTTTATCCTGGATGCTGACATGAAACTTTTCTGAATTTCACAAATGGGGAAAACTAGTTCTGCAAAATCAAAGTGTTATCCTGGTTAAGGCTGGAAATCTTATGTGAACAACCACTCTCGCTAAACTTTGCTGAACTTCTCACTTCCAGGCAGGCTGCACATCCTCCTTAGGTTATTTGGGCACCTCCTTTTCTGGACAGCAAAGAGGAGTTCAGAGGAATGCAAAATTAAAAACAAGGGGAAAAAAACTAATCCGACTTTCCCAAACCACAGAAAACTTTCATTTGGTATACATTTTGACTAAAGATTCAGTGAGAGCAATGGTCATATTTTATGCAAAAATCACTGTGAATTAAAAGAATTCTAAAAAGTTTTGGTACGGAAGGGCTAAGAGAAATAAATATTGTACTGTATGCATCCACTTCCACACTCAAAGTCTATAAAAACTAAAAGTGGAGGAGGTTGCAAGTATTCTCACAATTACACAATGGCACTTCTAAGAGGCAGAGCCAGAGGAAGTTGTATAAATTATTCCACTTTTTAATGACATTTGAGTAGCTAATGACAAGGTTAAAACAAGCAAACAAACAAATAAAACAACAGAAAACCAAACACAAGCAAAACAACAAAACCAAAACCAAAACAAACAAAGCCCAACACTTTTTGACTGCACATCTATAACATCTAAAAATGGCTTAACCTCCCCTGGACATTTGCCCATTCCTTTAGACTCACAACAAAAATATTTGAAAAGGCCTTAATACTGGTGTCTATGTCCAAGAAATATCTTCACACACAACTCAGAATCCATGTTTTCAGATGATCAAAAGATTTCTTGAGAGTCCTCCAGGCCTTGAGATTTATTGGCATTTAGAGGAATAATACTGGAGTGACAGGTGTTGAAGGCTTCAGAATTACAAATGGCTGTGATTTCTAACGACCAATACAGGAATAAAAGAGATTCTTTAGAAATGCACTTCGTAGCTGTACTTTCTCATTTTCTGTGGTATCATGTAAGCCCTCCACTGGCCAAGTATGCTTAAGACAAGTACTATTTTAATTTTTCCACAATACTTTTCCCTTTTTTTTTTTTCGCATAACAGAATCACAGAATGGTTGGGGTTGGAAGGGACCTCTGGAGATCATGGAGTCCAACCCATCTGCTAAAACAGGTTCACCTAGAGTAGATTGCACAGGAATGTATCCAGGTGGGTTTTGAACGTCTCCAGAGAAGGAGACGCCACAGCCTCTCTGGGCAGCCTGTTCCAGTGCTTTGGCACCGTCAAAGAGAAGAAGTTTCTCCTCATGTTTAGATGGAACCTCCTGTGCATCAGTCTGTGCCCATTGACCCTCATCCTATTGTTGGGCACCACTGAAAGGAGTCTGATCCCATCCTCTTGACACCCACCCTTGAGATATTTATAAGCATTGATAAGATCCCCTCTCAGCCTTCTCTTCTCTAGGCTGAATAGACCCAGATGTCTTTATCTTTCCTCATAAGAAAGGTGCTCCAGACCCATCATCATCTTTGTAGGTCTCCTCTGGACCCTCTCCAGTAATTCCTTGTCCTTGTTAAACTGGGGAGCCCAGAACTGGAAACACTACTCCAGATGTAGCCTCACCAGGGCAGAGTAGAAGAGGGGGAAACCTTCCCTCAACCTACTGGTTCAGTGGCAGAGATGAGACACCTGCTGATAGGAGGCTGAGCCTTTTGCTGCCTCCCCAGGGAGAACATGGGAATGAGGGCCCATGGATGCCCTATGCTGGGAGCTGCCTGAATTGCACTTTATCTGTATTTGTTTTGGTTTATTGTCATACCAATAGATAGAGGAAAGAAAAGGTAGAGCACTTCTTAATATCAACTGCCATGGCTGAAGTTCAAGAGGGAAATAACACAGAGGAATCAGTTTTAAAGTGTCTCCATCCACCAACCATCTCCAACCACCATAGCTCCTGAGCAGAGATAGGCTCAGCCTGATGCAGTGGTACGCAAAAACGCTGGCCCAGCATTGGGTAGAATTATTTTGTAAACTGAAGCACATCTAACAGAGTTAGAATTTACAGAGTCACCACCAGGCTTACACATTAGTACACCAATAAGATAAATGAAAAAGGCTACATCATTGTAAGCATACTTATTCAACCTATTCTTTTCTGCTCAACTGGATTCCCTTGCTCGAATGATTGTGGATGCACAAAGTTGTGGCTCAAAAGAAGTCAGTGAGCATGTGGAATTTGAAAGTCAGGTCAACTTCAACATTGCCACAACCTTTTTGAAGTATATGGTATTCATGTATGACCCACAGAACAAACCTAGAAAAACAAAAGGACAGCAAGATTGCCAAATAAGAGAAGCCATTGAAAAACATCTTTAACTGATGCAGTGATTCCAGTCATTAATCAAGTCTAGACAAGTTGGAAAAGAAATAGTAAAAGAAAGGCACAATTCTGGTTACTTAGAAAAATTTCTCTTTAAATGGAAATGAACTTTTAAAAACTTTGAACTTCCCTGAAAAGGTCATGGAAACTTAGCAAGTGAGAACTTTAAAAAATCTACTCAGAAACCACATTCCCTTTTAAAAATTGTGACTGGAGAGGGCAATGTCAGCCCCGTAAAATAATTACTTCCTATTTGATTCACAAACTAATTTTACTGCCTATAAGCACTTGCATTTTCAATGAACCTACAGAAACTGTAGTTTTGGTATTTAAGATGTTATATGGGAAACAGTTTCTCCCTGCACTATACCAGTGTTCCTTTATAATCTCCCTGCATATCTTCAGTAAGAACAAGGTGAGCTGGATGGTCAAGGACAACAAGAGTAGTTTCATTTTTTATTCAGCAGAGATTACTTTTTCTTTGTGTTCCCATCACTAGAACTTATTCTCCTGGCTCCTGTTGCAGTATTAAATCACTAAAGAATGGAGCTACAACTGGTAGATAACCAGTGCGAGTGAAAGGTGAATCAAGCATAACAGCTTATTTTAGACAGGTTTAGTTCTGGTTTTGTTTCCAGACACAACTCGCTGTCCCTTTCTCACCCCAATGACTTCATCCTCCCTAATGACTATGTACTCCACTGGAAAGTTTCACTTTTTCTTTTATCTCATTAGACAAGTTTAACAGGAGCATTGTGACCTCAAAAAAAGTGTTTTACTTCAAGATTAGATTTTTACATGCCCTATTGACTCAAAAATAAGGTCAAAGCATTGGCCTCGTGCTTATGCTATTGTAGGTTCAGATCCTGGCATTGTCGTAGCGTTCTCCTGTACAAATGTTTCATAGGTATATTCTATAATTGTTACTCAATTAAGTACTTCTTTCTCTGGGAAGACCTCTCTTAATTTAGGATAAAGTACTGTTTAATATCCGTGAAGATAAAAGAATCTGGCTCTTAATCGTTCTGTCCTAATTCCCTTTCTGAAAGTAGTTAATAATTTGTCCTAGCTAATTAGGAATCTTGTAAGTCAATCTTCACATGTAAAAGTATCCCAGTACCTAAAAGCAGCAGATAATAAAAAATAAGTTTTCTGGAAAATAGTTCATATTTTAAATGTTGGCCATAAGAAAACTACATGCTAGACTTTTTGATAAAAGCATTAAGCCATCTCACCACACTTAAAGTAATTTTTAATGTAATTAGAGTAATGTAAATTGGACTTGTACAGAAAGGTTTAGTAACTGAAAGTTTAAGCAAGATTTGATTCTATTCTATGATTCTGTGAGCCAGGCTCTTACTGTTATCTTCTCTCTCCCTTCTGCATTCTTTTCTGTTCACAATTGTTTCTAATAAAGTAATGAAAATTCTCTCTCTATAGTAGATAAGACAATGGTCTGCTCTCAACTGCTTACCCTCTTGTAAGTGCTACTGCTTATAATTAGAAATAAAAATGGTAATGTGTGTCTATACGTGCACTCCTGGATAGTATGAAAGGTATTAGATTAAAATTACTTAATGCCACAACAGTTCACACTTTCTGCCCCTAACCAGATGACAATTCCAAAATGCAGCAAAGGTACCATGTTTATCACTTTTTTATTGGCTTTAATTTCTCAGAACGTAGTTGAGAAAGAGCATCTATAGACAAAAATATCTTGATTACACAGTGCAAAGGAATGGATTGCTTGTTATGAGGTCAGTAGCACTAACACATAACAGACATTCTGCTTCACATTGTACACCGTTATTCTTTTGTTCTTACCTTCTACAAGGAACACATCATATCCCTTCGTTGAAAATCCCTCTAGATGCAACCAAGACAGTATTTACTCACTGAACTGTAACACTGTTCATCATGAGCCTGATGCAAAGCCTACCTAAGGGCAATGGAAGTCTTTTTATTGATTTTACTAGACATTGGATCAAGTTACACATAACTCACTTCTGGCAGCTGATTCATCAGGACATAATCCCAACTGCACTAAAAGATTTCCCAGTGACTCCAGTGATGCTAGGATTTCATCCAATTATGGGGTTTGCATTGTTATTCATTTGGTAATCCAAACAAAAGGCAGTTTTACATTGGCTCTGGGATAAGAAGGGTATGAAAGGTCGCATCATGATTCATCATCCTTCCACCACACACAAGGGTAAGCAGTAACTATTTACTGTGCGAGCATATATAAGAAGAGGAGAAATTGTATTCTCATTATGTATGGATGACTGTATTACCATCTTCCTCCTTGATGCACTATAGGTGGCAATACTCAAATGTAAGAATGACCTACTAGTTTCTAATTATCTTGTCCTAGACCCTGATAATCCTGCCTATTCTTGCAACAGTGAATTTCTTTCCAGTAAAGCATTTCCCTTGCCAAAGTATATATTTTTTGGCAGCATCTGGCACTTTCCAGCCCTGGAATCTGACGTAGGCTTGTAAATTGTGCTGGGTTGGCAAGGTTTTCACCCTCTAGAGCACTGAACTGGTGTAAAATAATACATCATGCTGTTTCCCACTCTTTCTGCTACTTTTTTTCCTCAAAAGAATTCTAAACGCTGAAATTTCCATTTCATATCCAGTGCAATACACACAAAACTATAGGTCTTACTCTTCACACGTTGCAGCTGGCTTAGGAACTACTGTGTGAAGCATAATGGCTCTATCACATGCTTAGTATACTTCATGTCCTCCAAAGCAGACATTCCATAAAAAGGGCAGAGTACAGTGCTATATGTGAGAGGAAATTGTTACAAGTGCTGTACTTCAGAAATAAGATTAGAGGAAGAGGATTTTTTTCCAATTAAACGCACAATGAAGAAAAAAAAAACGCTTCTGAAAGCATATTTCTAGAGGAAAACATTACCTTCTTCAGCTGTGTGGCAGACTAAATAAACACAGACATACAAGTTAAAAATTAAGGCACCTTTTGGAATAAGTCTACATTTGTCAGCTAACTGACTTTAAAGAAGTGAAACAGTTGTTTTGCTCTCTATTCGAAACATCGAAGAGTTTTCATTTCTTCATAAGGTGCAGCTTACAAATCTTAATTATTTGGGCAAAGCACTCTGTGAAGTCTTGACAGATTTCTCCTACAGATCAATACTGAAAGCCTGTGCTCTCCCAGTCTTACTCACCAAAAATTTCAGAGGAAAAAGTCCTTAACAATGAGCAAACATCTTCTTACCTTAAACTCAGTAATTAATGCAATCCGGTGTTCCACAAAGCAGTAGCTCTAGTGCAGTATCTCAGTATTAACAAATGCATATGCTTTCATAAAGATTTTACTTGTGCATGATGATAAAGCTTATCCTCTATTCTCATGCATATTAAATTAGACTTCAGAGCTAGGGCATCCATTCATTGAGCATTTATAAATGCTAATATATGCTCATTTTGATGAATGCAAACAAAAATCAGTCTAAGCATAATTATTTATTGGCACTAACAAAACATTGAAGGAAAATAGAAGCTAAATATTAAATATTGTAGCTTCAAAATGCATGCAACTTATTTACAAGAAAATCAGATTGCCTACTTTGCAACATTTAAACCTTGAAGTATTTCTGTGAAGGGACTTTACAATACTTCACAAGATTTGTTGTTGCTTACTTGTTTGTTTGTTTGTTTTAACAGCTCATAGAAATGTAAAAATACAGGCATTTCCTGCTGATTGAACACTGACTCACAATTTTCCAAATACAGATTGGAAATTCCAGAGTACCCTCAAGAAATATTACCAATATAGCATTAAACCATTTGTCTAATATCACAAGGAGACGAAAAGTGACATCAAGAATCTCTTATTTTGCATGTGCACGCATTTATGATGCAAAAATAGACAAGAATACTAGTCTGATACACAGAACAAAGTCAAAGCGGTATGGAGATACACAGTTAAATAGTTGACTGGCTAGTAGGCTTTTTAGAACAATTTGTGTCACTATATTTAACTGTTAAAATGGAAATAAAAGAGAATGGCTTTGTACTCCACCAGTGACATAAATTTTGAGATTTGGGACAAATCACTTTCAATGGAGTTCATTTTCTTTGACTTCAGTTATCTAGAAGTTGTGCATATATTCTAAGACCAGATCAAGTAGCTTTATCTGTAGTCAATGAAAGAACACAGTCTCTTTAAGAGGACAAGGATTAATTTAATTTTAAGCAAAGCATTCAAAACTGGAATAAGTTACTGTCCAGACACACCTGCTTGTTGACTTCACTGTCTTAAACTAGGTCCCTAATTTTCAGGTAGTAAAGCTGAGTAAGATGAATCTCACACTCAGCATCCCCAGTCTTCTGTGCCACCATAAGTTCATGTAACTAGAAAATACTCCAACTACCAGCTCCCAGCCTGGATCTAGTATACAGGATGTGCTTGTTCAGTTACTACATTCTAATACAGCACCACTCTCAACCTTGTTGTTTTCGGCACACAAAAGTTTTGTCTGACTGACCTACTGCCTCATAGTATGCAAGAAAAAGAAAAAATGTTTGCTATCACACTTCTTTGGAGTATCCCTCACAGAGGTACCCCAAAACTGCTATCAGTGCTTCAAAATTGTACAAATGATATTACCTTGATGTTTTGATAGAAATATTTTGAGTTTCTCAGTACGAGATTATGGTACACTAATAGGTCCATTGCCTTTCACATTACTTCAAAAGTTGCAGTTATAGCTGAGATTGATTCTAATAGTAGGTTAGCTCACTGTTTTTCAGATTTTTGATGTTTTTTTCTGAATTAAAGTCTGAATTACATTCCCAGGTTCTACTAATGGGCTAAAAAAGACTCCAATTACAGCAAGTATAAGTAGCCATATAAAAGCTCCAGAACACATTACCCCAGTTCTTCCTGGAGTCCTCTAAACAGCGATTGGATTTGTGTTTACCCTGGGCTATTTCTCATGTAATTTCCTAATGTTAATGCTACAACAGTAGATTATAACTCTCCACAGAATGCCTCGATAGTTTGACAACTGAAAATTCTATAGTCGACCTACACCAGTGCTTCTCACGCTGAAACCATCAGTAGAGCAGAACCAGGTATTTTGGAGGGAAGCGGAGGAAACAAAGAAATTAAGCGTAAACAAGTCCTACTGAATTACCCTGTTGACTTTGCATTATTTAAAGAGAAGTGCTGTTAGTACAGAAGCCAGCTGTTTAACTATTGGAATGCTGTACCTTGGCCTGCTGTCAGGCGACTTCAGAACAGTGTGACTAGACTTTGTATCTGCTTGTAGCACACAGAAAGAAACATTCACATACTTAGTACAGTAGATTAAACAAGAGCCAAAATTTCTATTAAGTAAACTTTGACCTACATGATATGAAACCCCTTTTGAGCTAGCAACTGACAAAAAAGGAAGGAAACATCCAAGGAAATCAATGTACATCAGCAAAAAGGAATGCCTAAGGCTGTTATATGTCCACATGCAGCACTTTGAAGGCTGAGTAAATATAAGGAACTTTTTGATAACAGCTGGAAGACAGCACTCAAATGGTGTCAGAAGGATCAGAAATATCTATATGGGTGTCCAGTACACTGACACAACAGAATCAGTCCATATTTTAAGGCAATGCCATAAAAATATTAAGCAACAGAAAAATTGTATTAAATGTTCAGAACCATCAGTCATTTATTTACTAATATGGTCCAGAAATTAACTTAAGTGTTTAGTTATGTCAGTCCCTATGTAGGAGAGCACTCAGGCATGTGCTTACTGTTGAATATGTGATTTAGTCCAATAGACCGTGTAGGAGCTTGAACATATGCTTAGACCTAAGTGCATACTTTGGTAATCTGATGGACCAGCACCATCTGATCCTGCAGTCTTTCCAGAAGAAGATGGTCCAAATACTGATGATATCTGTAGAAGTGATAGTATCTCCTTGTAATTCTTTACCTCACCTCTGTGATATCGTATTTTGTATATTGCAGCGCTTAAGTGGACAGCAGCAATCTAAAATACATTGGTTTA
Source organism: Pampusana beccarii (assembly GCA_013399365.1). Lineage (NCBI taxonomy): Eukaryota > Metazoa > Chordata > Aves > Columbiformes > Columbidae > Pampusana > Pampusana beccarii. The sequence continues at coordinate 207,674 of VWYH01009511.1, read as the reverse complement.
AAATTAATTTAGACATCAGATACTTCTCAAAAGTAGAGTCCAGAATCATGATTACTGAAAAATAATAGTTTTCCCTATTTTTTTCTATTCATTTTCTCTACATATTGTGCAGTACTTCGGGTAACATCACTTTCTATTTCATGTGAATTTTAAGTATACTTGATTGCTTATGTCTTTCAAAAACCTTGGGAAAACTTATTTTTAAAAAAAAAGTAAAATCATTTGACTTCACAATACTAATGTTATATTTTTATGAAGGATGAGAATCTAGTATTCCATGTAATACATTAACATAAAAGTCTATAAATAAACATCAAATTTTATTGCTGACCACATCACTGATGCATTAGTGATTCCATTCCAAACTTGTTACATGTACCATACAGGTTTTTTTAAAGAGCTATAAAACATTATGCTTTCCTTCATAAAGTTATTCTGTCAGAAAGAAAATCAACTCATAGATATCTTTGTTCCGGCTACAGTAAAAATAATTTTGAAGCACACTGAGATTTTAACACTTGAAATATTCCAGGATTCAGGATTTGTATTAACTATTTCTGCATCTGATAGTGCAGGAGAAATATTGCTATTCATGACTAAATAAGGCAGGTAATGCTTCATGGGTTATTCCAGGTATATCCAGGTATATTATCAATTTTATAAATGGTTAAATTCAGACACTGAAGGGTAAAATAACTTCCATGGAATCACACAAAAACATAGTAGCTAGATGAGAATAAAACTCAGAATTTGCAACTTCTAACTGACCAAAAAAAAAAAAAAAAGTGTAAGTTCCTGCTTGACTTATTGGGAAGACATCATATAAAAATAAATGAGTGATGTTATTAAAAGTTAGAGTACGTGGCTCTAATTCTTCTATTTATGCACTATCAAAGAAAAATCAAACATATTCCTATTGAAATAACTGTATATACCAAAATGTCAGAAATTTAATACAAGAAATGTTACTGATAAACTGGTAGAAAACTGTATAACCCTTTGCATGTCTCTGCTTTACTTATGTTTTGAGTAAAAAATAAAGAAAGCATCAGATCATATAATATAATTGAGCTAAATTAAAAATGGCAAAATACAAGCATTGCTATGTAAGTACAGGCTCAACAGACAAATTGGAAAGAGCTATTGATTGTTTAAAGAGATGGAAGATTTAAAAAAAAAAAAAATCACCTCTACCAAACACTTCATCTTTGGCTTTAATCATGACAAAGCCAAATGTTAATCATATAAAATGACAACATTTTGAGACCTTTCAAACTTTTCATTTCATTTGACTATTTCCTTTATAACCCCTCCATATCCCCCCAAAAATGCTGATATCTGTCAGTAGACCATTCTGACCAAAAGAAACCACTAAGAAAAAACACCACAGGAAGTGTTCTGCAGAGTAGATAATTGGCTTCAGCAAAGAACAAACATACTTGTTTTGCTAATAGATTTTGCAAGTTAAAGACATTTGTAGTCTTTCTACTCATGGAAGGAAGATTTCTTCTGTCAAGTTCTGTTGTTAACTCATAGAAGTTCCCAGACAACACATTTCATCTTATTGATTCTTAATTTTTTGTCAGCTAAAGGTGATATTATCTACCTAGCAGGAATACCAGGAGCCATCAACATTCCTAAGATCCTTAGAAGTGCAAAACATTAATGATTTTGAAATCTTCTACTGGATCGGTAGAATTCTTTTTTTAATAGGTAACTTCTTTTCTAGGTAGAAAGGTCATGGTAAGCCAGATGAAACTAGCCAACGAACTGTCCATCCTTATTTTTACTATTATCACTAGCCAGGGAATCAACCAAACTTCTATGCCATAAGCTGCTATGAAATACCACTTAAAGGAAAATTCTTGAATAGGAGCTTTTAGAGGCTGTTTGCTTATGAAAAATTTGCAGACTGACAAAACAAAGGTAAGCTTAACCTTACCTACAGTTCAGCTGGATCTATCATGAAGAGTTACACCTGCATAACCAGGAACAGAATTTGCCCTTCCATATTTTAAATGGAAACAAGACAAAATGTGGAACAGCTCTGTGTATCACACAGTAATGACACTCCACATTTTATCATGACTACTAAATTTTAGAAGTATGTGTCTAAGACAACCTGATTAGCAGACTTCAGAAAAATCTCCAGGGAAAAGCTGATACTTTATACTATAACTCAGTGAGCGAAAACAGTCTGGAAAAAAACCTCAAAACTCTATGTCTTAATATATATAATACTTTTCAGTGATACACAGAAAACAACAAAAACACACACAGAGACAAATCAAAATATTACTGTAATCTACTCCTGGCTTACTGTTCCGTTTAGTCTTATGAAACAAATAATTTATCGGGCAATGTACAGTATAGAGGCCCTCAGTGGATTTCAATATACTAAGTAAGCATGTTTTTCTTTTGTTTAATTTATAGTCCCTGGAAAAAAGGACATTTAAAAACCCATTGTCTGGGTTTATAAAGCTCATAGGGATAGTTAGTTCTTAGCTGGCTGTATTGCTGGCTAAAATGTTAGATCCACTTTACCACTAGAGGTCTTTTCATTTACAGATATACTAAGGCCTCAAGGGTTCTTCATCAGTGGACATATGTTTTAATCACAGAGAACCTCAAAACACAGTTTTGCCTTCAAGCTGACAACTGCAGGACAAGTATATGAATATTAACCTAGAATTTGCTGTATAAGCATTGAAGGCAATAATTTCCCAAAGATAAATTGAATTTTCTTTTTTTTTTTATACCTTTAGCCTTTGTCTAGCTTGAGTAATTCCTTAAAATGTAAACTCCTGCCAAACTATGTGAATAACAGATTTTTGGTCTCAGTGATAAAACTGACAGGCGAAAAAAAAAAAAAAAAGCTAGAAAAATAATTGGTAGAGCTGACTGAATACAGTTGCTTCATTTTTTTGGCTTTTGGTACCATTTTCTTTCTTTTTTTACCATATTTTTTTGGTTCTTAACCAATGTGGATCATTCTGTAAATGGAAACATTTAATGCTGAAAATGTCAAAACAAAACATTTAATCCTTTCAGAATTTTACTGTCTGAAACCAAATTCTACCAGAATTTTAAAATAGATGTAGTGAGTAAGCAACTACCTCTACCTTTTTTTGCTGGTGGTGGTGGTACGTGAATTCATTGTTCCTTCACTTTTAGTTAGTCATAACAGGGCAACTGCACATCCATCCGCATTGCACGCACACAAGCCCAGGAAAGAATGGGTCTGTAGTCTTCACATATTGTAGCAGAGAAATCATCAGTTAATAAAGAAATCATAAATCACTTAAAAAGAAAAAAAAAAAAAAAAGAGAATAGAGAAAGAAGAGTGTAAGAGTTCTACGAATGAAAATGTCTCACTTTAACGGAGCTGAGTGAAAAATGCAAAATATTTGCCAATCAGGTAGTTTCTACAGATGTCCAGTGCAAACACAAAACACAGGAAAGACCATGTTATGTCAATCCCACTTCCTATCTTGTGGAAAACTACAGAATAGAAAATCTTTTGCTTTTATCTCTTCCATCAGCCATCTTCCTATTTTTGCTGCATTTCATTGGTTACTTTGTTACTTTATTTCCTTCTCACTAGTTTGAGCTTGCAGATCATACAGCCTGTGTAGTGGTGTACAGTGTTTCATTCCCCTTTGGAACACACTCTGACTTCACATAGTGCTTCAGTGTAGCCTTTTTCATTACAAAATACTTGCCTACAACATAGGCACGATCTCTGATCTCTAAACACCAGCTATCTCAGTCAGCTCAGCAATCAGTTTTCATCCAAAAGCTAAAGGGCAAATTTCCATTGCAAGGCTTCGAAATGTCAGATTTCAGCTTCCCTCCCTCTCCATTTTAAATGCCAGGACAGTTCAAGAAAATCTTTTAATAATACTTTTCTAAGAAGATATAGTTTTGCTCAAATGCTTAAATAACAACCGCTCATAGACAGAAATCAAAGCTGGCGATTTCCAGGAATGTCTTTCAAAGCTGTATCTGAGAGCAGGTTCTTAGAATAGATACACACGGGAAGCCTCTGCTACTGCCATGGGTGATTCAGTTAAAATAATGCAACTTAATATCATTGCTGCTGAGATCTTTGCATTTTCTTTCTAACATAAAAACTTTCCATTTGTGTTTTGAATAGGTAAGCCTACAGGGTATGGATCCAGCAGTAGACGCTTACACCACAAGGGAATAGTGGATGAATGCTGCTTCCAGAGTTGTGACCTGAGGAGGCTGGAGATGTATTGTGCTCCAATAAAGCCACCTAAATCTGCACGCTCTGTACGTGCTCAGCGCCACACTGATATGCCAAAAGCACAAAAGGTAGGCCAGGCTGAAAAAATATAAAAAAACAAACACAAATAAGCCCTACCTGTTTTAGGGAAGAATAATTCTGTCAAGGCTGGTAACATAGCAAACAACTGATGTGTTCTGCCTGCTCGGAACACTGAGATTTAGTGGGGCAGAATTGCTAACCTAGTAGTTGTGAGGCTTTATCCTGCTACTGGGTAGTAAATGACAAGTATTCACATCATCCTATCATAAATAGTACCTAAGACTCCTTTCAAAGCAGAAACCAAACACTGAATGTTTAATAACTGATCTATCCAGAACCTCCTCACTCATCCTTCCCTACCAGGAAGAGGTAGAGTGAGTGATCAAGAGGGCAAACACAGCTCTTCTGCTATCTATTTTACATGTAAATGAACTTTTTTTTTTTTTCTTTCTTCATTATTTTGTCTTATTTTTATATTTATCAGAATGAAATTAGCTGGATAGTCACTGCAGTAATTTCATACTTCATTTTAACTGTTTAATGTTTAATATGTGTATTTTCCAAGTGCTTAAAATATTCATGGTATTATTTGTGTAGTTGTGGAGTTCAGAGTATCCAGATTTCTATTCCTGTCATACTAGACATACTATACATACACGTATTTAAGTTTCACCTCTCCTCAACAGAGCCTATAGTTCAGAAAACCCATCTTAATCTAACCTACCATTAAGCTCATGTCCAAATGTTGCTCCTTTTTGAGTTCTGAAAATCTGTTTGACATGTTATTTGTCTGTAAGCCTCTAGCAACATATTTTATTGCAGTTGACCCTGTTTGTCTTACACATATCTTGGCCCCCCTCCCGCAGTTATCTGAAATTTTTTTCTTATTAAAAATGGAACTGCATGAAATCCTAAGCTTTCGGAGGAAGTCACGAACCAGCACTGTAGACTAATTTCCTTGATATCATCTTAATGAAAAGAACAACTGTAATAGTTCCAGCATCCATTTCTTTTCCATAAGACAACATATAGAATAGAATCCTTTCACCTCTTCCTGAGGAGTTTTCAACCAATTAAAGTAATGGCTGTATGATACTTCCTGGGAAGTGTCACCTTAACCATGAATATCTCAAAAGGCACAAATAACAAAAAGTGAAGACTTCTTCAGGTAGAGCTCAACTATAGACAAGTAAATCCTGTGGTTTATTCTTGTCTAGGCACACATATATTTAGGGCTTGCAGGAAAACAAGAAAGCAGGCTTGGCCAGTAATCTGTGTGCTCCTTCCCAAACCTGTTGCTAAGTTGATGAGTAAAACATTCTGTAACTTCAAATAAAAGAAGATACCTGCCAGCTCTCTGATGGATCTCAACACCACCTTCCATGGAGGGCTAAGGAATGATGTCATTCTTTAGGCAGCTGTCCTCTTCCCAGTTAAAAAGATAGGCAGGAAAACCCTTCTCTTGCGAACAGAAAGGAACAGAAAAAAGCCCTTGCATCCTTCTGTAGCAATGTTCAAGAGGGGATGCTGGAAGAAGGAAAAAAAACAGAGGGAGTATGTAGTAATTGAATCTAGCTAGAGAAAAAATCATCCAGGAAATTAAAAAGAGAAAAACGCAAGAGGAGAAAAGGGCCGTAAAAAGACAATAAGGAACAGAGAAAGAAAACAGGGTGGGGCGGGGGGGGAGGAAGAAAAAAAATAAAAATTTTTAAAAAAGAAAAAAAAGGAGGGAATTAGATCAAAGAGGTTGAGAAGATGAGAAATATTGAAGATCTGAATGAACCATGGTGCATCACACAGAAAAGACAGAATTTTGAGGAAAGCAGAGAGAAAATAAAATTAGAGAAAAAATAATATTAAAGAAAACAACACCTTTAAATAAAACGTATGAGAAAAAGAGGAGAGAGACGAACAGAAGAAAAATCATAAATGCTTCTTGATGGGTATTTGGTGATGAAACAACAGAAATCTGATGGGAAAAACACACTGAAATTTTCATTAATGTCTGTGGATGGAGAAAATTAGATTGAGGAAACAAAAATACAGAAGGAGTAGGAGAAACTATTATTCAGAATTATGACAGGTAAAAGGAAAATACAGAGAAAGGAAGAGACGGGAAAGACAAATCATTAAGAAAAATTATATGTGACAAAGCTGTGGTGCATATTCTCATGTAATTAATTTTTTTTTCTTTCTTTTTTCTTTTTGCAGTCAGCTGTACATGCCTCCAATAAGAAAGACAATGTTATATTCATACTTTCTTGTTCAGATAGGCTCCCCCAACATAAATGAATTTGGCTAACTCATAGTGTTGATATGTCACTGATTTTAATTAATGAGATACATATATTATACATAGAAAGTGAATATATATAAGATAATATATATGACCTCTTTAATATTTTCTTATTCAGCTAAAAGATTTAAGGGAGGATTAAGTGAAATATATAAGATGCTGTACAGTTACTCTGAGATTTCATTTTCTTATGCCTCTCATACTCCTAATGCAGTTTTTATTTGGCATGTCTTCATAACCTTTTTAATAGACAAATCCAAGTTTTGGGTTTTGGTCTAAGTGCTTTTTTGTAGGTGGTTTGTTTCCCCAATTCCTTGAGCACATCATTTGTCCTATGCACAATTTCATAGAATAAGTTAATTCAATGGAGCAGGGCTGTTCTGTTCATAGGTTATGTTTATGCTGATCTTTACTTATTATGTTATAAACAAGTGTTGTTACACTACACACACAAATCTGAATGATGAGGGCCAGACACTGAATTATTAATGTGGGCTGGTAACCCCCAATCGGTGCTATAAGACCAATATCAAGAACTAAGATTAATCCAGTTACAGTGACTGTATGTGTAGAATTTTGTTTTCTACCTAATGAACAAAATATTTTATTTTTCTATAGGATCATTATTTGTCCTGTTCTAAGACCTTTACTCACAAATAATAGTATATTAAAAAGTGAAAAATAAATACATTGTTATGATATACTGAGGGGTATTATATACACTGCATACTTCACATATTCACTAAAAAAAAAAAAAAAAAAAGGAAAAGGAAGAAGACAATTAGAAGCACTTTGTTATTGCCTCAGCTGCTGTATACAATGGAACACATACCCAACCTTTACTCTACCCTAATTACCCTAATTTAGGTGCCCAGCTTTCAGCACCTCTTTCATACTCCGCCCATGACAAAACTACCTTAAACTGGAGCAGCCAGTTGATATAACAAACATGCATAACAGCTTGCAGAGAGCAGGGAGGTATGCATCAGAGCACGATACATTAGTGGACTAACTACCCCAGAGTATCATTCCAGTTGGATTTCAGCACTGTGGACCTCGAGTAAGCTGTGAACTACAGTAATTCATAGTTTCTCTTGGTGCCCAGCAGTCAAACATCCTCTCAGGCGCCTATCTAAAGGATACCAAGCTCTCACCAGAGTGTCTCCTCTACTTAACGAGAAGTATCTCTCCTACTCCCTGAAATACTTTATCTTTCTTGACCCAAAGCCTACAGAGGTTGTCTAACCTGTCTGGATCAGCAACTCTGTCTGGCATGAAAAAACTGTTTGTAGTTTGAGAGGTTTATGGAGTATTCACATTGCTTTCTCCAGTGTGAAACAATAAATATATCCAAGCTGGGGTACAGGAAAGATACAGTGAAGTAGCAGTTCTGTTTTAAAATGTTCAAATCTGGCACAGAAGAAAAGTCGTCTTCTTGGTGACAACTAGACAGTACTTGTTCAATGAGAAAATGCTTTAGTTTTATACAAATGTTTTTTTCAATAGCCTTCACATATTCCTGTAACAATCAATATGAAACCAACACAGCTGGCTAAGATTTACGAAGCCGTTTACTTAATATCTTTTTTTTTCCTCTGAATTTGAGCTGCAAAGGTAAATTATTCCTTTAAAACCGAGTAGGATCTATCCATATAATCTACCCTCAGTCAATCTGTGTTCTAGAATGTATTGCCCTGATAATTCAGATTCCTCAGTATAGAACTAGCTGACCAGAAATACAGAAATAACATAAAATATGCAAGAAATACAGGTGATTAAATTTTATTTTTAGTTTATTATTGAGACTGAAGAAATAAAAAGAAAATCAGGACAACTCTTCTGGACTATTTACTTAATGGAACAGAATAATTTTAGATCCTGTTGTAACACTAAGACCAAAGATGATAAAGATTGGTTTGGTTTTTTCAGTTTATTTAATTTACCTTTCTATTACTAGTATTTATGTCATTAACATTAATTAGTTCTCTGTATCTTTTTATTACATGGAATTTTAAAAATGATGTTTTGAAAAGGGAAAGTCAGAAGTTTCACACTGGAATTGAATATTTCAGTATTTCCAAAGCAAAACACTTTATCCTCAAAAAGTTAAAGCTTTTTGATTCCTTGCAGCTCTTTTTTGTAGTTCAACTAATCTTCATTAAGCTAATTTAATTCTCTTCAAAACTTCAGATTTCAAGTTTAATAGTAGTCAACACCCCTTTACTTTGCTTCTGATCATCTCAATTAAGATATTGAAATTTAGTATTTCACCTTTTTTGCATTAGTTATAATATTATTTAAAACAAGATCCCAGTGAAACAAACAGTTAAAATAGTGTAAAAGATTAAATTTGATTAAAGCACTTGAACATTTAAACAAATAAATTTTTTGCAGGATCACAACCTAGCAAATATTCCTATTAGTCTTGCAGTAATTTTCTTTTGTTATAAATTTTATTTGAAAATTAATGAGTAATCATATTTATTAATAGAATAATGAAACTCTGAACATTTGATCATATACTCCAAACAATCTGCAGCATCTGTTGTTCACTCATTTACAGATCACTCATCAGTTACCATCATCCATAGCCTGTTTTGTTTACTTGTTTGCTAGTTGAATGCTCTGTTGAAAGCTTTCAGTATATTTATTATTGTTTAAAACTGAGAGATACTTAGGTATTTGTCTTGCTAGAACTGATAAAATACAGGAAGTGATCAAGTGCATATCACAAATCCATCATAAAATTCTACATCAGTTGTAGTTAGTTAAGTATACAAACAGACATTATTAAAGAGGACGCAACTTAATCATACATCAGCATTTCTAAACCCATGAAAGATGTCCCTGAATTTTTAAACAGAGAGAACTGGTGTGGAAAAAAAAAGCACATCACAGATCAAGATTTTTTTTTTTTTTAACCTAAAACTATGAGAATAACTGTTGACATTGCTTTCAGATTAAAATCTCATTAAATGATCAAATACATCAGATAGTAAGGTAGGAGTAAGGACCACGGAGCAACTTCAGTATTTGTACTGGAAAGCAAAGCAATGGTTTCACTTATTTTTACACTAAGTTTATGTTCAGAGTTTTAAAGTGTGAAACAGGAGAAAGAAGGGGAACTAAAGCTTTATCTTCAGTATACATGCTTCCATCTAGCTTTTCTTTCATTTGCTTCTTTCTCTTCTGAGAAATGCTAATAAAAGTTTAGTCTGTTTACCCTGAATTAAGTTTCAAGAGCAATTTGGAACACTGCTGAATAGAACTTTGAAAAACAACTGTTCTCTGTTCAAGCAACGGAAATTGAGCTATTTCCACAACAATTGTGTACATGAGGGAAGACTCTGACCTTTTTGATTAAGCAGTGTCACCAAGTTATCAACTTAAAGCTATAAAGTACCTTGAAAACTTCTATAGGAATGTGAACACTGGTAAGGCTGATTTTAAAATCCAGTAAAGAAAGAAGAGGGAAAGTAAAAAACCATAGTGCTATGCCATCCCCTTGCACTCTGAGCAAAAGGACCAAAGAGGTCTACATTCTGATATAATTTTGCGCTTCCTCAGATTTTTAGCCCTTGTTCTTCTTTAGGCTACATATGTGCAAAATACACACACATATATATACGAACAAAATATCAATAGGAAACAGATTCTGTCAATCAACCTTTTCAGTTTTTATCTATGCTTCAAAATTTAAATAAATACAAAATGAGACTAAGATAGAGAGAGAAAATATGTTAATATTTTTAGTTTAGGAAAATGCCATTAAGAAAACAGAAAAGTATTGCATTATTGCTCATTAACCTTTGTAACAATGGTGAATTCTTCTGTAGTTGCCTCAGTATCAACTCACAGATACATTTACAGGCCAAAATACGCACAATGGCACTAATCCTAATTTTTATTACAGCCATGCCACGTTACCAAGCCAATGAGGAAACCTTTAGGTGTAACAGATAGAAGAACTTGGCCTCTTCACTTCAGAAAACTATTTTCTCCCATTGCTTACTTCCCAGTCTTGTTATTATGTTCCTGATCACACTGCCCACAGAACTAAAGAACTTTCAAAGAGACCCTAGAGAGTTTGTAGCTAAGACATCACGCAAGATTCAACAAACATTAGACTTTCCACTTCTGACCAATAAAGCATGAGATATTTTAATGCCAAAAAGAGGTTTGAATGTCCATCCTAAGAGGGCAGGACTGCTACTGCATACTTCCCAATACCATTCCACCTTTTTAAATGACCTTTACTATCACTAAAGTAGTTGTTATAATGTTAATGCTGCCCGGTCTCGAAAGATCCATGCTTGAGGTAACAGAAGTCTGAGCTTCTCGATTCATGAACTGACCTATGCAAAGTTGGCATTTTGCATCTATCATATTAAAATGTTTACTGCCTTTGTCTGAGTCTGAATATCAGCTCAAAGGATCTGATAATGAAAGAATTATCACAGACAACAATTTTATTTCTAACTACTTTAAAAAAACAAAAACAAAAACCAACAACATGAGAAAAAAGGCAAGCTTTTCTATACCTTCACAGTTTTTTTTTAATTGTCTCAACATTTCATACTTGAAAAAATGTGTTATGTGGGTCAAAGCATTTTCTGGCATGCATGTTACTGCTGCTACCACCAGTGCCGCTTCTTTGTAGTTATTAATCAAAATGCTGATTCCAGAGGAGAAACTGTTCTAAAAGTAACCTGTCATCTTCCCTCAATTTCAAAGCTAGCTTGTGTATCATGACGGCTCCTTTTCCATCTATGCATCAGTATTAAAAGCTGTAACTGAAACTCTACTGCATCTTAGCATTTGCTTTGTTTGGATTATAAAGCCATTTTAAAGTCAGACAACAACAGTAGTGGAGAGAATGTATATTTTCATTTAGGAAACATATAGTTAATTTTCAATCTAAGTATACTTTGAAAGCCACTGCAACGCAAAATGGCTGTTGCTTCATAATAAGGATGTCACTGTCCATTTTATAGATCAGAGTGTGCAGCCATTAAGAATGTACGGCTTTCTACAAATAAAATGTAACATATAACTTTTCCTACATTGGTAAACTCTTTTCAAAAGGAGAACCTAAGGGCAGCATTGATGAGGATATTTTCCTTCGTTGCCATGAGGGAAAAACAGGGCAGATGAGTCAAGGAATTCCTGGGTTTTTAGTTCATTGTTACCAATATAAGCATTTGTAGCATAAGGCAGGATTCTTAACAGTGGCAGACTCCTATGAAGTTTTGCAACTATGGTTTTAGTGAAAATCTGTGAAAATCTAAAGGTTCATCCAGAATGAGTACTTCAAGGTGAAAAATAAGATACAACTTAGGGAAAACTGAAGACAAAAAAGGTAGTTTTGGAAAAGTTGGAAGAGAAAAAGGCAACAAAACACCAAAAATTATTTTAATTTATGGATAAGCAGAATTCCGTTGACATTTCTATTTCTGTATTTGATCCCTGCTAATGAATCTATTCTATAGCGGTATTAGCAAAATTTGATTAAAACAAGACAGTACCCTACTGAAGTAATCATGGGAATAGTGACTAGATGATTAATCTCTTCTTCCTCATTTAGTATTGCATTTCAGACTTAGAATGTCTAGAATGTCAGATTCCTAACAAAGATATTACTTCATTATGAATACTTTGCTATTAACAAATTTGGCTGGTCAGTGATCATAAATCTTAGTTTGACTCAATGTTCTTGCTTGTTGGTGGTATAATTAATTTAACAATTACTAGTACTGCTTCCGTTTTTTTCTATATTTTGAAAATAATTTTACTCATATCCATCAGAACCTGATCCAAAACCAGTGAAAATGAGTAAGTGTAAATTCAAGCTTTGAGATCTTTTTCCATTTTCTGATTTTTTAAATGTTTAACAGATACTGGAGGCAAATGGAGAAGTTCTATAAGAATAGTATTTTTTGTAGGAAATCATTTTTAAAGTCTCATAAAACTACTGCAATTCACCAAATCATCTTCCATTTTCTTTCTGGCCATCAGAAAGGCAGGCAAAACTTACAGTACTTTTGAATTTTAGAGATTACATTTCCTTTGCCTTCTTTTTTGCCTCACCTTTCTTGGAGAGATTTTTTGGTTTGGGTATTTCTTAGGAGAACAGACATGATTTCATTTAACTAAGAATTTTACTTCTGATGAAGATCATAAGTATGGAGAGTCACTTAACAGTTCTACCTCTAGTCTGGCACAGAATGTGCAAAGTTATGGGCCCTGCTAATGTTCATCAGTGTGACAAATTGGGAAATCAGACCGAAAGATACACGCGACACCCATCAATGCTGCTGGAAACTGGCCTGTGCATGGAAAGGCATTGAACTGAGGTCATTATTCATTCTAAAGCCCTCTTGATTTGCCTGGCACATCACCCTGTGTCTTTTTGAAAATACAAATTATTTGGCTGCAGCTCCTGCAGTGAACCCACAATTTTTATCCTCTTAAAGGCCTTATCCAGCAAAAGCCTTACACATCTAATATGCCATTTATGGAAAATCTAGGTAACAGAGTCCCACTCAGCAATTTTGAAAACCTCTGAGCACTGAGTACCCAAAGCCCAGGAGGCTCCATAAATCCTGCAGTTGCAGCTCTAAAGTTCCTGGCCCCTATACATCTCGCTTTTGCAAATGTCCTTGTTCTGAGGGAAAATCTTTGGTACCTACTGTATGTCTAAGACCATCCACGTTCCACTATGAAGATCTGCCAAGATCAACAATGGCAGCAATAAAGGTGCTTATGCCTATGAGAACAGGGAGTTTAGTGTACAGAAATTTTGTATAGTTAAGTTCTCTGTGAGCTGGCAGAAGGGCTGTAACTATTCCAGCATTCAGGATAACTGTTTTCCCATTAATATAAGTCTTGTGGTAATACAGAATATTAAAACCTATCTGGAATAATTATTTTTTTCTACTCCTTCAGGAAGTGCATTTGAAGAATACAAGTAGAGGGAACACAGGAAACAGAAACTACAGAATGTAAGAACATGACATCCACAAGAACGAAGAATGAATGTGCCATCTGCAGGATACTTTGCTGTAAATAAATTATTTGTTAAACATTGGAAGACTTAAAAAAACCTATGATTTAATAAGCTTGATGCAATCTCAACCAATGGGCATTCTCCCAGTGAACAATGCAACTAAACATTCCAATATTAAGTCTTTAAAGAACAGATCATTTTAACCAGCCCACAGCTAAAAAATTCTGTGGTTGATATATTACTGTTTGTTAACCTGTTTTAAATGTCCTGCACAAAATCTCTTAAAGTCCTGTGCCCCTCAAAAGCCTGCAAATTTACAGGCCTTTGATGGATCCAATTGCACTAAATTAACCTATGAACATTGGCTGCTGGAGTCATTCATCAGCCTTGTCTAAGCGGTGTTTTTTTATTTGCACTTCTATACAAGCAACAGGCTGTTTGTTTTACAGTGTCTGCTAACATTGTTTTTCTACCCCTTCATATTTGCACAGTTTGACATTCCCAGTAACAGCAGCAGTAAGGTAACATATACAGTTTTAAACATCCGTTAATTCCATCTGTGGCATTTTGACAGTATATGGGTTATAGATGAATTTGTTTTAAGACAGTTTTATTTTTCCTTCTCTTGCAAAGATGCAGTTTATTGCAATTTGTGAGACAAAAGATTTTTAAAAGCAGTTAAAGTATACATAGGCTCTCAAATCATTAATGATTCTTCCAGATAATTATTTTGCAACAGTATAGGTAACTTCTTTCTGCCTCCATATAATGCAGTATGTAAAATTTAGCATATCAATAATTCACATATATCAAACAGTATGTAAAAATCTCTGTTTTATAGTACAACGGTGCTATTTTATAGTTTGTTACATGAAAGGGTCTGGCCAAAATGGTAATAGGTAAAAGCAAATATGAAAAGATCAAGCCAAAGATTAAATAACAAAATAGTTTTTAAAATATTCAGTTTAAATGAACTAAAATGGCTTCAGATTCCAACATGGGAATAACTTTCCCATCTTCAAAAGAAAGTTCAGACATTCTTTTTCTTTTAGATGTTTGAATGGTGGTGTTTTCACTTCCAGCTATGTGGAGCACAAATTCATAGATGCCTAGGCCCAAAGAAGACAATTTGGAAAACAGCCCTCAAGTGACTTGAAAGGGTAGTGCATCAGGGACTAAATCTTTTTGGAAATATCAGCATTCTATTCAAATGTAGGAGTGTTATGTTACTCAAATTCTCTGCCAGTTGAATTCTTCCCACAGTCGGATGTGACTCCACAGCAACTAGGGAGATGTTTAATTAGATCTGCAAAGGAAGCATCTCTTTCTAAAGGCTCAAATTTGCCTTACTTTCTACCACATCCATGGGAGTAGATGACTCAACTATTGACTAAAACACGAGAGAAGAATCTCTGCAGATTATATACTGTACAGCTCCTCAGTAGTATCTTGTAAAACAAACGTGAAAGGGAGGTCTTTAAAGTCTAACAAATTATTATAGTTACTTTTTATTCTCATTAAAAAATGGGGTTTGTATTTTTTCCAAGGAAACTGTCATGTACATGCAATTCTTCAAAACCTCCACTTCCTGTGAGATGCATGTTTATATGCACAATAGGCTGCCATCGCAATGTGAAAGCAGAACAGTGAATGAATAAAAAGAATATGTCACAGCCGTCACTGACTGAGATCATTATGTTGAAAGAAGAAGGATGTACAGAGAACCAGATGGGGAAATTAACTTAAATAATTTACCACCAATCCAAGAAACAAAGGTAGCAATTATGATATCTATATTACAGCTCTTACAGGTCTTTTTTGGCAGAGGGGATAGAGGGGGAAGTATTTTCACCTCTGTGTCTGTTAAGAATTCTGAAAGGTATTCTAAGAGTAAGCCATTATTTTGGTGTCACAGACATAATGCATATTTCCATTTCATGTCCTGTGACTCTTTCTGTCCCCTACTTCCTCTGAAGTTCTAAAGGAAGGAGGGAGGAAAGGTGTGAGCACAAAAAGCACAAAAAGCAATTTGCAGATCTCTGTGGTGGCAAGTTTCTTTGTAGTTAAGATTTCACTGATGTACTATTAACATAACTGAATAACCATACATCATTGTGCTATTTTAATGCCTGTAAATTAATTCAAATTTTGGTCTTATCTTGGGATTCATGCATTCACATTCATACCACCATATTTCTCCTGTTGAGAAATCAAATTAGAAAATGTCACTCATAGACAGCGGTATCTAACATTAGATCTTGAGAACTGCCTAAACAGATTAGAACAGTTCTTGAAAGAAACTACAATAAATAATGAATAGCTATAAGCTTCAAAGGCAACACTTTGCTTTAGTAGAGAATATGTGATATCACAAAATGGAGAGTAGCTCCATCACCATAGAGGTAAGAAGTGCATGGATGGGAAATGCACACTTGCATAAGAAATCTCCAGTCACAGGCAGGGAGCACATGATATACCAGTCAGTATGAAAGGTAAAGGGCTGCATTAGCTTCATAATCTCGATAAATCCACTCCTTAAATAGGTTGAAGCACGAGCCAAAACATGTCCCTCCCAAAACTACGAAGTAGCCTGACTTGAAAAACTTCTAATTAGAGAAACTGAAGGGTTCAGCTGGATTTTCAAAAGCACTCCAGATATTTAGGAACAGGGCCCCTTGGATAGCATTGGTTCTCATAAATCACTTATGTAGTGAAGAAAATCCCGCTCTCCATCCTTCCATATAATGTAAATCACATGACAGAAGTCACAGATTTTTGCCTTCTAAAATAGACATAGGATTCCAGTTATTACACAGAATGTCGCTGAAGCGCAGAAGCGGAGGAGTGAAACAAGCCTCATTATTTTCAGGTAGCTCAAAAAGGACTGCAGATCTAGACCCACAGAACTCAATATATCTTTCATCAAGGTAGCAAAATCTGAGCCTCATGTCCATAGTAACCATAATTAATGATTAAGAGTTTAAATGTAAAATGAATAAATTCAATATTCTGCTCAAAATGTAGTTACAAACATATACTCAGATTTGTGTGAAAGACTTGTAGAGATGCATTTGCACCATTCAGTCAACAGACAAAAGAGAATCAAATAACGGGATACTGCATTCAGTCCCTTAAAGTAGCCACCTTTTGCTCAAGACATTACAGTGTCAGTTCCTCTTTTAAGATTAAAGGGTAAATCAGTGATGGGCTTCCTTTACAGAAGTGACTTCCATACACAACTAGTAGCTATGTTTAGTTGCCCCATGAGCTGGTTGCAGAATTATTATCAATGGTTGATTAATGAAGACTCTAGGCCAAGCACTGTGTCTTTTTGGCTCTCCATTTTAACAAGCAAGTGCATGATAAGACAAGGTCAGAAAAGTGTATGCATATTTGCTTTACCTTTTACTGATTTGGCCAACAATGCCAAAGTGGTGCTATTGTTTTGTTTAAGAAAGTACTTGACTAAAATATAAAAGAAAGCATAAATATTTTTTTAATGTATGAAAATGACAATTATATAGGTATGGTTATTAAAATAGAAATACTACTAGCCATATTTTTCAACTTTTTTTCACTCAGCAATGGCAAAGGAATCTTAAATCAATGGAGATGGGGCAGGAATTAGAGTCAAAATGCCACAAAAATTAATAGACTTGAAACACAATTCTGAATCTTTACTCCAAATCAGAAATACAGATGTGGAAAAGCAATTAAAGTCAGGGAACAATGGATATGACTGAAAGCCTGTTCAGATTAATGCAAGTTCTTTATCATACCAAAGATCTTTAAGCCATACTCTAGCCTGAAATCAGTGAAGAGTTTGACTTGAAGTCAGTGGCATGATATGATTGAGATTTTCATTGAGCATATATTTTTATTTTTACCTGCTTACCTTCTCACTCATGGCACACCCCCCAAATGGCAATATTAAAAAAAAAAAAAAAAAAAAAAATAGCACAAAGAAATGCACCTGATTTTAACAAATAATGGAAAAAAAATATTCCTAACATGAAACTGTTGCTATTTTTAATTCTTACCAGTTTCAAACTGTGAGAAAAAGTTGAACTATATGGCTAACAGTCTGTGAATTTTTTTTTTTTAACTTTATGTCATCACTATGAACATCCTAACACGCAAAATTTCAGATTTCATTGTTTTGTTTTGAAATAATGGTAAGTTAAGCCCAAATAGAGATTCTCGGGACCTATAGGCTAGATAGAATACTTATGTTCTGATGAAGGTATAATCAATATATTTAAAATGTTTTATTTTTAGTCTGAAAAGGAATAGTAATAATTTATTTGGGGACTCAACCTATACTGGTCCTCTTTTAAGGATACTGTTCAGTGCAAGCAAGTCTTCCAAAGCCAAACTTCTATTCAAAACCAACACTCACTCCTCCCTCCCCCTCCCCCCAGCAAATCTAGCTAAAACGTTAATGCAACATAATTTTACTATTTGTCTATTTGTTTTGTGGGGTGTTTGTTTGGGTTCACTTTGTTTTGATTTGGGGAGGTAGGGGTAAGGAGGAAGAGATGAGGCTTTCAAGTGATTAAGATTTTTTCTTCTTTAATACAATCCACAAAAATAAAGAATTTGCCTTGATGAGATTACTAATTATCTAATTCATGTGTGGAAGTAGCATTAAGTAAAACAACTAGCTTAAAGTTGTCTTGAAAGAAGAAAAAGTTATTAACACAAACTTTTTACTCATTCTAATCCTACACTATACATTTTGCTTCTCACAGCATTGGAATATCCTACTGGACTATAACTGTCCCAACACAGTATCTGATATATATAAATCTTCTTTGATTATTTACACGAAGGGTGATATGGGAATATCTGAAAACTTGATTACATATAGTACAGTATAGAGATACCAGTCTAGCAGAGACCAAAACAAGAAGGACCTCCCTGATGCTTACATTAGGAAATCTTACACTAGTTGCATAAAGGGTGTGAGGGTATGTATATATAGATATATACATATATAGAGACATGTATGTATATGTGTATATATATGAAATGTTCTAATGTGTGTATGTACATGTGTGTGTGCATGTATATATTATGCTTTTCTTCTTTTTCCTCTCAAGCAAAATTTGAATTTCTTGTTTTTTAAACATTTCCCATGGTTTATTTTCAATAATCCTTTTGGAATCTACTTTTAAAAGAACATTGTATAACATGGGTACCACAAGTTAGATCCTACCTTTGTTTTTCACACTTAAAGAAATTACCCGATTTTTAAATCATAAGACACTTCTTCACTGTCATCAGGCAAATTTATTTATCTTTATAGATATAAAATAGTAACTCTGAGGGCCTTATTATGAAAACATTGATTTTAAAAATTTCTTTTATTTAATCCTTCTCCAGATGATTTCTGTTAAATGAGACTTTTTGAAGTGTAACATCCCTTCAAAGTAAGAATAATGCTTAATATAAACAGAGAATGAAAATTTCTGACATTTCATAATATCACCTAAATTATACATTTGTCAATTAGATGTTTTTTGTAAGAATAATTCATACCTCTCGATAATATCCTTAAGTATTTCAGAAGTTGAAAAGACATAGCACTGTCAATTTCTACATGCCAAATTATTTATAATAGTTTCTGATTTCTTCGTATTCTTCAGCAACTTTTTATTTTGCCAACTTGGCTCACAAAAGCAATAAAAAGCATCAACATGAGACTTCTGCTGCTAAACATTCTTTCCCACACATATTTAACATACTGACAACCACCTAGAAGATTCACGTATTCACACTTGATTTAAATTCTTAAAAAACAGTAAAAATATAGTTGGGAGGGTTTTTTCACATTTTAAAGTTATGAACCACTTTTTAACTAAATCAAAGACATTCCATCTTATTATATTTTACATGCATTAGTATAATCTCATTCTTCTAAAGCAACAACAAAATACCTGCAAAACAAAAACTATCTTGACAAATAGGGTCATACCTCATGTACTCGTGTTAAAGAAAAAGGTTTAACCAGATAACTATATTTACAACCAATTCAATGAAATCCATGTTTTGTACTGAAATATTTAACTTTGTAAATTTTAAAATCAAGTGAATGTGCCACTCTTCCTGGTTTACTGGCATTAACCCAGTTTATTGTATGAAAAAGCCCATTTTAACAACTATCAAAGACAAAGGATCCAAGACCAATAGACTAAAGTGCTACCAATGAAAGAGGTAAATTGCCCTTGTTTTGTCCACAGGGATGAATTCTATCTTATTTTTTATTATTATTAGAATTTCAAATCAAATTTATATAAATACTGCATAAGAATTATAGCACTCTTCATTACTTCCACTTAGAGACAAGTTTGAATATAATAAAGCAAATGCAAGTTACAATGTACGATACAGTATTTAAATCTTACCTATTCATTTATTACCATTTCTAAGGAATTAGTTTGACTGAATTCTATAAAAATCCTGTGATGAAAAACAACTTTTAGAAGTGTAAAATGATAATAGTTGCCTGATTAAACTAAGTCTCATCAAATATGAGTCATAAAATGTTCCACTGAAAGCATACAGGAACTTCATAACGTTCTGAACAGCTTCACGTGTAGTCTGGTACTTCGTGTTGCTTTTATCAGAATGTAATGGTTCTGTTTTATAATTTCTTAATCCTTGGAGTCTTTGGGTTGAATATTAAACATGTTTAGCAAGCCTCAGGATCTTAGGAAACAAAGTTAAAGTAGAAGAAGCAGCACCACCTGCTGCTGATCATCAAATCATACATGAGCTTTCTCCACTCCCAAATTATCTGCAAAGCTACTCAGAAGCGCAAAATGAAGAGGTCAATAGCACTTGGTTTTCAGGAGGACACCCTTCCAAAAAGGAATATTAACTATCTTCCCTTTCTTTGCTGTTGGACTTCAATTGGTATCCTGATTAAATCTGGGGTTTCCATGATGCAAGCATGAATGTGAATACATGAATTTCTGATTTCACTACTGAATAATGCTACTATTAACATTTCAAGTCATTATAATCAAACAGTGGCAAGTGTTAGATGTTAATTCACTAAAAACCATTTAAACTCTCTACTATTAAAGTTCTAACTGGATTAATTCTTTCTTTTTCTTTATTTTCTTGTGCTTACTCATAATACAATGTCACTACTTGATGACAAATAATATTTCATACTGTGTATGTAACATCATTGTGTTGCAGAATCCCCCAAATACCTCAACAATGTCTTTGTTGCGCTATTCTCCCCATTTAGCACTTATAAGCTTTTCTGGTAACAACCAATAAATCAAAAAACAGAGCTCTCAATATGTACAAATATTAAAAAAATGAGAATTTTTGCTAGTTTGCAGTTCATGTAATGTCATCTTGACCATTCTCTTCCCCTGTCTGTACAAGCTGTCTAGAACAGTAAACTTTGCTCCATAAATAATAGTGTATTCATGCTTTTATATGCATTTATGGTAGGTAAAGGTTGGAAGAGGTAGTTGACTGATTTTCACTTTTATCTACTTTGATTTCGGTAAAGGGCTTTGTCACTCTGTATACATAAAGGCTAATGCACCCTTTGGTTTGTAGAATGTACTGAAATGTTTGCAACCCTCTTGGTATCAGGTCCAAAATGTGAAGCATTACTGTTAAGAGGGTATCTTTCTAATGTATTTGTATGTATAGTTTACACCTCTGTGAGGTCTAATAAAGGATTATGGTTAATTAAAAACGTGTTGCAATTTTCTCGTCCACAAAGATTTTGCAGTAATTTGCATTCTTTCTTTTTCTTCACTGGCATATACATTTCAGTTCTCAGAATATATTAAAAACGTGATATACCTTAATAGGATGTGCTTGGAAACAGCTTCCAGGCAGATTTTTTTTCTCTATGCCTTTCTAGGTACTGACGCCAACTTGTATCTCCACAGATCTTGGCCCTCTTGGATGTGCTCATGTTTGATGTGTTTGCCTTTTTTCAGTCTCTAAACTCCTATAGTTGCCATAACCTTTCTAATATCACAGAATTGCAGAATGATTGTGTTCGGAAGGGACCTCTAGAGAGTTAGTCCAACTCACCTGCTAAAGCAAGTTCACCTAGAGTAGATGGCACAGGAATGCATCCGGGCAGGTTTTGAATGTCCCCAGAGAAGGAGATTCCACAATCTCTCTGGGCAGCCTGTTCTGGTGCTCTGGCACGCTCAAAGTAAAGAAGTTTCTCCTCATGTTTAGATGGAACCTCCTGTGCTTCAGTCTGTGCCCGTTGCCCTTCATCCTATTGTTGGGCACCACTGAAAGGAGTCTGGTCCCATCCTCTTGACACCCACCCTTGAGATATTTATAAACGCTGATGAGAGCCCCTCTCAGCTTCTCCAGGCTGAACAGACCCAGCTCTCTCAGTCTCTCATCATAAGAAAGGTGCTCTAGGCCCCTAATCAACTTTGCAGCCTGCCACTGGACTCCCTCCAGTAGCTCCTTGTCCTTCTTAAACTGGGGAGCCCAGAACTAGACGCAGAACTCCAGATACGGCCTCACCAGGGCAGAGGGGTAGGATAACCTCCCTCGACCTACTGGTCATACTTTTCTGAATGCACTCCAGGATACCATTGGCCTTCTTGGCTACAAGGGCACATTGTTGACTTACGGTCAACCTGTTCTCAAACAGAACCACCAGGTCCTTCTCAATGCTGCTTTGCAGCAGCTCACCCCTAACCTGTGCTGGTGCCTTGGGTTATTCCTCTCGAGGTGCAGGACCCCACATTTGCTCTTGTTGAATTTCATCAGGTTCTTCTCTGCCCAGTCCTCCAGCCCGTCCAGGTCTCACTGAAGGGCGGTACAGCCTTTTGGTGTGTCAACCCTTCCTCACCATTTGGTATCATCAGCAAACTTGCTGAGGGTGCACCCAGACTCTTCTTCCAGGTATGGCAGAGAGCAACCTCACAACAACACTGCATAGCTCCCTCATCACCCTCGTGTGTATCCCTTGTGGTCCTGAGAACTTGTGTATCTCCATTTGGCTTAAATCCTCCATAATTCCACCTTTTGTTGTGGGCAGTACTTCACTCTACCAGTGAACTTATAGTTCTGGGAGGCCTGAGGACAGCCTTACCACTGCAAATGTAAACAGACACAAAAAAGCCCTCTGGCCTAGGAAGTCCCTAAATTGTAAATCAATGGAGTATAGAAAAGTTTCAATACATGGTGCCTTGTTCAAGTGTTTTTCCCTAGACGTTGATTTTGGCTACAGTGCAAAACAGTTTCCTGGACTGGTTTTGTATCTTATCTTTACTCTGATTTCTTGTATTTTTATCCTGCTGGCATAGTAGTCATTCTAAACTCAAAGTGCACAATCCCTTAAGTTATATCTTTCATGCAAAATCTTTTATATTTAAATATTCATAGCCAATAATTTTTAAACCCACACTGCCTTATCATAATAACTGAGCAATTTATGGAGATTTCAGTTCAAAAATAATCACTCAACAATAATAAATATATTTGCATTTTTACTTTCTGATGCTGAGACAGAGTTAACAGAGACCACAACAAGTTGTGGATTTGGTTAGGTGGCCAAGAAATATGTTTTAAAAATCTATTAATTTGCAATTTTAATTACAATTTTTTAGCTTTTAATAATATATATTGCATGGATTACCACGAGTCTTCAGTCTTGCATGAGAAACATGTACTTTTTACTAAATACAGCTTTATGGTAACACAACCAAAATAAGAGCACTCCACGAGGTTTGAGAAATTGTCCAAGAAATTACTAATAATTCAGAAAATAATCAAAACTATAGTGGCCAGCTCCTTTCTCCAGTTAACTTGTTCCTCAGATGCAGATCTTAATTTTTAAAATTTACAGAACCTTTTGATCAAAGAGTTGCTGCAGATTAACCAAGCCTGTATATTGACTTACTGGGAAATTATCTTATTGCCCTAACTTGGAACTGGTTCTGGGTCACAGTTGAAAAGTCAATCTAGAAATCCACTGCAACTTAAAGGCCAGCAGGACTTCTGGAAGGTTAGTAAAAATCAGGACTAGCAGCAGCTATTAAAAATGTCATGGAATAATTTTTTATTTTATTAGTTTAAAGTTGACATTGTGTGTGTGGAGAATTAAACTTATTTTTTTTTTTTACTTAGACAACTTAATGCAGCTATGTATGTCTTTTTCTTACATTTACATACTGTTTTACACTTAGTTAAAAATACCTTTATTCACACATTGTTGCCTTAATTTTGGCTTATGACCATATGTTTTTACTTATTATATCTCTTGGACATACTTTTTAGATAAAGTTGATTAGTGGTGAGTCTAAGCAAATCTTTCATCTCTGAGAAAAGGAGCTACTTCTGAGAAGTATGTTTTACCAACTGAGAGAAATCAACATTCATAAGAGTTTGCACATGTTGCACTATGCATCAGTGGTATACAATTTGTCATCTCTGTATTTTGACAACCAAAACATTGAGAAGAAACTGAACAGGACAGAAACAAAATGTATTAGTCAAACCGAGATAAAATGAAGTTTAAAGCAGGATTTCCAGATTACCACTGGGGTGGTTTTGTTTGTTTGGGGAGTACTTGGATTACCCCCCTTTAATACAACAACTATTTCAATTAAAATGCACTGTCATTGGACCAGACTCCAAGCCCTCCAGGACTCATCTTCTCAGTGTGTGCTCTCTCTACTAAGTAATGTTTTCACCCTTTGGTTTGGTTTAGGATTTTTTCCCTTCTGTTCCAGGTATCACATATTCTTTGCTACATAGTGACCTAGTGCAATAGGAGAATCAGCAAATGCTGGGCACACAATATACTACACAACAGTGTACAGTGGAGCATCTCTCATATGAGGAAAGGCTGAGGGAGCTGGTTCTCTTTAGTTTGGAGAAGAGGAGGCTGAGGGGTGACCTCATTAATGTTTATAAATATATAAAGGGTGAATGTCACGAGGATGGAGCCAGGCTCTTCTCGGTGACAACCAACAGTAAGACAAGGGGCAATGGGTACAAACTGGTACACAGGAGGTTCCACTTAAATATTGAGAAGAAACAACTTCTCAGTGAGGGTAACAGAGCACTGGAACAGGCTGCCCAGGAAGGTTGTGGGGTCTCCTTCACTGGAGACATTCAAAACCCACCTGGACCCTTCCTGTGTAACCTCATATAGGTGTTCCTGCTCCAGCAGGGGGATTGGACTGGATGATCTTTTGAGGTCCCTTCCAATCCCTAACATTCTGTGATTCTGTGAACTCTAATAATTGAAAGAACTTTCAGGTTTAAAAGCAGATAGAGCAGGGAAAAACAGTTACTTGTACCATTAACAGGCCACAGAGAAGCTGCTATTTTTTGCTCAGTTTTGGACTAGGCACTGGTACTTCAGATATATATTTTCTTTAATCCTTTTCAATAGCTCATGTTCCTGTCACATCCATCATTTGTATTCCAGTTCACGTTACAGAGGTATCAGTCTGTTACCTGTGATTGGATTCATAGCGATTTTATTGAAATTACTTGACTTCAGAATCCCTAACAAAATCTGTTTTCATTCTGTGCAAGGGAGATAGTTTTCTCCATTTCATATTCTTCAAATCCTTGCTTTTCTGAAAATATTTTATATCACTGTCTTTCCTGCAGATCTTCATCTGTATGTTGTTACCACTGTCAGTACTTCCCAGCTTCAAATATTTTTTCATACACATAACTCATTCCTCGCTCTTAGAGCCAAACCAGTCACTAAATTTCTTGGTAATCTGACATGTTGAACACAATATTGCTTTAAGTACATCCCATTGTTTAAGTAATCAATAAATCAGTGATTGACTTCAGACAAAACACCTGAATTAGTCTTTTCTGCAAATATAACTTACTATCAAAAACATTTCCTGCTGCTCTTGTCCTGTCTAAACAGCATTCAACTTTTTTACCCAGCTTTTTAATGTAGTTCAAATACTGCACGTTCTCTGCTACGCCAGCCAGAACAGCACCAGTTAGTATTGAAACATTTCTTCCTATCCTTAATTTCACCTTTTGCTCTTTCAATTCCAGTGTCCATACTGTGTAATCACAAAATCAGGATAACTTAACAGCTGAACTTGCAGCATGCAAGTTCACTGTCACTACACAAGGACTCCAGTGAGTCAAGGAACTTCATCAGCATCTCATTAGATCTCTCATTCAAATCGGGACATTGCCACTGCCTTTCTGGGTAACCACTGACATCTAGGGTTTTCCTTTATATCAGTTTGAAACTTCTATTTCTGTATCCTGCAGAATGCGCATGGCCAGCAAGTCTGGCTCTGAAATACTGCTGGAATCTTGAGGTTAAGGTCAACCCCCTTTCTAACCATTCTGTTCCAATATGGACTGGAACTTTCCTGGGCACTAAATAAAGAAAATCATCTTTAGTTGGCAGGATTTGTTTTTCAGTCTTTTTGCTTTTCTATTTCCTTCTAACAAGGAAATCAACTGGTTCTTCGAACTTATTTGCTGTAAGAGCCAGTGCAGTAACAGAATTACCAGTATAGAAATGCCATCTGAGCCTTTGGCCAAGATTCTGTGAGGTACTTGAAGCATTACGTAAACATGTACTATAAGTAGGCCCATTTAAAATGTTTCTCATTAATAAAAGTGACATTAATAAAATCATTCTAATTCTACGACCAAAGGTATTTCTCTGTGTAATGTAAATCTATTGATGTAGATGGACTATTTTTTTGTCTTGATTAACGACTGATATGCATTTTGCTACTTCAACAGAAATCTATGCAGTGGGGTTTTGTCTGTTATACTTTCTCTCTCTGGTTACTTTTTTTACTTCCTTCACTGACATTTTCCAACAACATTCACCAAGAGGTACGTTTAAACCTTATTTTATTTAAGGATTTTAAATTACTATATGCTTTTAAAATAAATAACAAAATATAAACTTCAGGCTTCCTATATTTCATGTAGCTCTGATTCATTCCCCTGTCAGAGTACAAATCCCTTGATTTGATTTTGTTCCGCTAGTTACCTTCTTTATATATGCTGTCTTAGCTTACGCTCTTTTCTCCATTCCTTTACTTCTTCCTTCTTTCTATTTCCTTATCCAATGCGAAAACTATCAAATCCACATATTCTTTCTCTGAATTTAAAAGAGAATTCTCATGGAGTAAGGTTTTTCACTGTCTCCTAACAACAAACAGATTTTATTCCCTTACAATCTCTGGTTTTCTCTATGCAGCTGGGTCTTTTCAGGGAACACCGTTCGTTAAAGAGCTGCCACCACCATTTGTTAAAGTTAGCTTCCTAGAAAGTATCCATATAATCATGTTTAGCTAACACAGTATTTCCAAAATAAGAATATTCTGTAAATGTGTGTTTAAATTTTCATCTGAAAGTACTTTCAAATGTACTGGCGAATTACTACTTCAGAAAACATCATTTATTACATATCTTATTCTAAACCTATCCTTTCTGGCATATCTTGAACATTCATCAGCACTCTAAGTGCCTTCTTTCCCTCTCTGTTTCTTCATCAACTGTCGTTTTGTGTGTGCACAAGTTCCTTTGTACAAAAGATATCAGTGCTAAACATTTTTCCCCATCCCTCATATTCTAGTAATTATACATCCAGAGAATCTCCCAGTAAGCATTTTCCATGCTATTTAGCTTCTATGTGAGAGTAAGTCTAGGCCATGAGTAAGAAACTTTGTTCCCCCGCTTTGCAGCTCACTATTCCTTCAAGCTTCCCAGTAGCAGATAAACACAATAATTTATTTGCTTAAAGCTGAAAATTTCAAAAGAATGTTTACAAAACCTCCCTCATTAAGGCTTTCACATCCTCAAACATGGGAAATGTATGGTGATGTTTCAATTTAACATGTGTTGGACAGAATAACTTCTGCAATATGGCTCAGAACACTAGTGTCAGATACAGGTAAATTGTTCCTGGCAGGCTGATTAAGACAATCAAAGTTTATCTGATGACACCACAATGTTTCTCCAGCATCTTGTGATTTATTCCTGACCTGTTACATTATTTTCTTAAATTTTCTCAAGGACCAGAAAGGGTGAGAATCATTAGAAGTACCCAGACATATGCAACACAACCTTGTGTAGATGAGAGATCATCTAGCCGCACAAAAAGCTGACTTAATGTGCCATATAAAATTTCGCAAGGTTCATAAATCTATCAAGGCAAACAATGGAACAATGAAAGGCAACTTCGGAATATCTCTCCCATCCTAAAAGTTTGTGTTCAATATTTGGCTAGAAGCAATAATCAATAATCTATAATATAGTGGATTCTTTCCTATCCTGCTTGCCCCCTTTAAGCAGACAGTTTTATTACATGCCCAATTTCAGAGTGTACATACAATTACAGATACTACTCAGTAAGAGAATAAATCTGCAAAATTTTAACCTCAAAAGTTTCAGGAAACTGAAGGGCAAAATGCAAAAATGTAAAAGTTGAAACATAACAGTAATTATATAATACTCTATGATGAAGGCCCCTCTAAAACTCTCCGTTTAGAAATGTGTCATGTGGTGCCTCAGATTACTGAAGCCTGAACACATTGTCAAGGTGGTATGCCATATAATTTGAACATAACACAAAAAATTGACAGTAATAGTACAGATAATTACGTTATGAGATCATGAATGAATAATTCTTTCTACTTATGGAATATCTCATCTTGTTTTTCAGAAGAAAATGAAGCAGAATTATCTTCATTTTGCATCAGATGAAAGTAAAAGACCAAATCCTATCTAATTTGCAAAAAATATACAGCTAGTCCGTAACACAATCAAGAGCAGCACTCAATAATTCTAACTGGTTTTATATTCACAGTTAAAAGCAAGTATCTTACTACAAACATTCTATTATTCTAGATTTGGGAAATAAAGTATGAAGTCTAGGATAGATCTGATGAGAAAGCTACTGAAATCAATGGGAAATACTGTTTAGGCCTTTGAAATGTTTATGACATTCTTTTCCAGTTGCAAAGAGATTATCTCTCTTTAATGTCATGGGACAATGCTACTTCATACATTTAAGTTTGTTGCCTGTTTCTTTAAGTTTTACTTTTAATCTTTCCTAGTAACTGTTTCAAATTCTGTCTTCATTGATGAAGAATTTAACCTGTGTACTAAAATGCATACATGAAGTCAACCCAGACTTCTCAGAGTCACTTCAAAGAAAAATTAAGCTATTACATTTATTTAAACATAGTGTTAGGTAAAGATAGCACGTATATATATAGGGAATATATTTGTCCCACTTTTAACATTTCAACCTAAAATTTATGTATGGAAATCTCAGACATCGGAATCCACAAGACTGCAAATTCAGAAGGTGATAGTAAGCTGGTATCCTGACATCAGCCTAAGATTATTACTGAAAACACCATATAATGCAGTCCACAGATATCACAGACTCTTAAAAAGTCCTACAAGTTAAAAACAGATACTGGTTTCTATAAACATCGTATGTACTTATATGTAGCAGTTTCAACTGCAATCTAAACTATATAGGTACTCCTAACAGGTTTATTTTTATTCTTCTTCTACCAAAATGTAGTCTCATGGCTTTCCTCAAAAAGCAGCCACAGATACTCAGCTACCAAAAGAGACTGTGAAGTGTTTTCATATCTCTCTCTGATAATCTCTTGAGAAATCAATGCCTGGATGGGATCAAAACAAGAATTCATTCCATGTAAGCAACCAAGTGATATCGAATTAGGAGAAATCAGCAATTGCTACATATTTCTCAACACTTGTTCTGTCAGTAGGGCTGCACAATAGGCACTACTCTTTGTCAAAAGACTTCAAAACAAACAAGAAAAAAAAGTTAATTCAAGAAGATAACAAACCAATACATTTTGAAATACTGCTAACTGACACCACTCTTCTAACCACCATGTGGCTGGTAAGCTTTAGGAGGGAAACAAAAGCATCAGACAGAACAGCTGTAACAAATACACACTAATTTACCCAGCTGATTAAAGTTTCCAACTTTAATTGAAAAAGGAAATGCTCTAAAAAAAATCTCACTGTGAAAACAATTCCTTCAGCCTCTAGAGAATAGAATTGTATTCATATAAGAGGAAAGACTAACATGCAATTTAACAATGTCTTATCAAAAGCAAAGGGAGACAATGACAAACTGAATATTCATCAATACTCCTAATAGCATTCACAGAGTATTTTTTTATGCTTTGGACAGGTTTTGAGTCTGGAAAAGACAATACACTAAATTCACGTGCCAATCATTTGTCATGCACTTAGCTCAGAAGAGGACTAAGATTTTGCTTATTTTGAAGGCTTGGTAATGACATCTCTGTTTACATAAAATGTCAAGAAGAAAGCAGTGAAAGCATGTAAGCATCTGATTATTGATTGAAGAAAAACATTCATCTCACCATAAATTCAGGATCTGAAGAAGATCAGCTTCATAACTAAGAAATTATAGTGCATATTTTCCTACTTTAAGAAAAAGTCAGATGACTGCCTCAAACTTACACTTGGAAAATATACTACGGATTTAAACTTGTCCTTGAAAAAAAGTTTCAATTTAGAAGATTATGAATGTAGTTTATGTATTTACAAAGCAGTATTTTGAGGTGAAAATATTTGCTTCAAAATTCTCATTTTGATGTTCTAGGGCATGCAGAGGAGCTAATCCACATTAGAAACCTGAAGAGGAACACCGGCTGACCCAGGGACACCTCTAAACGTCAAGTTGCTGCTTTGGCATTAAAGTACTATTTTTTGTCATCCATACTAACAAATGCACACAAGCCTCACTGTAGAGTTTTAGACCTCATGAGACACTGAACAAGTAATTTCTCATTTCTATATTACTATTAATTTTGGCTAACTTTAACTTCTAACTTACCTTAGCATCCATCCACTTGACTCACTAGAGAGAAATAGAGAGGAATTTCCAAGAAGTTTTCACCTTTCTCCACTGTGTATTTGCACTCATTCGGCACATCTAGATGTAGCTATCGAACAATTTAGTTTCCAGTCCTTCCCTTTAAGCAGTGGAGAAAAAATGTCCTCTGAAAATATCATCATTTCATCCTACCATACATAGGATGAGCTTAGTAGATACTTAATATTTTAAATATTAATGTTTCATCTTTCCATTAGCAGAAAATCTAGGACTAAGAAATTGTGACAAACCTTCTCATATAGCTGCTGGGAACGCCTTATCACTCAGGTAAGATGATGCTATGGATCCAAAAATACCACTTCTCTGCTGAGGAGTTTCTCACATCCTAATGCAAAAAGTCCACAGTGGGGAATAAAACAGGCTCTTCTAATACTTTACACATATATTTAATGTTACAAGAAGAAATGCTCTTAATCTCAAACAAAATTTACTTAACTATTTTCCATTTCTAAAGGAGCTAATTCATTGTAAAATGCATCTTCCAAATTAGGGGAGGAGGAGTGGAAGATAGAACATATAACAATTTCAGAAGTGTTAAAGTTTCCACTGGAATACTGGAACAATTTCTGCATCAAATTCCATAAATGGTGTTGAATGCAAAGTATCCAAAGAGATGCAAAAGCTACCAGAGGTCTAGAAAACATGAAAAACAAGGAAACATGAAAAGTTTTCGTTCTTTTAGTTTTGGAAAATGATGGCAGAAGAAATAAGACACATCAAAGGTTGTTGCATTCCACCAACTGCACTGTCTCACCGGCAAGTGATATTAATGTGTCTGTTAAGTGTGAAACATAAATATTGAACATTTAGCAGAATGTTACAGACATGCATAGTTGAGTTCAAAATTTATATTCTTCACATTTCTTTTTAATTCTACATAGGCGATGCTGAAATCTAGTTTCACTGTAAATTTGAAATTAATTATGCACATGGCATTCTGACAAAACTACACAATTTGCTGAAAATTATAAATAACCCAGCTTCAAAGCCTTAAAAACCGTTCCTCTAAATTTTTGTAAAACAGTAATCCTTACTTTGTATCTGAAAAACAAGAAAAAGCAGCAGCTGAAATTTGAAACAGGTACAGATTTCAGATTCATTCAGTATCCTTTCTATGGCTATATTATTTTAGATTCTGTCTCTGGTTCAAATTCTCAGCAGACATTCAATGCTATGCTCAGCATGCAAAATGTTCTGCTCCCTAAAATATGACTTTTTAAAAAATGCATAATTTTGACAACTCGGTATCTTTCAATAACACAGAAATCAAGACAAACTCTCTACCTTCATAGCAACAGAAATCCTAAAAGTTTAAACACATTTATTACAGTGCCAGTGTGAAGATATTCACAGCTAGTAGGGTACTTCACTGTTGTATTTGTTGTTGATTTAAAAAAAAATAATAATAATAATCTGAATTCCAGCGATGTGAAGCAGCCACAAGACAGATTATTTTTTCAAAATGCAGAATTAAGGACAACCATACAGGAAAGTCAAATATGTCAGTGGAGTGGGAACCTATATGTTAGAAAGTATGAGACTGCTATGAACAAGGAGGAGCAGGAGAAAAGAGCCTGAGAAACCAAAGGATAGTGAAAGTGTACCAGGGATAGCTGACCAGAGCATCTCTGAGGAAGTTTAAGCAGTGCACATCAGGTTCCTCTCCTCATTGATTTTGACAAATCCTTTTATGCTTGTTTTCTTTCAGCCCTGTCTTCTTGTTTTCTGCCTTCTCCTTCACCCCACTCCCATTTGTTCTGTGGTTGCACTTCTCCTAACTTGTTGCAGCCATTGTAGCCTCAATATATCCAGTTCAGTGAGCTCAACGAATTTGGCACTCACCTGACTGTCTAGCGTGACAGACACAGAACTTTTAGAAGATTTTGAGAGGAGCTGCAGCTCCCTGACTTCAGTATAGTTTGAATGTATGACAGCCCAAATGCGATACAGGTCTGACTAACAGAATAATATCACTCATATGTGCTGCATGCAGTAGGTGACAGCAGCTCTGAACATTTCAATTATATATTTCTTAGATTAGAAAACTAAAAATAGTTCAGCTATAAGCCTGCCTAAGAGCCCTATCCAAAATCTATTATGATCAATGGAAACCTCTCCTTTCATATTAATGGAACTAAAGAATGATTTTAGGTTGACTGGAGTTTGGTTTTGTTTGTTTAATGAGAAAGACATAAAGCATGACTATTCTGCAAAGCAAATATTTTTACAGTGCATCAACATTGTAACATAACTCAAAACACAAGTTGAGGAAAAATCATCTACAATCACTCTGAATGTGTTAATGTCATAAAATTCAGAAAGGAAATCAAACCTTTCAGTTTTGGTGTCTCGTTTTGAGCTGGTTACTCAAACTGTTTATTGCTCTCTCTATGTTACCGGCTAGAGCTCCAACTCCTACATAGAACAACTGGTCAGGGCACTGTTAAAAGAAAAATCCTGAGTTTGTGCACAAGAATAAACTGGAAACTCATCCTTTCTGACATGATGAAAAACACACTTATGATATGGCACTGAGCTTTAGAGCGCTAAGATTCTAAGGCTCATGCACCAGGCAACATTCCTGTCAGCCAATTTTACATGCCAGATGTCTTAGAGGAAATTAAATCCTGGAAAGAAAAATCAATAGAAAAGAACACTGGGCTTATTCCATGAAAACATGATCGAGTTCTTTTAGTACAGGAAAAACTACAGGCTAAATGCTGTAGGGTCTTAAATTGAGCAAAACTCCTACTATATTCTAGAACTTTACTGATTAGAAATCATAGATTTTGGCTCAATGTGATTGATGTAAGACAGATTTAAGGTGTTGTGTAGTTACTGTAATAAGCTTATAAACACATATGCAAGTGGAAAGGCAAGAAAGAGAAAATATTAAAGTGATATTTGATAAATGAAAATGCTATCTTAAAGTTAATACAAACAAGAACAGTAGATGGCAGGAACAAATAAGTTAGGAAAAAAAAACCTTTATCTCCATAGATTAGTTTGCTTAATTAAAAAACCTGTTCATCATTCTTATAAAGCTAAGAATTAAAAAAGGATAGGAAAGTCCACCACGGGGGTGAAGAGACACTATGGACTTAAAAAAACTGCAAAACAAGAATTGTCTGGGTGGGCTTGAGGTGTGTACTTCCAATACTTCAGCAAAAGGAAAAGGGTAATTGTTGAAAAAAAATAGAAAGAGGAAGAAAAACGATAAATTCTAATAATCTGCTAAATACTTTGCACTTGAATCAAGAATAAGAAAACTGAAGTTCCTACTACATTACTTTATCCTTGCTGTGTTCCCTGATAATGTATGACAGAGACATGATGAACTGACCTAATTTCAGTTACTATCAGAATGTGCAGGAATATAGCAACAGTAAAGAGAAATGGAGTTCATCTATCTTCATTTTCAAATCAACGAGAAAAAAAGACTGAGGATGTGGCATCTCTAATCTTGGGTACTTAGGATACCACGATACCTTGACTTATTTCATAGTTGTATACTTTATTATTTATTTTTATATCCTGAAATTTGATTTTAAAAATTCTATTTGGGGGGAAGGGGTTTACTATTCAATTTTTGTGTTATTTGTGGGTGTAAAATTTGCAAGACAGAGACTGGAAAGCTCTTACACAATTCTGCAGAATGGGATTCTAATACGCTTGAGCAGAATGAGACATTTCCAAGTAAACACCTCAATCAGAGTAAAAATACTGACATTTAGCACTTGCTACTGCATGCAAGCTCCATGAAATTCATTTTGCATGGTCTTTCTTTTTGAGGTCACATTTCTTGTCCCTCACTGACCTTTCTCTGTTGAGAGTGCAGAGACAAGAATAGTTAATAGTGCAGACTTCCAGCATTTCGTAAAATCGGGGAACACTTACCCTGAGAAGCTATTGCACACATAATTCAGAGGACAGAAATTTTGAAGAAGGAAAGCTAGCTAGAAATATGATAGTGTTACTGAAAAAATAAATTGGGGAAATCCATATATAGCTTCTGTCAGAGGTTTTGCTGGAATTGTAATGCCCTTAAAGAACGATTTCAGAAATATTAACCAACAGTGACAAATTCGAAGGGCCAAAAGCTAGAGCTGTTGAATTCACAAAGTCTTTTAGTAACAAATGAGAGCCCAACTCCCTGGGCCTATTTGAATAACCCCAGCTCTTGGCATTTAGTGGGCAATTTCAACTCTCTAAATTCAAGTGGCCGTAAATCATTGGCTGTGAGGGGATCCAGGGCTACAGCAACCAGGCTACCCATTGGGAGGTAACAGTTTTTCAAGTTTGCTTGTTGTTTTTCAGAGTTTTTGTTGTTGTTTTCTCTTGTTTGTTTATTTTTTTGTTTTGTTGTTTTTCATTTGGTTGGGGTTTTTTTAATTTTCTTTTTTTTCTTAAGTCAGGCAGAAATGCTGGAAAAGGCAAAGGGAGACCATCTGGGGGATGTGGGGGAGGTGCAGAAGAAGAGAAGGAAGAGATTATCAACCAAGAGGAAATGATTGTGTGAAGAGGGTGAGCCACAAACATTAAGGAAGCACTATAAAAGGAAACCAAACACAATACCTCACCATGCAATAAAAAAAAAAAATTGTCCTAGTGGTGGTGAAAGGCCCACTTTCACTTCCTAGTGGCAGAAATCAAAAGCAGAGTAGACTTTCAAAATAAATGTACTTTCCTGTTCTACAATATTA
Organism: Pampusana beccarii; assembly: GCA_013399365.1. Classification (NCBI taxonomy): domain Eukaryota; kingdom Metazoa; phylum Chordata; class Aves; order Columbiformes; family Columbidae; genus Pampusana; species Pampusana beccarii. Next base: position 172,436 of record VWYH01009511.1, on the reverse strand, counting down.
GTTCCGATCGTTACGCCTTAAATGTAGTACAACTGCAGACACTTATGGCAGTATTTTAATTTTTCAAACTATAATAAGAATGACATATTCTTTCATACGCAAGAGATGTACAGAGGACACATGAGATTTTCGGAGGTGGTGAGGGGGGAAAAATGTGATGTTAGGATCAGCAGTGCCATAAATACAATAAAATTATTAGGAATAACAAAGATACATCAATAAGGGAGTTGAAATAAACTTTAGAATTGTATTAGAAAGATATAAAAGATGGTTTCCTCACCTATCCAAAATAATTTCCAATTTCTGACATGAGAGAGAAGGTGAGAGAGCTGGGATTGTTCAGCCACAAGAAGAAAAGTTCAGGGGAGAACTTACGAAAGTGTGTAACTATCAGATGCAAGGCAGTAAAGAAGACAAACCCAGACTATTTTCAGTGGTAAGCAGTGAAAGAGACATTGGAATGTAAAATAACAGAAATTGTACTCAAATATAACAATTTTCTTTTTACTGTAAGGGTAGTCAAATACCAGAACAGGTAGTCCAGAGAGGTTGTGAAGTCTCCACCCTTGGAGATATTCAAACCCAACTAGGCATGCTCATGAACAATGTGTTGTAGTTGACCCTACTTTGAGCAAGGAGGTTGGTCCTTTCCCACCTCAACAATTCCATGAGTTTGTAACAATAGAACAAAATTAATGAGGTTGGGGAAAATCATAGTAACTAATTAAAGTACACCCTTGGATTTACATTTACCAAAGGAAGTGCAATGGAATTACAGATACTTTAACAATATGTTGATAGGTGGAGAAATCCAAACAGCAGTTTGCTATGTCGCTTTCCAAAAATCACCAGTCTCACCCATTCTAAAAGAACTTTGAAAGCAAGAATTAATTTGCATTTCAAGGTGTAACAAATAGAACACAGATGTCATCTTTTAGTGTCATCAAAGCAATTTAGCTGTATATTTGATTTTATCAGACTTTAGCTATTGTTAACATTTGCAATGGGTTGGCCTTAAATGAAGAATATGATAAAGCACTGAGATGATCTAGTATTCTTATGTCCCATAGTGTCTCTACCACTGTTTCTTACCTATTTAAAACATTTAAGTGTTGATCATTTTGGATCTTCTCTTCCTCAAGTTTATGTTTAATTATTAATAACAAAAAAAAAATAAAATTGCTGATTAGCAACTGCCTCTTCATGATACGTTTCTTGATAGCTTTACCATAAAATTGGAATCCCACTTACATGTAAGAACAAATAAGCAAAGGACGTGCCAATAGCATGATGCCTTCTAAATCAAAATGTCCAAATCTTTTTGCTTTTATTGCTAAACTTCACATAAGTGTAGACTGGTGGCTATCAATTAAGTGCAATTTGTGTGTGTTTAATGTTCCAGAAAGATTAGAGGTGGCTAGAATGTGTCTAGATTTCTGTTTGAAGAAGATTTGTGTTAGAGCTATGTAAATCTCATGAGTCAAGTGTATTGAATGTAGACATTTTATGCCAACATGAAGATTTAAAGGGTCCAATTCTGGTGTGCCTAGCAAAATAAAAGGCAATTATAAAGAAGAAAATTAAAATTATTGAAATAACCGAGAATCATCAAAATTGTAAAAAGAAAATTCCAATGCTTCCAAGAAGACTTTTCATATTTGATCAACACACACATTCCCATGGTGGATGAGCCTTCCCCAATATTTTTTAACATCTTGCTTGACCTACATTTGAAACCAATATTGATATACTCATATTTCTGTGTTTGCAAATTAATAAATTCTCCTAGAAGTTTCTAGTCCAATGTCCTTGAAAGCACTTTGATGATGAAGAAAGCAGTAACCAGCTGCTGCTTCACAGATGCTAAAAAGCGTAAAACAAATGATACTGATTGTAATGATATGTTGCAAAAGCAATAGCACTGGAGCACTTCTGTTGAAGGCAGCCTTCCTGTTAAACAGAAGACCAAGCACAGACTCTTCCTCTTGTTTTGCTACAGATTGCAAATCTCTTAAAGTGCCAATAGAGTTTATGACTAAAATTGAAAAGAAATTAGAAGAAACCCAGCAAAGGGACAAACAATATGAGCTAAGACTCCTGTGATAGTGGAAATTACATAAAGCCTTCAGTTAGCTAGTAGGACATAGGAATTGCAATCAGACAACATCCAAGTACGAATTTCTTGAATTTAAGTTAATTTACTGAAGTTATTTTATTTTCCTTAACTTCTGCTGCTTGAGACTAACTTCCACTGACAGCTACAGATCTTACTTTTAAATAAAGCTAACTTCCTCAGCTCAAAAAGACTACCAATTTTTCTTTAAACATGCAAGTATATTTGATTGAAAACTCCAGATTTCCTGCTTCATGGAAAATGTCAATACCAAAAAAACGGAAGAACAAATCCAGGCAAAAGCAAACTAAATACCAGTCAAGAATTAGTCGATATTTCATTTTTCCACTAGAGAAAAAGTATTCTTACACAAGTGCTTGTTGGCCTAGATTAGAAAGAATTTGACACGGTGCAGAATGAACTCATACTAATCTAGGAGGAAATATAGGATGTTGAGAGACATGAGACATCTTACGAGAAATAAGTAATTGAATGTCATCACCAAATATTCTGCATATGGAAATACTGACATTGATAGTAACATTTAATTTTAAAAAAAAATAGTTATATGGAACTAAACTTTTGTGGAGTCTCTTGAAATTTATTACATTTGTACAATGAAGAGAAATGTGCAGACCACTGCTGATTTCTGTGACAGTTCTCTGAATAAATCTATAACTTATAAACTGGGAACATAGATCTTACATTCTAAACATAGATCTTATATTCTGTACAAAGAAAAAAAACATTCAGAAGTGAATCACTGGGTAGGTGCTGTGGATGAGTAGCAGTAGGTAAATAGTTTTATAGAAAATAAGTTCTCATTTCTTGGTGTGAGAGGATTACATAGTTTGGATCTCCTCCGTTTGAATAGTCAAGAACTATTTACTAAACTAGAGAGAAATGGATTTAATAACAAAAAGGGAGTGTAAAATGTGGGAATAAATGAGCAATTGCTTAAGACAAACTCAAATCACCAAGATCAAGATCATGTCACCAAAAGACATGTAAAGAATTCATCTGCCTATCACCTAGGCTCTTAGTACTCTGATATAATCTACAATCAGAATTTTTCATTTCTGAATATATGTTTAGCCTAGTTGATATTACTCAAAACTGACAGGATGATCTGCATGACTGAGCAATATCATCACTGACTCTAACCTTTCTAGGGTGAATCAAGCAGTTAAAAACCAGGAACATCCTCTGGTTTTGGTTTGGGTTATTTTTTTTTTTTTTTAAAAAAGGCAGTTTTGAAATTACTCACAAAAGTGAAAACAGATGTCTTTAAAGCTTATTAAAGTCCAAGATGTAATTCTTGTTAGCAGCTGAGTTTCAGATGAAGAAAAGGAGCTTTCAGCTTTGTTGTCATTGAACTATCTCACTGCAGCAGCAATTTCAATCCCTTAACAATTAATTCACTGACTCTGACAACAGGCAAAGGTGTCAGAGACACTTTGGGCTGAAAACAGATGCAACGACTGTACTGCTTAACTCTGAGACAAATATCACTTCTCTGGGCTCTCTCTGCCTGGTTTTGGATAGGTGATATTACATGAGCCTCCAAAATAAATTTTGTTGGGTCTGCATGTATCTAAGATTAAAAAAAGAAGGGCATAAGTCAGAATGATTAAATAATGCAAGAAAATAAATCTAGCGGTTGGTTCCACATTCTAACAAGAGGTTTTTTTTTTCACAAAATATGACTAAAGATATTATTTATTAATGAATTGTCCTAACTATGCATTCATCCAGATAAGAAATGGTAACATCTTTAGCACAAAACAATTAAAAAAATAAGACAATAATGGGATCAGACATTTATTACGTTAAAGCAAAGACAAGCAAAAATAAAAGGCACTAAATGGAATAACCATGACTGACTTAGAGATTGCTAGAGAAGCTGAGTCAATGACCTTCCCCTACAATCTTTTTCAGTGTTTTTTGCATCACACTGGAATCCACAATATTCTGAGAAAACAAATAGGTTATTCTACTAATTACAAAATATCCAGACAGTGCAAAAGCTCTTCTGACTAGCTCTTTGACGTTAAATAGAAATTACCAAACAAAAAAACCCAACCCCCTCATTTTTGTTGCTATCAAAATGCTAACACCATAAAAAGAAAAAAAAAAACATTTCATGAAGAAAAATAGTTTCATCACCTAGATCAAGAAGACCCACAGTCTTAGGTCTTACATAGAACTTCCAAAAAAGAGCTGGTGCGGATTTTCCATTTTGGCAGAAAAACCCAGCTGTAGTTTAAGTACTCTTTTTTCCTGCTCAGACTTCTCGTAGCTTTCTAGATTTCTGACAGTCATCCAGATGCACTAGTAAATAGCAGCAAGCAACTACAGAAAAGTTAATATGCTTTCTTATAAAGGCAATATATTTAAAAATCACAGTAGCCTCAGTAGCAGTAAGTATTTACGTTTCCAGGTTCCTACAAGTTTTATGTAACAATAATCAGTAGGAGAATTTGATGCTCCTAATACTCCCACAGAAAGAAAGGCTATAGTCTGAACTATGAACAAAAATGGAAAACTTTTCATAGAACAATTTGTTTTTCTTTTTTCCTGTGTAGTCTACAGTATTGAAGAGTCTTCATGATACTACTGTTAAAATACAAAGTAGGAATCAGTACCTTATTCTGTTCCAAACTGTTCAGTTAAAGTTTTACAAGTTCTGTCTTTTAAAGGCTATGCGCTTCCCAAGCGTCACAGCATTTTTTGTCAAAACAATTTAAGATCAGGTTTTAAACTGGAGGTCCCACCACTATCCTGTATCTGAATGCTAGGAGTTTCTGTGTCCTCTGGTCGTCTGCATTTTCCATTAAAAAAATAAAGAAATAAAGCTATCCAATGAACATTCCCCCTCCATTAAATGGTTATGATAGTGCCTATGTTTATGAAAAACTAATCATGAAACATTAATCAATAACTGTTGTAAAATATGATATCATCATAAGCAATATCACTGTATATCATTATTATTGAATATAAAAGCATCAGGAAATATGTAGATTCAATGCTGGTGACACCACTGAATCTGCAAAGTCAATGCTGGACTTGAACAATGCTCATTTTAATATATGAGACGTCCCAGCAGCAGAGGTTTATAGAAGCAGCTTTTCCTATTACTGTGCAGTCTGGCAAGCCTGTGCCATAAAGCCTGATACTATTCCTTCTTTTTCATGCTCCATATGGCTACAAACACAAGAAATCTCCAGGAAAAAAGAACTAACCAGGACAGTGTTGTGAACATTGGGTAGAATAAGAGTTCATGCAGTTTGAAGTAGAAACAACTGAAAGGTTAAAATTGGCATGGAGGATCCCCTCCCTGTTTTCCACAATAAGTGAGTAATAAATACATTCATATGTAATAACTCTCACTAAACAAAACTCTAGATGTCACTTTATCAAGACTAAAGGTCCCAAATCATCTGTTGCTAAAACATGTTCACATCTATTTATTATGAAAATTCCTCACATAAACAAAAAACTACTGCTCAGAACTGTTGTGTCAATTTTAGTGTAGGACAGTGAAAGCCTATTATTCTGTCAAAATAATTTGTTTTATTCATATTTGGCCAAAATATTGTAATTAAGTCAATTAACAGAAACTAACTTTCCATGGGATACATGCTAAATTAATGATTTGATCCCCATAAATTAAACCAGTCTCTGCCACTTCTTCAGTTCCAAATTAGTGCTTGCTTTCTTCTTTCCAAATATTCTTCTATGGAAAGCTATATACACAGTAAATTCTGAAGGATCTGTGTATATCAGAAAGCACTGGAGCTTACACTTCTTATATCCCCAGTTAAGGCTGCCTAAAAAGCAAACCTAAATTGACAAGTAAGTTTATAAGTCAGTCAGAACTTGAGATAAGCCCAGCCTCCTTGAAGGGTTATCTTGCCTTATAAAGGAACTAAGCGTTAAATAACAACTAACTTTTTTGATCACCTGCTAATATTGCCTATGAGAGCCACAGCAAGGGAAAATTGCATTCTGGCACAGCAGCAGCAAAGGCACCAAACAGCAATTTTCTGTTCCGTTGACAACGGGAACACACAACAATTTCAACATGCAACTCAGAAGCTTTGCCATCACTGTTCCAAAGTCATATTCAAGGCACATAGTCGAATCGTGTGGGGAAGATCACAATTCTGCTGCCTGTGTTACATCTGTTCGCAGACACAAATTGCTGCTGCCTGTGGTGTGTCTATTCAAGGACACACAGGAATTGCTTCAAAACTCCGAGTCGGTACCTTTTACCAGTACTAAATTCATATTTTGAAAAATGAGATAGAAAAAGGCAATTAAAATCTCTGATCATAATATACTAAATCAGATGCAGTACTCTGGATGAATTATATGTATTTTTTTTCCTTCAGGCTGCATTCTTTATGTCACTAAGCTTCTGGTGACTCATACCACCATACTGCACCAACAATGCTCTCAAAATGCAAATTGCTAATGACTTCTTTTAGCCCAATATAAATCTGGAAAATAAGTGTAATTCAATGCAGTATTCCCAAGAGTGCCATAAACATCTTTCCACGTAAGTCTAAAATAATGGCAAAGTTTACTTTCATGCCCAAAGCTATTGTCATGCTGAATAGATACGATGTAATATTTGGAAAACAGAGGCATTCTTGCATATGGCACACCACTTGACAAAGCCAACATAACTTTTATGTATTTGAATGGGTTGAACACAAAGAGTTGAAGATTTGCCTGTAGTTGGAACGCTCAAACACATTCATTCCCTAGAGCCTAAGAAAGCATAAACTGAGACAGAAGCTTGCCTTTCAGTTGGGAAACTTAACGGGTCTCTCTTCTTCTAACCACTTAGTTTACTGAAACTGATAGGAAGTTATTCATCTGCAAGACCCCTACTTTTCTTCCACAGCGCAAACAAATTCATTTGAAATTGGCAGAGATGTAGAAGCTGAAAACACACTCTTAGAAAATCCAGATACTCCGTGTGACTGCCTAAGTCTCATTTCCTTAAGGAGTCAGGGGAAAAAACATCAGGTATATGTCAGAAATTTCAAAATTCCTTTTTGGGGTAGAGAACATTTAATTTCTTCTGGAACGTGCTTCTTGTTCTCAATCAATCCCAAGTTTGTTGGCATTTTTTTGTTGATCTCACTATTATATACACTAATCTTAAGAGGAGCATAGGAAAAGTGTTCACAGGAGCTGTGATCAGCTGTACCGTTTTCACTCAGGGAAAAATAAAAGATGTTCCATCAAAAACAAATAGTATACAAATTGCCTGACTTTCGCATCATGGGGTAGAAGGAGAAAAGCATCACAACCATTTTGTGAATTTTGACCCCTATTTGCAGATCAGATAAGGTTAGGTAATAAATTCAGCTTCTCTTCAGATACTATGTTAAGCCACAAGTACATTTCTCAGTGAATAATCTACAGGTGAATAAATTACCTAGGTCTGGTGAGGCACATGTAAAATATGCAGTGCAAATGCTCTTACTCACTATCAGTTTCTGGAGCCAGCCAGACATAAAACTAAGAACTGAGTCTGTGTCTGTCAGAGAGAATACTTGTTCCCCAGCATTCTGTTAGAAAATAGGGTTTTTTTCCAAATCAGCGTAGAGTTTTAATACAGTTGAATTACACTAGTGTAGTGTTCTCATTGGAGGGTAAATTAAATGCCAGTGACAAGAATTAATACTCCCTGTCATTGCACTACATTTCCCTGATTACACATGAAATCGCCAAACTAGAACTGGGAAAGAGATGTTATATTACTGGCAATCCTGCTGTAGTGTATTACCTGCCCCATTTATGCATCAGCAGTTTACCAACAGATACACAATGACATTAAAACCAATTTTAACAACCTTGATGGCAACAGAACAGTATAATCATTGTAACACAGAGCCGGTGTTGCAAAATGCAAGAGTTGCTCGAGTTAATCACTGGCTATACTGTTGTCATGCTTAAGTTAGAAATGGGGTTAATTGCTTTGTTGATATCAATCCACTTTTTATTCTCTAAACAGGATGAAACAAATGTGATTATTTACCAAGTCTCAGTTGCTGCAGTTGTTTGTCACCCCTTCCATGAATAGTATTCTCGCTACCAGTAGTCTCTCACTTTCAGAAGCACTTAGCACAAATATACTTCCACAGGATAAATTTTTAACAAAAACTATTTTTATGGCTGCATATATACGTATTTTACAGGAAAGGTCACACTTTAACAAGTTCTCTAGTTAAAATGTGATAACTGTATACCTGTGAATGCTTCATACAGGCCTTATTTTGACTTTCTTATTAAGTGCTTAACTAATGCATTTCACTTCTGGAAGTGACGAACCCCATGAATAAGTTACACAAAATCTAGTTACATTATTTACCTCACCCCAATCCCAAACCACCAAACGCATCAGGAAAGTGCCGATTAAAAGGATGAAGGTACAGGATTTAGCTTAAAGCTTGTCTTATTAGGTAACTACAGCTCTAGCTCCTCTTTTAAACTTCTCTATTTATAGCTTAAACTCCTACAGTTGGATTACTACTCATTGCCATATTATTTTAGAAAACTAAATTCTCCATACTATTGCAAACTCAGAATATTTTCAAGAACTACAAATACATTATGTGGTAAACAAATGAATTAACAAAGAATAAATGTGTTCTATAATTTCCTAAATTATCCTCCCAAATCCCTTTTATTTTCTTGTAAGTATCCTTTTAAAACTATCTTAATGTTTGTAACCTCTATTCCTTATAACCTAAAAACAAATACAGTGTACATAGGCAACTATAAAAAGCCCTGTGTTTCTCTACTAGCCTATAGCTAAAACAATCTCACCCATATTTTGAGATTTTTGAAAGTGAATTTGAAATAATTTAGCTAAATGGGGCTGATACAGAAATCACTTACAGAATTCCACAAGGTTTATTACACACAAAATATCTGACAGAAATGATCAGGAAACCTTCAAACTACAATGCTTCTTATGAAAAATGCAAGGATCTTGTATTGGACAGAGCACACCCATTTTGGATATAAATTAAACATGCTACACTAATGGAGAAATGATAACACATATAAAGGAAAATTAAGCTGTAAAAGCTAATGAACGGTTCATAAAATTTGAAAGCATACATTTGCATGTTGTATACCAGTAAAATATACACAAAATCAAATACCTCTTGCATACCTACCTACAGCAGATGGATAACATTAAAGGTAGAATTCTAGTTGTTACGGTTACAATTTAAAAATACAGCTTCTATTCTCTTCACTACAAAGACTTTTTTGCTTATATCAAAGATCAAATTCTGGGCTCCAGTCACACTCTCAGATATGTGTGCATGAACCTAACCACCTATGCAGTTATTTCTTCTGTTACCAGGACACATTTCTTCAACGGCTGAATATATAGCCAGTCACACTTAAACACTACTCTTAGGCAACTACTGTGCAGTTGCAGTTTCTTGCTCTTAATATTGCCTTTTGGAGAGTTCACAGGAGACTGTAAAGACTGAAGAGGGATGATTTCTCATTAGTTTTGTTACTATGAAGCACCATATGAAAAACTGCATAAAACATGTTTCATGCTGACCCAAGCTTTATAGAGCAAAACACAGAAAAAACCTATTCTGTATAGACTTTCTTTTTGTTTTAGGCATTACAGTTGATTCATTATCTACTGATTAAATCTCCTTCCTATCTTGAAAACTTAAAGGAACAGAAAGTTCATAAGTTACCATAGGTGTTTATATGAACCTCTGACTAAACTGAGACTTACATACTAAAGAAAGAACTGATATCTCACTTATTCCCAAAAGCACAGAGCCACCTCCTGTGAACTACCAGAGTTATCTTCCATTTTCAACTCAATATAGATTCAAAAACTGCATTCCTTTCATAGGTTCTACAGACAGAGTATCATTAAACAAGATACAGTTCTATTGATACTGGAGCTAGTAAACATGGGTTTAATTCACAGACTATGCATCTTAGGAAAGAACACACAATTTAAAAACAAGCTATGTTTTAAGAAACTATTACAGGAAAATGAATGAGGATGATAATTTTTGTGAAGGTGAAGAAAAGAGGAGCAATGATCCTCTTCTCAGTTGCAAAAACGATGCTAGATATGCAGGTGAAAGATAGGATCGGTAAGTAGAGAGAGTTTCTGGCACAAGTGAACACAAATATTTAGCAGTAATGAAGGGAATCACTCTTACTCAAACAAGTAAAACATACGAGCACCCCGCTCCAAACACGACACAGCATATGATCAGCCTGAAAGAGAAAAGGTACATTTAGTTCACAGCACTCCCTTTTGCCATCAGCAGGACCTACGAACATCTCTAAACCAAGGACCAGTCTTACAGTCTGTTGACTTCGTGCTTTCCATCTTCACCATCTGGCAGTAGTGATCTTCTAGGCTTTCCCTTTGGAAGCATCCAAGGACATAAGTTCTTCCGCCCAGAGTAGCCACCAAATCCCTTTTCTCTTGGAAACGAGAGTGCTCACAGTTAGAATTAATATTGATACACATAGCTGACTTTCTTACTCTTCTTTTATAAATGCAGACAGCTGTCCCTGAGATCCGGTATTGCTAGACACTTAAAGGTGATGTAATATCGCAAAATTTACTATTATTGATCTTTGACTGCACTACCTGTCTTTTGTCACCCTTTGCCAAGACTAAAATGCCTAGCATTTATGGATTCCAATGAGCTGGTAACTAATACTAGTAACTGCAGTTATTAGTATTGTAAATAACTTGACGGAGAAATATTTACATTTCTCTCTTTGAATTATTCCCCATATACTCCAGCTCTAGGCTGAGTTCTACTCAGTCATATGTCAGCAACACCTTAATTCAAGCTTGTGACATTTTAACATGTAAGTTCATGTATTTCATGGTCTGGGTAAGCTGGAAATATCAAGTCAATGCAAAGATCTCAATGAGACCCATTTCCCAGTCCCAGAATACTCAAAGGTAACAAACTTTACTATGTTTCTGTCTATGTACACATTTATACAGATATTTTTATTTTAATGAATAGCTATTGCTGGTCAATACCAGAAGTGTTTTGCATTTATATTCCTTCTGTTCTACCTATGAGCTCTTTTGGACTAATAGTAACTAAATATTCTGGCTGGTTTTGACCAAGGAATGCCAGAAAGTTCCATTCAGACTTTCTAATTCTAAAATGAATTGTTCTATAGCAGATGATATACACAGAATGTATTCAATGACACTTTATAATACATATGTCGTGGATTTCACATATGTGAGAGCATAAGACCTCAACCTCCCATAAATTTCTGTGTGACAAAGACCCACTATGTTTTGAAACTATTGTAATCCTAGGCACATAAATACAGGTAACAAAACACTGCATTTTCATTTGCAGGCTTAGTTCAACATATATCATACTTTTCAAAAAAACCCCAATGGAATACATAATCAACATAAAAGTCTTACCTTCATATTTAAAGCTATAATTAACAATTATTTCTGATACAAAAACAACATGCTTTCTATTTGACCATATTTTCTCTATTCTAGCTTATTATCTGATGACCAAATTCTGCTGTTTCCTACAAACATGTATACGTTTAAGTACAGTTATAAATTGAAGTTCAGTGATCTCTTTCAGTTCATAAAATGCTTACTGATTTAACAAACTTCATCTCTAAATGATGTTACAAGAAGTAACATTTAGTGTTTAAAATGGGACGAAAATGTTACATAAGCTTCACTTGATAATGAAGACCAATATTTCATTAAACACCCCAGCTCTCACAAAAATATGTCAAGTTAATGGCAATACCTAGCAAAATGTAGAGCTTGTCTATTTCTAACAAAAAACCACTTAAAGGACTGCAATTAACTACATAATCGGAAGCATGATTTTGCACGATCATCATGTGGGAAATATTGCAGTGACAATCTTATTCAATATAATCAATGTCATGTAACTGTTTAGCTTTTGCACCCATTTTAGTATGCTGATGATAAACAATTTCCTTACCATTCTAGAAATGTTTGCCTGTTTATGAAAGCAAATTCCACAACAGGAAAAAATACAGATGATTGCAATTGACACATTTTTTTAACATCAAAACACTGTTGGCTTTTAAGACTATGACTTCATCTACAAAAATATTCAAGAGATTATTTAATCAGAAATGATGGTGTAAGGAGAGTACTAAATAAGGACCCGTACATAAGTGCTCTTAAGCACCAGTTTACTATAAAAACATAATAATGGTAAGATACATTATTTTTCTGTTTCAACTTACATATCTGAGGAGAAGGCAAATTAACCAGCTTGGCATCAACCCTGGACATCTTCATGTCTTACCACAGAGTTCTTCACATATTACTCCATTATTTGATAACATACATGTAGTTTAGAGCAAATATTATATATTGTACATAAATCAGAAAGTCAGATTCTGAAGTCAAGTGGGTGACATTCTTTGTACAGAACTGTCAAGAGGTGTGGAACTACACCATATGAGCTGACCTCTCTGTATTGTCTCCAACATCTGTTTCTATTCATGCTTAAAAACCCTATGGAACGTAATAAATACATGCTTGTTGCCCATTTATTAAATATGAAGAGAAAAATGACTCTCCACTACTTTCCACCAATGACTGTACAGCTCTCCATAATTTACGACCAATAAATATAACGTCACCATATTCAAAAGTCTTGTATTACACTTTCTGTGATGTTTTATGTTTTTATTAAGCATATTAATGTAAAATAAGTTAATGTAATTGCCTTAAAATTAAAAGTCATCATGAACATGTATGAAGTAGAAGACAGAAATACCAAGAAGTGTTGTTAACGATTGAAATTGTTTTTGCAAAAAGCAGTGATATTGCAGGACAGATATTTTTAACTTGCAAGGCAGAAAAAACAAGTTCATCACTTCAGGTTAAAAATACTTAAATGTTAAAAACAGACATTTATTTACTAAGTAAATGAATAAGAATAACTTTCATTACAAAATATCAGAAAGAAAACCAGTTCACTCCGATCATTTACAGATCATGTTGTTATTAAGCTTGTTCCTACTCACTTTTACATCCTGCAGAAAGCATTTCTGTTGAATATTCCAGATTCTTTGGTAAATGAACTAATAAATCAGGAAGATAATGCACATTAAATATACATCTACTGAAGCAGGAGATATAAATTAAAATAATGTTATACTAATGTTTAGGAATATGTAAATTTAGCAAACATGAGATTCCACTGAGATATAAAAATGAATGCAGAATTATAAAACACAGAATTGTCGAGGTTGGAAAGGACCTCATGCAATCTTCTAGTCCAACGCGATGCCCAAGTCAGTGACATCCTGCTTATGTATGTCCAGTTTGTTTAATTACCCCCTAATCTGATTCTCCTCTACTGAAGGAATCTCCTTATTACTCCAGTGTCTCCCTCTGGACTCAGGGATGTGAGATTCTTGAAGACAAATCCTACCAGTAGACACAAAGGCAAAATCAGCACTGAGTACCCCAGTCTTTCATGTCCGTTGGGGCCCAGTCTACTGTCCCACTCAGCAGCACACTCGCATTTTCCAAATTCTTTTTTCTGCTGATAAAGCAGTAGAACTCATTTTTGCCCTTCGCACCTGTCACCAGATTCAATTCCATCTGATCTTCGTTTTTTCTAAGGCAGTCCCACACATCCAGTGAGTGTGTGTCTATAGTCTCCCAGGTTATCTATCCCTACTTCTACATCCCTTGTGAAAGTGCTTGAGTTTTGTCAGGAGGTTCTTGTTGATCAACACAGGCCTCCTGTCATCTTGCCTTGACTTTCAGATGGACAAATTTTGAGTTTAGAAGAGGTGACCTGCAATCCTGGACCCTTTGTCTCTCCAGATCTTCATCCCATGGGTTTGGCTGAAGTAGAACCCTAAACAGAGCAAAATTTGTTCTTCTGAATGTCAAAGCTGTGATGCTATTTGCCCTAATCTCTTCTCTCAGGATCCTGCACTCCACCATTTCATAGTCAATGTAGCCCTGGCCTGGCCACTCTTTACATCCATTTACCAATTATTGGTACCAGGTCCAGAGTGCTTCTCTCCCCTCATCAGCTTTTCAGTCAGTCTGCATTAAGAAGGCATCATCAGTGGATTCCAGATGTCTCCTGGATTGCTTGTGACCTGCTGTGTCACCCTCCAAGCAGGCAGGAATTTATATATTTTTTTAATGATAAAATCCAATCTCAAAACCTGATAGTTCTTTGCCATGAATTACCTATCATGTTTATTTAAAATGAATTATTGTAATTATAGATGCCACCTCTGAATCAACAGATAGGCAACCAATTACAGCTAATAGCCAACATTTCATCAAACAGCAATTTTTAAGCATGAAATCCGTGAAATAATTAGTAGCTCAAGTTTCCAAAAAATTTTGAATTAGGCTTGGGTAAGCAATGGGTAAATGAGATCTCTGTCTTCCATTTTGATCAAGAAAAACATATGTCAAAAACACAGATGAGATTTAAAGATCCCTATATAATAATCATGAAGACAGTGCTGGAGATTTCGATAATTTTCTAAAGGTTTGCTTGCTTTTCTCTCAATAGGCCCATTATTTTGAATGGCAAGCTGGTGTGAACTGTGATACTGTAAACAAGAGTTCAGTAGATGGTGAGGAACAAAAATCAATCTCTGAGTTCAGATCCTAAGTAGAACAACACTGGCAAATCACTATATAGCAAAAAAGAATCACTATCCATGCAAAGTAGCAATGACTCATCCAGCTGAAGCTGTAATCTATATTGGTTCTATTCTTTCTGTATATGTACCACTTCCATTAAAAAAAAATAAAAAATGAAGATCTCTTATATAAATATCATGTGTACTCAGCTGCCTCATACTCACGTGTATAGCTTGAAGGGCAAGGAACCCTTGCTCCTTTAAAAGTCACATACAAATCTATGTCCATAGCAGCCAGGGTCAGCAGAAATGGAAACAGAATGTTACGGGATGCACGCTGAAAACATCTCAGACAATCAGACATAATGTCAGCAAGTAACTATTCTTTGAATAAGAAACAATTTGGATGTAACTATGAATGGCACAGACCATCCCCCAAAATGGTGAGACAGAGCAATTTCAGCTGCAAACAACACTTTCATCCAATACTTGGCATCTAAATGAATGACCAAGTAGAAGTCCATGTTTGGCAAAAGTCATTGCAGCACAGTACATTTCACAGAAAAGACAGCCGATGTTGCTTGCCTTTGGGCAAAATTACACTTAATATTCAAAATATGAGGGATGTCAAACTAGTGCTACACACAGGAATATGCTAAGCTAACTATTTTAATTTTTTACTGGGAATTTAACTGAGTCTAACAAAATATAACTCTGGCTAAAGCAAATCTTTCATGATTTGATATCAATGCAAGTAATTCTTGATATTTCACTGACAAAAACACTATCTTCCATGAAAGACATCCCTGATTAAAACAGCATTAGATCATAACTAGAACAAGATATTTTAAAAGTAGATTTTTTTCCTTCTAAATAACTAAATTTTTGTGGAATTCTTTATTTTATGGCATTGATCTTTGTAGACCTCGGTGCTCAACTGTCTAGTGCACTGCTGCCACAGTTAACAATCTTGGCACCTATGTTTATAGACTTGTTCAAAGCTCACTGAAAGCACTGGAAAACAACAATCAACCTATCTGGATTGTCAACACTAAAGAAGCAGACTTCTGCCAGAGTAACTCGGCTAACTCCAACAGGCCCTCATCTATGAGAACTACGAGGCATGCTGGCATGAAGGTACATAATATACTCAGAACCTTATGTGATTTCTTCTGGACAGCTTCCTTTGGGATCTCCAGTGTGACTGACATTCTGTACAGCAAGTCTTGAAAACTTTCATAAGTATCTGGCTGTACTTCTGAGTATCAGTGGCAGCACAAGTCTCATCTGCAGACAACGGTAATTCAGTGTAGAAACTGTCTGATTAATGACCTGCAACTCCTCCTCCTTACAGTCTGTGAGACAGATGTCTCAAACATATAAAAGTTCACATGCTTGTGATGAAAAAGACCCAACTATAATTGATATAACAGGAACAGGTACAATTTAGTTAGTTTCCTGGCATACGTAATAGTAAAGAAAAACCATTGCAAGGTTACAACAGTCACAAAATAATAATATCACTCCTAAATCTTGGATAACAATCACAAGCATTGCAATAATATTCTACTGCTGCAGTTAATAGACCACAAATATCGTAAGGTTCTGTACACCACAGTGCTTATACCACATGAATGGCAGGAGGAAACAGTAGAATAGTCAATATCAAGGACTGGTATGGCAAACAAAAGAGAGAATACCAGGTAGGTCCTTTGTAGGTTTTAAATTTTACCTCACAATAACAGAACGAAAAGATACCTGATTCCTCTGGCTAGGTCCCAGGAAGAGAAACCCAGGTATATACCTCAGGTATATGGCTCAGCCTACCACATAAAAAGCATACTAGAGCATTTCTGTGTTCTTTTTAGGCATCACAGCTTTTTGTAAACACCTCTGACCTTTGTTTTCATTTCAAGAATTACTTACAAAATAGCATATCTCAAGAATGTACCTCACATCCAAAGCAGTGTAAAAATACTTTGTGGACTCATAATGCAACGTTACTGCATCACAAGAAACAAGATTCCTAAAATCTGAGGCTTATACTGTGTCATAAGAACAAAACTTTGGTAGAAACAACTCAGATAAAAATGCAATTCTTTTTAAAAGTGAAATGTTAAAAATAAATTTAAAAAAATTTAAAAAACACTAAAAATTTAACATTATTGATTAAAAAAATCAGGTAATAAACAACCCAGTGTTCGGATTTTCACAAAGTGCCGATTTATTGTACACCTGGTCTGTGAAAAGTAGTATGTCAACTCTCATCATGCAAACAGACCCAGAGGATTCAGCTCACTAAGAAAATCTGTCCTGATGTGTAGAACAAAAATAAAACATCAGTAGAATTTACGGATGAGACCTGTGCCAATATTGGTAATAACATTCTTGACCTTATCCAGACTCCTTTCACATAAAGTTGCAAATAGAATAACTGCTGTTCCTCTCAAATGCAAACCATGGTCAGTATTACAACCATCGTGTATCAACAACAGTATTCACTGCCCTGTAGAGTACTTGGTTCACTGAGGGTTAGTGGATTATTTCTGTGCTCTTTTAAGATTCACTAAAATGATTTGTTAAGGTTGCTTAAATAGGCTCTTGCATTGTGAAGCTTTTCAATTTTGATGATAATAATAAAAAAAAAAGTTTGACTTTTATGTTAGATACAGCTGTTTTATTTACTGTTCAGTCAATACTAGGCATTAGGCTCAAACACTTGTATGTGGCAATTACAGTAGTTACAACACCAAATAAATTTATTACAGTTGTTTCATAACTCATGCCTAGAATTCAAAATGAGTGTGAGAAAAATTCCAGGAACATTATCACCAAGATTTCGTTTACTCACATATACCACATCAGATTTCAGATATTAAGAATTCATATTTCATTGTAACAAGACGCAACATAGAAGCAAAAGGAGTTTCTCAAAATAGTTCTTATTGCTCTGTAAGAAGCACTAGGTTATTAATTACTATAAAAATAAAAAGCCAATTTGATAAACAATGATAAAATGTAGAAGCTGGTATATTAAAATATTTTACATCTTTACTAAAATTTAAAGTTTCAAGATGAAAAGGAAAAAATGCAAGCATCAAAGTGGCAGGATTCTCAAAGGCATTATGAAGAGATTGACACAGTGCATTGCAAATCTGCAGGTGTACAAATGTTGTCTACTGCTCTGAACAGGCAGGAAAATTCACTGAATTTATAGACATATGCTATTAATTTATTGACAGTCTAATTAGGAGGTTCTAATAATTATCACTAGAATGACCTCAGATCTTTAACAATCCTTAAAAATTAACAGCCAGTTCAAGAAACACTAGAGGATACTAGGAAAGTACCATAAGTTTGCCCTGAACTTACATTCTTCTGTAGTCATCAGCTTATAGACACAGTAGAAAGCTAAAGAGACACTGTAGATCGAATTTCCAATTGATCCAGGTCAGTTCTTATTTTAACAGTGCTTTGTACTAAATGAAAGAGAACATTTGAAAGCAAGCCATGTGTGATATAGGCTGCATACCTGTGGGTACTTTAGCTTCAGATAAACAGAAACTCTTGCCACACACACAATTATTGGGTTAATAACTTGTTCCCCAACTCTTAATGCATATACCAACATATAAATAGAAAACTCCAAAACGCTCCTCCTGTTCTGCCTAGGCTGAGCTAAATGAAGAGTACCATTACAGATCATACATGACTTTTGCTTTATTAATTGAACAAAACTGTTCAAATACTGAATGCGAGGGAAGAATACAAATTAGTAAATAGAGGTTGGGTGAGAAGTGCAAAACCATCTACAATTGACTTTTAAATTTGTCTTCTCTGTTGCCAGGCAACTGAAATCAAAGTAAAGAAACCACTTCAATTGCCCAGATGCAAATACAAGCTCCACAGCAAGGAAATGTAAAGAATGAGAAGCAATAATTCGATTTGTCAGAGATGGGCTACAAGGAAAGCATTAAATGCACCTTCCTCATTTGGGGAAAAGTTGGTATACCCAAAATGTCTTTTAATCAAATCTGCTTAGTCCAGCAAGAGATACTTTCCCATGAAACTTCTTACCAAGAAGTTACTTTGGCAAGATAGTTTACTTTTCCATGAAGTTTAGCAGTGAGCAGTGATTAAAAAACCTGCAGTTCCAACAGTGTTGGTCAGCTCTTCTACATAACATCCACAGTCCATGGATTAGTGTTGTATCACTGCCTGTTTCAGCAGGAATTGTTACTACTCTTCCTGTACTTCCCTAAGACTATGCGACATCTCTCAGCAGTGCTCATATTCCTTCCTTCGACTTCTTGTAACAGGTTTAAAGAAAAAATGTATACTTGCCACCCATGACTACGATGGATGTATTGTAGACTTGTCTAAACTATTAAATAGGAATCTTACTTTCTTCTTCATACTACACCAGTAAAAGAAAAAAAAAACTGAGAACCACTGTACAAAATCACTTTTGCTACTAAAAACCTACACTTTGTTCCTAGTGTATGACAGTACAGAGAAAATGCAGAAAAAGCAAAATGGAGAGTGAGGGAAGAAAACAAGGGGGAATCTGTGCTCCTTCTGCTTAGTCAGGTTCTTGGTCAAATCCCTAGTGGTTTGTCTTGAGTAGGAGGATGTTTGCCTCCCTGCACCAGCCTAAAGGTTAAAACAAACATGAAATTAAGAGATGGGAACTATCTAAGAGGTACATAGCCACTGAACGAGTGGCTTGAATCCCTGACATTAAGAGATTAGCTAAATTTGAGCTGGCCCCATTTGCTTTCCAGATAAGGTTAAAAAAAATGTTATGCAGAAATTCCTACATTTCCTTCCACAAAGTAATAGGTAGACTTCAAAGACTTCAAAATAAATGAAAAACTGACTTTCAATTTTCTTTCTACATTCTTAGCAAGCATATCCAACTACATTATATTTGCAGCGGGGAAAGGTCCATTTTCACAAAGAAAATGCTGAAAAATATAATTGCGTAATATAATAATAAAGATTTCTAGATATAAGTTCTGAATGATGTAACCTGCTATAATGGACATCAAAATAGAAATTAATTATTTCAGCTGTAAAACAGTAGTAGTCTAAGCTATTGTTAAATTCCATGCTTTTCAACTCTTTGGTGAACCAGTTTTTATCAAAAACAATGGTAGATCACACCTTTACAGCAGCCCTACTTGCTTAGATAGATTAGTTCCTTTTCTTTAAATTGCCTTAACAGGAGGTAAGGCTTTATAAACAACACAAATGTACATAACTTCTTCTGGGAATTTTGTTACACTGATCCATCAAAAGGAACTAACCTGTGCTGTTCTAAAAGCATACAAAGAAACAAATTATCCATGCTAAAGAAATGTTTAAGTAGTTCTAAACAACAGATGGGATTAGAAGGATTATAGAAAAGATTACTCCTTAATATGAGTCATTTTAAAAGAGTGAACTCAGCCATTGAAGTGGTTTCCATTCAATCTGTAAAATATATAAAGTGGGCACAGAAGGAGAACATACTCATTTACAACTGGAAAAGCTTTCTTAACATTTGAAAACCGTTTTAACATCTATGCAAGGATTAAGTAACTAAGAATGTGTATCTCATCATACATGTTAATTCTCTATCTCTCTCTTTTTTCTCAAGGTTTTCTACTCTCAGTTTCAAAATCTCTGCAAAAGATAGAAGATGAAGATATGTTGCTAACCACATTAAATCTAGGAAGATCTCTTCAAAACAGAGAGAGAACTGCGAACAGAGTTGCTATACCTTTGCTGAAGCATTATATGACTGAAGACAGCAGTGTTTTGGATGAAGAGGATGACAGAAACATGAAGTTTTTGGTGAGTTTTCAGTTTTATGTTTTGGCTTGACTGTAAAGTGGACATTTTCTTTGTAACCCCTTAGAAAACAAGTACATTAATTTAAAACAATAACCTGGTGAATATACAAAAATATCAGTTTAGCATACTATAGTCAAGAACAAATTTTCAGTTGTAATTATCTAATTCCAAGATTTTAAAATGTGTAACTTGGACAATTGAATACAAGAAACCTGATTTTTATAGAACAATATGTAGCCAAAACTTGGCGGGGGGGGGGGGGAGGAGGGGGGGGAAAAGNGGGGGGAGAGGGGGGGAAATCTATATTTATGTTTGATTCAGCATGTCCCATACACAGCAACAGGTTTTTAAGTCCACCAAATAGAAGACTCATTATTTTCTCATGTTCTTTACCATAAAACCATTTCAGCCATTACTTTTAAAATAGCATCTTGAAGGATAAAATACTTGCACTGCTAAGTATAAAGTATGAAAAGTCAAGTATAAAAAGTGAACATAACTGACTTTAAACTGCTGCTCTTGTTTCCCCTTAAAACAGGACACAGGGTCGAGACATGATTTCTTAAATCATGTTATGCCGATCAACTTAGGTAGAAAGCAACTACCTTATCTTGCACTGAAGCGAGCCACGGCTCTTCCAGCTGACACTGAAATTCAAAATATTGAATCAATACAGGAAAGAGAAACTGCAGATGAAGAAGATTCAGCTAAGTTCCCTATAGGAAGAAGAGATTTTGACAGTAAGTATATTTTCACTTTTACACAAAAATTATTTAATTCAGGTAAAGAATCGCAATTTCTATATAGCAATTTAATAAAGATTCATATAAAAACCTTATGTCATGTTTGGGATTTCCTAAGGCTGATGAAATCTTGGATTTCCATTTAACATCTATTATATTCAGTCCACAGTGGAGGAAGCATTTGTTAATATTTTCAGAGGCCATTAAGACTTTTAGTTATCTGGTGATTGAAACTTTCAGATTTTTTTCCTGTAGCTCTCAGGTGTATGCTGGGAAGAGTCTACCGACCTTGTTGGCAAGTCTGAAAACTACTGATCTACGTGACCTTCTTTGAAGATTTAACATTTTATTATGAATTTAATGTAATTTGAAGTTCCTGTGTTTTAGTGTGGCTATATATATGCATCCAAAAATACATTGCCATCACACTGTAGAGGAAAATATAATTCATTACCAAAAAAGAACATAGCTGTAATTATTAACATTGTATTGTTATCAAAAAATAAAAGACTTCTGCATAATCCAGACTTGTAAGTATTTGTTTTATTACACACAAGCTACTTCCACTTATTTGAGTATGAAAGGAAGCAATTCATAAATTTCACCCTTTTCTGGCAAAATTTTACAACTTCTGAACCAGTCAATGTACCATGTACGTCAAAATAAAAACTTATAGTTGAAAAAAATCAGTTAATTTTGCCTGACCAGCAATCAATTTATTCTTGCTTGCAGTTTTGCTGCGTTTTCTTTTTTCAAGGATTTTGCTGTTCAACTCCTTCTGAGGGTTGTTTGAAGTCTTCGGTATTTTAGCATTTTTTTTCAAAAATAGTTCATTTTCCTTACCACAGATTACTTTGTCATTATTCAAATCCATCTGTTCATTCTTCGAGTTCTTGTTTCTTGGCTGACAACTCAGCTTTCCCATTTCTGTAAAACTTCTAGTCTGCTGAACATTTTCAGAAATAGTTCCAAGCACTGGTACATCGAGACATGTATTCATACCTTCTGTCATGTAAGAATATCAAAATTATATGTGAAAACATAAAAAGTTACCTGGGATTATTCATTTTTTTTTTAAATCACAGAACTATCATGTGATTATTTTAAATCAAAACTAGTGCTTTATCAGTAAAAAAATCTTTTGCTGGTCATTGCATTTATATTTGCTATGTGTTCATAAGTGTACTACCAATTTAAAATGACATTGCTCAAAACCTTTAGGAGCAACTTAACTTAGAATAGGATTTATAACTTTAAGATATTGAAAAAGATGCATCAAGGGCCTATAAATTATATATATGATATGGTTTACTGGAGTAAACCATTTTTTTCCCTTTGCTAATGGCAAAATTACAAATTTCACTCAGCTTACTTTTGTAAAATAAGTAACATTATGTAATGTATGTAAAATGTATCTTTTTTTTACCTCAAGACAATATCAACACGTATTTTTCAAACTGATATTTTCAAAGCATTAGCATTGCAATTTTAATGCATATACATTTAACTGATCATAGCATACACAGAGCAACGAGACATATCTGTTTCTTGAAAACATATTTACATTTGAGTTTTACTAAAGCCTTGTTTGATATATTTGAATAATTAGAAATATTAGTATCACATTTACTTATTCGAACCTCCTACAGCTCACCTGTGATATATCCAGCTTTTAAATGTCGCTTTGGTGCAGGATGCATGCAGGTTGAAATTTGGTTACTGCTGAGGAATTGACGACCATTTCTTTCACTCAACTCATTTTTATATGTGCATGCAAACTGAGATTTGATTGAAGATTGCTTCATCTGTAAACAGCAATCTGGTATTAGCCTGAATTATTTACAAAAGTAAAAGACAACAATTGCAAGACTAGTGAAATAATAACTTTCCTGATTCTTCTGTCTTTAAAGCTTTTAGATCATGTAAAATACCAGCAAAAAATTGTATGCTCACATAAAAAAATATTTATGAAGTATTTATTTATGAAGTGTAAAGGCTTTCAAGAATACTAATAAGTGATTCTATTGAAGTCCTAAAGTAATTTTAAAATAATTTTCATTTCTTTCAGAAAGTTACATATTAACCTCTAAAGATTCAACCTCAGATTTTCTGTCAAAGTCCCTCTTTTGATAGACTGCAGACTACCATTTTGAGTTACTGTTATAGCTACTACAGTCAATTATTATACTCCTACAAGTCATTATCTTTGAGAGGTCAGTTAATAAACGGCAAGTACGGGATGAAACTCACCACTTAACCAATTTATACAGAGGACGGCATAACAGCAACATTGAAAAGGAATGATAGATAATATAAACTAGGCTTCAATATACCTAAACCTGGAATATAGAACGCTATTTCAGATTGATCTTTGGCAAATTTCAGATTTCCCATTTACTCATGAAATAAAGCAATTTTCTCCCTGAATGCCAATGTCTAACTCCAAATCTGTCATAGAATCATAGAATGTTCTGAGTTGGAAAGGATCCACAAGGATCATTGAGTCCAACTCCTGTCCCTGCACAGGACAACCCCACAGTTCACACCATGTGTCTGAGGGCTTGTCCAGTCTCTTATTGAACACTGCCAGGCCTGGGGCCATGACACCTCCCTGGGGAGCCTGTTCCGGTGTCCACCACCCTCTGGGGGAAGAACCTTCTCCTCATGTCCAGCCTAAACCTCCCCTGGCACATCTTCCTGCTGTTCCCTCGGACTCTGTCGTTGGTCACCACAGAGAAGAGATCAGCGCCTGCCCCTCCTCCTCCCCTTGTGAGGAAGCTGTAGCCCCATGAGGTCTCCCCTGAGTCTCCTCTTCTCCAGGCTCAACAAACCCAGTGACTTTAGCCACTCCTCATACGGCTTCCCCTTCAAACCCCTCACCAACTTGTGGGCCCTCCTCTGGACACTCTCCAGTACCTTTATATCCTTTTTATATTGTGGCGCTCAGAACTGCACACAGGACTCCAGGTGATGCTCTATCCATATAGTAAAACTTGCCAGAAATCTACAGTTTTGCAGAACACTATTGTATCTGTTTCTCCACTGCTCATCCCTACCTCCTAGTTTTGGAAACAGGAAACCTAGTCTCAGAGTACAGGTAAATCAAAACACTTGGTTCCACTACAGAAAATAAAATGAAATTTTTCAATATATCCATATTTAATGGAATTGATGGTTATATGTCAAACTTCTACTCTTCACACTTAAGTTACAGCTTCACATCAGCTTAGACTTTCAGAGTCTAAGCTTAGTACTTTCCAGCCAATTTATCACAAATGCTATAGACTCTGCAAGACAAATGCTGCCCTCACTTCCACTTGAAAGACTACTGGATTATACAAAACATGTTGAAAGGTATAGTGCAAGGAGAGTAATTATATTAGGATTTTTAGCTAATAATTCTATTACAACAGCAGAAATGAGATGAAATCAAATAAATTTGAGCTGAACAGGTGCTACACAGTACAAATATATCAGGAAAAAGAAAAGCAAGAAAACTTGTCACAAAATAAAGGTTGTGATATACACAGATGGCAGGAAATATTTGTCAAATAAGAGGTTTACAGCACTTTTCTGATTAAAAAGTTTGCATTGCATAAGTCTACTTTTCTTCTTAACACAAGCATGTTTAAATTTACAGTTCAGGCTTCACCCTTACAGATACATTTTTCTTCCAACTCAAAAACTCAGTGAGAGAAAGGAAAGTGATGACGACGAAGGGAGCGACGACGGGAAAGAAAGAAAATAAAATCTCCTCAGAAACCTCTTTTCACAGGGGCCTTTATCCAGAAAATTGAGTCATGATTTATGCCACTTTCATCTTATACTGTTTTCATCTATATAAGCTAACAGACTAACTTTTTATCATTCAGGTGCAACCTAAGTATCTCTTCATGATACTGCGGCTGGCCAGGTGAACACACCTAAAGCCTTTTTGGAAATAAGTAAATGGGATATTTTTAGAAACTTAGTTCTTCTTTCTGACTCAGTATGTCTGTATATATATAGTTTTATTTTAAACTCAGTATTCTCTTCAAAAGTTAAAAAGACCCAAATTTCCCAATTGTGCATCATTCCCAAACTGTAATTTCTCCATGCCAGATAACAGTCTGAGAAAGAAAGGCAGATTTACCAGGGACAAGTAACTAGCCCGACTCTCAACAATTCTTACCATAAGGTAAGACTGTATATATAGACATTCACAAGGTTCTGTGTGTTTCAAGTTTATGCCTGAGCTCACCGAGTCATTAAGTGCATGTTGTTACCTTTATACTCTTTTCAGAAAGTGTTTTGGAGGACAGAGAACTTATACTCAGAATAAGCTTTAAAATTTGAAATAATTAATAATGCAACTCAAATCTAGTTTAAATTTAATCAACAATCTATTGTACTGTTACAAGATTCAGAACATAAGTGGCTTACACTTTCTTTAAGCTGTTTCTGCAACAGTAATGAAAAATAATTTCCTGTATTTGCTGTTTCTTAAATGCTTCCTTTTAATGCTTTAACATTCCCTCAATTCTTTATTATTCTGCAAATGACACACTTTAAAAATTATGCAACAATAACTTGCACAGAGTTCAGTCACATTCACATTGCAAGAGGCAAATAAGCTACAATTCGTGCTCTCTTGATGAAGACATAATAAACACAGCACAAAGAACAAACTTGAGTAAGAAAGCCTGATAACTACCATTCTATAGCCAACAATAAATTCAGTTATTTTTTGGGACACCAGGGTTTCTTTTTACCACCCTCATCTGACACCTCACTAATTCAGTTTGCAGAGACTGGAATACATGGAGTCAAAGGACGGAAGATCAAATACTGAAAAATTTGCAGCACAAACCCATATGTCTGCTTCAACTTAACTGAGCTTTAAATATGTCTCAGAACTCCACTCTGTATTGCATCACATACCATTTAGTCATTTGCAAATAGTATACAAAGCTCTACCAAATATGACTTTTTCAGCTGATGCTTGTACTAGTCTAGAGGGTATATATAAATCAAGAGTGCAAAACTACATTTGTTGAAGCAGTCAAACTTCCAAACTGGTCTAGAAATGTATATTCACTAGTAAAAACAATCATATTACATTAAGTGAGGTAGCAACAGGTAAATTTTAATAGCCTGAAGACAGAGCAAAGGAACACAAGTCTAGTGTTGAATTATAAAGTAGAGCTTCACTGGAATGTTTTTAAAGACAAAAAGGCAACTTAAAACTTGATTGAAGCACACATAATACAGCCTGTCAAGAGTTTGAAACAGCTCTTAGAAATCAGAGTTATTTCACACTAAATTCCCCAAAATCCACTGTTTTGAGGGCACCATCCCAACATCCCACAGCTCAGGGAGAGCAAAAAGACGTTGGGAGCTGAATTTGCTAATCAAGTAGTGCACAAACGGTATACAAATAACTCAAAATTACTATCCCCTCTCCTCTTCACAAGCAAGTGGGATGTTGCTGTTATTCCTATACAAAGAAAGAAATTCTGCTGCATTTCAGAAAAAAGGAGTCTGCTGTTAGTCCTGTTCAGCTGGAAGAAAGCATGATAGAATTTAGGACAGTGTTTCGGCACACATAGGTCAATTACTAGTGGTAATAAGTAGATAAAGCAGAACATCCTCCCACCTTGACTTCTATATCTAGAAAAGTTTTTCAGTTGTTCGAAATGCCAATATAAAATATCCACTTTTATATGAAATATCAATGGTGCATGCTCTATTTATTTCTAAAAGTCTAGTTGATAATCTATTCCAGATCTCCTTCCAACATCTGCATACAGGCAGTACTGCCAATATTTAGTCAGTAAGAATGTTGAGATTTGGTTTTTATACACTGGAATGGCATAATAGAATTTGAAAACCTACATCAGTAACAACAAACACATGTTTTTATTTTCTAGCCAAACAATTAGAGTACTATTTGGAAAAGAGATAAAAAGAGAAAATGTCTTTTCTCCACCTTTATCCTTGTCCTTCTAAAACAACAACAAAATATTAAAGATAAGCTGAAAGAGAAAGTTGAAAAAGGGAAGGGAGTGCAAAGGGAAGAGTAACAAACCAATAAATGGTTAGTATTATGGCCAAACCAAGGCATCATGTTATTCAAACATGAAAAATGTCCTGAATAGTTCAGGTAATAGAAAGCTTTTATTGTACTGAAATGATCAAATTTTTTTAGCATGACATTTTACCAGCCTTTTGCTGGTAAATAAATTAACCTATTACTGTTTTGAGAACATTTATCCTCAAACCACCTCATTATTGGGTTTCAAAAGTACTCAAAACTCATAGCTACAGATCCTAGGAAAGTAGTTTAGGAGTCTTGTAGAGGGGAAAAAAAAAAAGTCCACACATATTTTCTATACAAGTGTGGTTTATCAACTGACAATAATAAAGTCTTTCTTCAGATTTTGTGCTGAACATAACCTTTTTCTCCCCTCCCAACACTCATTTTTAGCATACTCCATACACACCAAAACTACTAGCCAGCTTAGTGTTCTCCATAATTATACTCCACTTACAAACAAAAATTTCTTGCTTAAATAGATGGGACTACTACCTGACACAGATTCTTTTCTCTATTACTACGAATTTTCTGCTCACGATTATTCTGGGCATACAGAAAATTCTTGATAACTTCCTGTTGATAGTTTTCCAAGTCACAGTTTATTTGTAATGGAATCACTAACAGGCAAAACAATTCTCTCAAGTAACAGCATTTAGAGAACTAAGCAATGAAAAATAAAAGCACTGCATGAAGCTAGATATTAAGTCATTTTATATAGGCACGAACAAGTCACATGAGAAAGGCAGACTGGGATTTTTTACTTTGTGGAGCTTTTTGCTTGGAAGGATTTCTATATACAGTAAAATTACAATGAACTGCAAGCATGCCAAGATTTGTTAGATTGCTTAAGCCACAAATTCTTTTTAAAACTAGAACTACAGTTATGTTCCCAATTGGAAGGAAACAGTACCTCATATAGGAAAGGTTGTCTACAGTTACATTACGAAAAAACCACGCCAAACTACTGAAAGTCCTTGCAGCTGTTTCAGGGTAAATGTGTTAACAATGCCATAGGATTTCTAAAACAACATATCAAAAGGCCAAAGCAATCCTAAATTTACAAAAAACCAAACCAAAACAAAAAAAACCAAACACCAGCCCCAGTGATCTCTCATATATTGCATGCTCACAGTCTAATAGCTTTTGTTCCTTCGTTCTTAAGTCCTAGATTTCTCTAGTTGTACCCAATCCCATTAGTTCATTTGTTCAGGAACAGTATTTTACCTACAATTTGAAATTTGGTGCAGAAGAAAGGTGAAAATCTTATTGTGTAAGACTTTTATTCCGTTAGGTTGCTCTTGAACCTAAAAGAAGCAGGTGGCTGTAACAGCCCTTCCATTCCCCTCTCTCACCAATAAGCAGGATTTACACAACTCCATTGAAACCAAACAATAGAGTATGTACCCATTTTAGATAAATGGAAGTACAGGTCAAAGAAACAGACATAAGGTTAGATGAACCCTTTTTAGATAAAATACCTCTCTCCTGTCCAGTTAAACTTTGTACATATTTTTATAAAGCAGAAAGGAGTGAGAAGGACAACTGACAACAAAAGACATAACTCAGTAGGTGTTCTATGACCTTTCTGAATTAAAGACTCCTTCCACAAAACACCATTCACCAGAAGACACTTACTTAAACAATATATTGCAAACTTGAAACTCTAAATCGTCTCTCAAAGGAAGACTGAGTTTCTTATTATTACTCTTACCTGCTTCTGCTAGAGGCAATGAAAAAATGCAACATGCTAGTTCCCCAGACGACTTTCTCCTCAAGGGATAAGAGCAACAGCTTTGCCTCCTAACAAATGCTGTTATAGTTAGGTGATCTTTCTGCATCTCTTCCAGTATTTAATGAGGACTGAAAGACAAAAATATTTCTGTGCCTTGCACTGTTGCCAGGAATTTGTTTTGGCACAATGGAAATACCCACAGATTTATTTTATTTTTAAACACCAATTCCAATTTGTGACTACCCTTTTACTTTATCCACTCTCCATGTTTTTAGATATTAAACAAATATGCATGTTGTTGTGCCCTAGGTCTAAACAGTATCTATCTCCATTCCTCCACATAATTCTGCAGAATTCTTGCAAGAGATCAGTTCCCCTCTTAAGGAAGGAGAGGGCATAATGTTTTGATTTTTTTTTTTTTTAATTTAGAGAAGTGTTTCTACTTTTACTTCCTAGACTGTCCTAGAGTTCTTTATTCAACACATGTATCCTGATGGGATTCATGTGTTGGGATAGGATTCAAATTAATTCATAATTTGTATTATAGACTAACCATCAAAGGCAGCACGGTCAAAAAGTCCTTAGGACAATTTTATGGAACTAGTGCTACCATCACACATACCGCACAAGAAACTTCTCAGAAGAATCACCGACATTGAGAAGAAACATCATGTTGCTATTGTCTTATCCAAAAAACATATGTATGATACCTCTCCTGAGGTGGTGAATAAAATCAGTGCATTTTGCATAACAAAACTTACAACTGGGAATTTCACAAGCAACCTGTACACATTTCAAGATGGTTGTATGACATAATAATGAAAACTGGTATTCAGTGTAAGGAGGTGATAAATATTACTACAGCATCTGAGATCTATGGTCATGCACAAGCAATTCCTTGTCCTAGGTGCTCCACAGTAACAACAAAATAAAATTTATTACTACCAAGAGACATTATGATCCAAGACAAGAAATACATGGGTTCATAGAGAATGGAACTGATACTGCCATTGTAATGGACACCCATCTCAACACAAAGCACTGCTAAATTTTGGGGAGAGCTTGACTTAAAGACACAGAAAAAGGTTTTGAAGGAGGATAATGAGTTCTGCAGACACTTATGGGAAATCTCTTCAGCCATAAGAAACAGTAAAAGAGAGCTGAAAGAGCTAGTCTGAAAATTAACAAACAATGAAAATTGGTAGTGCGGGCTGAATTTAAGCAAGGACAGATGTCTCAAGTTAGCAAATTAGAAATGATCATTGGGTTGGGATAGGTTAAAACAAGCAGCTTACATCAACTACAACTTAAAGTAACAGATTGAGATGGAAACAGAAGAATGGCATCTAGCATCTAATCATTTTGATAACAACATTTTGTACAGCCATCTCAGTGAAGACAGACAAGGCAGGGCTGCAACTATCAAGTCGAAGAAAAATACACAGCAGCACAACAAAAGCCAAAATAAACATTTAATAAATTGCACTTGAGTGGACATACAAATAGAGAAGAATATATTCTAGAGGTGCTATGAGCGGAAAAGTAACAGGATACTGCCCTCAATGTTGAATATACCAGGAAAGACAGACATACCACCTGAAAATCAACAGCTAGGTATTCACAGGATGGTATAGAAGTAATTAAAGATGTCAGTTTTGACACTTAGGTGTCACTAAGGACACTTAGGTCTGATATAGATCTGTGAACCATTCATATAACAATGACAGCTAAACTTCTGTTTGTAGAAGTATTCATCCACAAAGAAGGTATGGAAAAAGAAAAAGGAAGAAAAGAAAGTAGAAATACACAAAAGAAACTGTAGAAATTGTTAGAAAGGTACAAAGTAAGCCAGAGAAAGACAAAATGAAAAATTAATATTCCAAGAAAGACAGCAGAATTTTATGTGAGAGGATGATGACCAAAGTTGAACATAGAGAACTGAGTTTTAGTTAAAGTTACTAGTTGCTCAGATAGAGTGATTTTAGTTGACTGGAAGGAGAAGCAAGACCAAAGTGAACATAGGAATACCAGAACAACTCCAGACTTCACAGAAATATAGTACAGCTGAGATGGCAATGTTTGGCTGATACACAAAAGAGGACTGTAAACATAATGTGAAACACTCAGACATCTTATCTTGCTTAAGAAGACACTATGCTGATACATAATTAAGGAACATTTACACTCTGAACTGCACGATTTTTATTTTCACTTTTATAAATGGAAAAACATCTTGAGATACTTGACCTCAGTTCCATGCTGTACTTCATCTCTCTGGTACAATAGGAGACACTGGAAGAAAGCTGTAAAGTCTGATTGACATCACTAGCAGCAGTTTAGCATCCTCAATGTTGCTCTAAGACAAAGGTGTCAAACCACTCCCGCATTTATCCAGTCCTAAAATTACATTCGGCCCTTTGAAGGCAACGACGAGTCTGATGTAGCTCCCAATGAAAATGAGTTTGACACCCCTGCTGTATTGTATTAACAATGATCATAGGAATCACAGAACCCTTTTAGATTTAGCACTACAAAAGCAGCAGTATCATGATGAACCTTTGCATGCAATTCCTGCTCTTCAATTAGAACTTGTTCAACTATTCAGAGACCTCTGAAAGAACTACTATTTGCATAGAAATTATGGTAGCTAATCTGGTGTTTTTGATTAGCAAACAAGTATTTCTGAAAAAGTAAAAATAGTTTCATAATATGAATTGACCTCGAGACTCATATTTTTGATAGTTTGTGTCAAAAACCCTGTAAGTTTCCAGTAAAGGTCCCAAAATGTGACAGGCAATTACTTTCAGATAATTTTTTTGGTTTTGTACTGAACACAGCTGCTCGTGACTCCAATTACGAAACCTCCACTTAGATAAGAAAACTGTCTCTTTCAATGTGTTATGCCAACGGTATATCACATTTCTACTATTTGATGAGTAACATTGCAATTTAAACGAGCTGTTTATTGTAAAATTAATATAATGCAGATCCTTCATCAGCTTTAATCTTTCATAATTTGCCTATGAGTTTTAAGCTAAATTTAACCATAATTAGTGCATTTATCCAAAACCCCATTCAAAAAAAACACTCAGAATGAAGTTGGAGTGTATTTAAAACACACACTAGAAATATTGACAGTTTTTAATTTTACTCCCTTTTAATGACTTTCTACTTCTCAAACATGTAATACGATGAAGTTCCCCTCATGTCCTGTGGCAGAAAAATATTTTGCATTTTGCTGTTCTAGAACTTATTCTGATGGCTTAAAACACCTGTTTTCTTCTTTACTTAATAATTACATTTGTGTTTTTTACCTGCTGTCAGGACTAAGTTTGTAAAAAAATATTAAGTCACTACTCTTATTTAGTGCTCTATTGAAATGCTGTGGAAGATAAAAACTCTGACTCCTTCCATAACCCTAACGTTCAAGTCTGGCAATTTTGAGGAAAAAAGACTGCATAAAATGCAGCACACTGGAAGACTGCAATTTCCAGAAACAGTTAAGTTGTTGTTTTGAATAGTGCAAGTCACAATACCAACATACTCTAGTAATGTTCCATTTCATCTACAAACTAGCAAACATTAGCAGCTTTATTTTATTGCTCACAAAGAAATGTTATGGAAATGTCCTCAGATTGTTACAAATAAAAAGCATTCCCTAAAAAATGCAACAAAAAAGTAATTATTACACTTTTAGAATGCCTATATCCGAACTGAAATCAGGTGCCTGTGTTCAGTTTTATTGCTGTTTTCACATAGCTTCAGTTTTATTCCTATAGTCCCAAAATACACAGATGGTTAAATGAAGCAATACAGATTAACTCAGATCTCTATTAAGAGATCTTCATTAGGAAGTACTTCTAAGTTTACAGTCTTTCCCACCTGGAGTTTTAGATATTTCCATTCATATTACAACACTGTTCAAGTTGGGCCAGTTACCGCTAGTGAATCACAACTATTTTTCTTTAGCTATGTGATACATTTCAGGCAAGTATTTGAGAATTTTAACACTGTTATTTTCATTTTAGCATTATTATTTCAGTACATCTAGAGTTGCACAGCAATTCCTACACAATACCTCAATTTTTTTTTCATCCACAGATTTCTGAATACGTTGTCTAAGAGGCTTTGGAGAAGAACGACTGGATTGTGCTGGAGATCTATACTTAAAAGAGATAAGAAGCATTTAGAACATGTAAAAGCAATTAGTTAAGAAAAATAGCTACCACACCAAGTTCCTCAGAAACAGAAAGGTACCTTCACTCTCCAAGCTTTACTTTGTTTTCTCTCTTCTTAAGTAACCACATGTACTGTGACAACTGAAGACAGCATAATGAAAACAAACCTACAGTTTGGATTTCTGGTATCATTTTGCAGTATGTTTACAGTATGCAGTTCTGCAGCTGGTAATGAGTTACCAAGTCACTATTCTACTCACACTCCTTGAATAGCATCTGGTTGACATCCAAAATAATTTTCCTCATATTTACAGACTTTTCAGCAGAAGTACTCACATACACAAAATGCTTCCACCCTCCTGTATT
This sequence comes from Pampusana beccarii, assembly GCA_013399365.1. Lineage (NCBI taxonomy): Eukaryota > Metazoa > Chordata > Aves > Columbiformes > Columbidae > Pampusana > Pampusana beccarii. Next base: position 138,697 of record VWYH01009511.1, on the reverse strand, counting down.
TGAGTATGTGAATAGTTACATACATGCATCAAAATTTTTCACCCATGTGAAAAACGTTATTTATGCATACAAGAGGGGATTTCCTCATTTTGAAATAAAAAGAAATAATCCATGCATCTGTAAATAATAACTTCTCTGTTTATGCTCATGTCAGACCAGTGTGCATATGAGGACAGTTATTTCAAAAATAAGTCATTATTTTATTTATTTAGCTCATTCTATTTAATTATTCCATGAATAAAATTTATTTTGTTTAGTTCATTCATCATTTTATTCATTTCTATTTGTCTCTGGTGCAACATTTCTGCAGGACCTTGCAATGTTTCTGCTATTTAAAATGCCAAAATAGGTGGCTTCGGCATACTCCTCTCTAGACTGTTGCTCTGCTTCATGAGTCCTCTTTGTAACCCGTAATGACAAAATTCTCAGCATCCCACTATTCCAACAACAGATGATTCCTCAAGATGAGCAACTTATTAAATCATCACTGCTCTTCAGCGCATGGACAGGTTAGTTTCCTTCTCAGTGCCCACAGAAATGGCTTTTCAAGAGATTCTTTGTTTTGTACACCAGATCAGCATGGGTATTCCTTAAATAGAAAGAAATTTTTAAAGCAAGAAAAGAAATGAGCAAGAAGTAATGACTAGCTTAAACATTACTAGGATGGGAAGATGATGAGAATGATATAAAAAACAGCAGCAAAGTTGTCCCAAACACTGAATACCTGTTGAACCTGCAAAACCAGAAAAAGAGATCCTTTATTCCAAAAAGTTATGAAAATACTTAATCCATGGTCATGCAAAATTTAAGTCTAAAACATAAATAATATAATTAATGATATCAGAATTACCTTATTTTGATTTCAATAGCATCACTACATTTTTGTGTTTGCTTAAAAAATTTGAACATACTACAGGAAAACAGCATATGTCTGCCTTGCATGCAGCTTCAAAATATATAAAAATAGCAAGAGAAATTGAACTTCTATAATGCAAACCTAAAAATAATATTTTCCAGAAGATTGAAATGAGGTGCTAACAGAATGAAAATATTTGACAGATATACTAAAAGACAAATAAAATAAGAAAAACCTCAGCTTGGTTAGGATGTTCTACAACACTGAGGATGTACTGTCAGTGCTTACATTTTCAGTTCCCAAAACACATGCATTTCATAAATTAAAATGAAAATATTTTTAATTAAAGAAAGACAACCAAAAGTTTAACAACACGATTGTTGCTTCTCAGCAGTAGCTTTTTTGCAGGATTTCAGCAGAGAGAGATGTATCTACCCAGATTATCTATAAGTTTATTGGAAGAACAGTAAAACAAAGCAAGAAAAATTCCTGAAATGCCAAAGTTTTGAAAAAGAGGTGCTCTCATTTTATCTCAGTCTACAGCTGAAACATTAACACTGCTTTCTCAAACTGACCTGAACCCAGACAAAACTGCTCACAAACTTTAAACATATTTTGGGATTCGTTAGTAATGAAATCTCTTGAAATAACAAAAAGCACTGTGAAAAACTACCATGTGATCAAAAATCATAAACCAATAACTACTATTCGAGGTGACTAACAATCTGATGCACAGAATCAGATTAGTAAAAATAATCTGAAAACTGCAGTGACATTCACTGCCAAAGGTACTGCCACTTATCCTGCAAACTGGTCCATATTTACTATTAACAACAGATTGGCAAGAATACTACAAATACTGTAGATCAAATATTTGAGACACAAGCACTATCAAAAAAGTGCTGCACCATAAGGTACCTGTACACCGATGCAAATCAGAGTGACACATTAGCTACTACCCTGTGTCTATTAAGATGTTCAGCATTCGTAAAGCAACTGGAGCCTTACAGTAAAGCTGCTTGAGAAATGCAGAACACAAAGATCCAATAAAAACTGAGAATCGGCTTTGTTTGCAAGTTTCAGCTCTTGCAAAGATTTTTATTCCTAAACCAATAATTTAGGATCATAAATTCAATACTTCTAATATTATCTGTGTGCTTCCACTTAAAAATTTGATTTAGAATTAATTTATTCAAAAAACTGTATACCAGAAAATAAAATCTAAACCGAATGGATCACTAAGAATTACTAAGGAAAACACAAGAATTGTCTAGATTATAATATAAATTCCCAGATAGCAGTACCTGTTTACACCTACACTGAGAAGATTTTAAGTCAAACAATGTCTTATCCCTTTGGGGAAAATTCAAGAAAATTAATTCAGCTGAAAAACCAAATGAGGTAAGTGAAACCAAAGCTCTCAGTGGGCACTCTTATTCAGAAGTGTTTTAAAACCCATTTTAAATTAAAGAGTTACTTTAAAGTGGGGAAAAAAAGTATCACGATCTCTAGCTGTGAATAATAGCAGTATTTAATTCAGAATAATAATTCAGGTGAGCCTTGATTCCATTCACATAGAGGATTAACCTAAATCCTATTGAGCTCCTTTTCATTCTGATAAAAATACAAACAGAGTGTGGTTTATTAAATTCACAAAACAATTTAAAAAACAACGTGGATCAATTTTCCAGAATCCAAAGTATCAGAAAAATAAGAGACTGAAATCAGACTTATTTAAAGCTTGTTATATAATGAAATAGAAATCTATAGCTACAGATATCCTCAGATTTTTGAGGTGAAAGAAATATTCCATAATATGTTGTTATACACTGCCTCATATTAAAATTTACAGGTTTATTTAAATTTCTTATTACTTAAAGTATTTTTTTTAAGTTTCATTAGAGTGTGCTTGTTCCTTTGGTTTCCTCAAAGACATCAAATGATAAATCTAATAGAACCCTTAAATTCTTTGACTTTCAGGATCCTCCATGTTCTAATTTAGGACCTATCACTGGTTTTCTTTCCTTGCTGTTAATCTCACAGCCTTGCACACTCTGGTAGTGTTATGGTGGGCTCTCATAGGAAATGACTGCCACAAGCATAAGAAACACTGCTTCTTCTCCACTTTTCCTACCCTTTCCATTATAGCTCTTCTTTTATACAGGCCATACAGCCCCTGCCCCAATGAACAGACACTCCAATCACTGCTAAAGGCACCAAAAGCAAGGACAATCAATAAGGGGTTTGAGCAGGTCCTTTATGAAGACAATTTTGTTACCCTGAGAAAAGCACTAATGGGGAACCAACCACTGTGCTACAGAGGATACTTGTCTGGAAGCCCTCGCTGCTTTACTTCCCCGCTGGCCACCAGGGAGAGCTTTTCCTCTCCCTCTTCTTTTGATTTTATTCTTTCCCAAAGCACCTTTCACCATTAGAGTAAGTGTATGCCATCAGCTACTGACCCTACTAATAAAGCTCCATGCAAGTGAATCTGTTTCAAGATCCTTTGTGCAATACTGTCCTGATTGGTGGATCATAATAGGAAAAACTATTTAACTATTTAAAACTGCTTTCACAAAATAATTCTTATGTAGGAAGAAAACGGGATATAATCCAAAAATCTCTTGTGTCATAGCTAGACAAAGGAGGCATCTTCAAAATGAATGGTAATCTAATTAGCTACTGAACAGACAGTATTTGAATCTAGGAGTTAAAATTCAATTTAAGAGGTAAATATTTGGAAAGCTTGTTGCAAAGGATATTTCCTCATGGGTTTTGTGCAGCCCAGAAATGTACTAGCTCAAAAAGTCCATATTACAAAAGTATCTTGAAGACAGAGCAAATGTGAATGAGGATGCAGAACACTTTTGAGACTGTTGCAAAAATGCTTTCCCTTGTACACCCAACCTCACAACAGATCACACTTTGTTCCTTTGCCTTGTGTAAGTACTATTAATGCTTTATTTGCGACTCAGTATAAGATTTCCTAAAAAAACAACCAACCAAACAAACCACACCACCACCACACAATAAACAAATACAAAACAAACACAAAAATCATCTAGAACTCACCTGAAGAGTGTCAAAACAGAGGTGATTCCAAACAAATTTAAGTTTTCATCATCATATAACAGTTCTGCTTTGTTCTGCGTGGGAGGATTCACAGCTTCTTCATCCAGAAGAACTAATAAGACCTTTACAGTATCTCTGCCACAATATGCAGTGCCATGATTTATGGAATGCAATTTTGGCTGAAAGTAAATAAAATTAAAAGGAACAGAAAACAGGAAATGTCAGCAAGCCAGACCAATAGCTCACCTCCAAAAACAAACCATATCAGCACAAGGTGTGAGAATCCCTTCCTCCCCCTTCCCAATAAGCATTTATGTGGAACCTGCTCATGGGAAAATTTCTTCGTCATTCCAAGCAATTAGCAGAATTTAGATCCCTGCCAGCTGGAGGTATACACTGATGACTAAGTCACACAGATACATATACAAATCTGTGATGAAACCATGCAGTAGATACTAACATATTATTTTCTCTCAACCAGTTTGAGTGCTATGGAATACACAAACACATTCTGATGAAGTTCAACTCCTCTAACTAACTGAATCTGCTAAAGTAGTTGGTTAAAAGTGAGATTTCCGTCAAGATTTTACAATATAGGCACTTGGCACAATCTTCTGTTGTTTGGAACAGGATTAATTCCTCACAATTTTCCACAAAAATAAAGAATGCCTTAAATAAAATAATAATCCACATCTGGAAGTGCTCAAGACTACAGTCAGCAGTATAGATGTATTATAGAACTCCATAGCCACTATGGGATTGCAAGAATTGCAAGTTCGCTACATTTTTCTTTAAAAGTACTAGGACTTCCATAGAGAAAGTTAGGCCTTAATACAGAGTAGCAGATTTTAAAAACTATAGGCTTTCTTATTTACCAATACACAAAAACGTTGAATAGCCTTTGTTCAGAAGGACAGGAAGAACTGCATTTATCTAATCAGTTAACTGCTTTTAAACACAGTCTTGAAAAGATCAAGTTCTATTTCTCTCTCTATTTGATTACATCAATTAGTGTATGTAGCTTTCAAGAAACCATAGCAACACATGTCAGTCAGTTACTATAAGTTATAATCAATAGCTAGAAATAGCAATTACAGAAATGGTTGTTACTTGGCTTTATGGAATTGGCCTATTTCAGTACCATTTAATTTCCTCAAAATTTATTCCGAACTTCTTCAGTCATTACATCACCACATCATAGATTTTTACAAAATGTCATGTGTGTCACAGTAAATTTGTCTTAATGAGAAAAGTACATATTTGGTATCATCTTGACTGATTACACACAAAGGTAAAAAATAATTTTCGGAATATAACATCACCTCCGAACTGCCTAAGGATGACCTTCAGAAATCTCATGTATTACAACAACAGCGACCTGGTAGACTACCCATGGTCTAAAATCATGTTGTACAAAGCACAATAAGAAATTTAGGTAAAACAACAATCCCTGCCATAAAAATCTTGTTTATTAGCAAGCTTAAAATCATTACTCGAATTATTTTTTCGAAAAAAGAGTTGACCAGTCATTCAAGGGTAGGGACCATTAACTACTCCAGGCTATTCTGGTTAGTTCCAGAAACACCAGCCTGATTCCATTTACAGTAGTGATTTTCTCAGGAAGAAATTTATCATAATTCCTATTAGTCACTCATGCAGTCTTCAATGCAAAGTAGCGCTTCCTGCTACATAAAGTAATAACTTTTCCCAGAGCTCTAGATTCTTATAAAATAAGTATTTGCAGGAAAACTGAGCAATGACAGAAGCAAATGGCTACTGTCAGGAGGAAAGCAAATATTTTTCTAACAAATTAATTCTTTTCAGGTACATTTTATGAGGAAGCAGTCTTCCCAAGAGCTAACGGAGGCATCATTTTTAGCTCTATAGTTAAGATAATGTTTTACACCTGCACTCAAAAAAGTGATTCAGCCTCTTACATATGAAAAATATAACACCCTATCAGAATCAGAGTTACTCTGAATATAGAACCTTTTTTTTTTCTGAAAAATTATAGCATCAGACTTTGGAGATTTCTTTATAAAGTAAAAAACAAAACATAATTTTAAAAAATAAAGCTATATGTGAAACTAAGCACAAAGCAATAATCTTTGCTGTCCTGAGATCTCAGTGGTACAACACAGGTGCTCCAATTTTTTTTTATACACCTTAAATTAATTTGGAAAGCTGATGTGATTTTGTTTTGTTTTAATTAGTAATGGTAACGTACGCCTCTATATGCTTCATAAAATGTTCTTCTGCATCAAGCTCCACTAAAATATACAATTTATTCTCAGTCTGTTAATAGTTGCTAAGCTTCCTTTTCCACCCCTTGACTCTGAATCACATATTTATCATTAAAATATGCATTCATTACAAAGTCTTCACAAACTCCATTTACATCAACAAAAAAAAATTAGCCACACCAAAATCAAAATAGCAACACCACAACACCAACAAATGTAGACAATTTACACACACTCCATGCCTCACGCCTTCACCACAATTACAAAAACAAAAATTCCTCACACTTTTTCCACTCTCTAGCAATGTTCAGTCCACATTTTGCCTGTTACCTCTCCTGGTTACCATTCTTATCTCTAATTCCTCAGGCCCTGCACTGAGCACTAGAAAGGACTGCAGTGGGTTGATCTTGGCTAGCCACCAGGTGCCCACCCAGGTGCTCTATCACTCCCCCTTTTCAACAAGACAGGGAGAGGAAATATGATGAAAAGCTTGTGGAGTCAAAGTGAGGACAGGGAGTTCACTTACCAATTACCATCGTTGGCAAGCCAGACTTAAGAAAGGAAATCAATGTAATTCATTGCCAGTTAATCAGAAGAGGATCCTTCCCTTCTTCCCAGACTCAACTTCACTTCCAACTCTTCTGCCTCTTTCCCCTGAGTGGCACAGGGGGATGAGGAATGATGGTTGTGGTCAGTTCCTAACGCTTCATCTCTGCTGCTCCTTTTTTCTTACACTCTTCCTCTGCTTCTGTGTGAGATGCCTCCCATAGGATACAGTCATTCATGATTTTTTTCTGGTGCTGGTCCTTCCCACAGGCTGTAGTTCTTCCAGAATTGCTCCAGCATGGGTCCTTTCCACAGGGTGCAGTCCTTCAGGAACAGGCTGCTCCAGCATGGGTCCATATGAGGTCACAGGTCCTACCAGATAATATGCTGCTGCATGGGCTTCTCTCCACGGGCTACAGTTTCTGCCAGGAACCTGCTCCAGCATGGGCTCTCTGCAGGGTCATAGCCTCCTTCAGGGCACATCCATCTGCTCCTGCATAGGGTCCTCAATACACTGCAGGTGGATCTCTGCTCCACTGTGGATCTTCATGGGCTGCAGAGGGACAACCTGCATGATGATGATCTTCATCACAGGCTGATGGGGAACCTCTGCTCCATGCCTGGAGCACCTCTTCCCCATCCTTGTTCACTGAGCATGGCGGCTGCATAGTTGTTTTTCTTATGTACTCCTACTCCTGTCTCCCAACTGCTGTTTCACAGCATTTTTTACTCGGCCAGCAGTGGGTCCATCTTGGAACTATCTAGAATTGTCTCTGTCTGACATGGAGGCAGCTTCTGGTGCCTTTTCACAGAAGCCACCCCTGCAGCCCTTCCCACTACCAAAACCTTGCCACACAAACCCAGTATAGCAGTAGATTTGTCAAGCCAAGTGGCACATCAATCACATCCAGGCCACAGTCATCTCTAAGGGCTCTCAGCTACATCCATACTGTGGTGAGTACGGATGTACTGTAGTGAGTATGGTGAAAAGGATTAACGTAAAGCACATCATCCTGTTACGTACTCAAGGTTCCTCACTTAGAACTATAGCAGAATCTGCCCATCCACAAGTAGATGGGATGTTCCAGCAATCAATTAACTTATCTCAAGAATACGCAAAAAATTCAACACAGAACGAGACTCACAGTAACATAATTAAGTTCATAAGCTGCCTTCAGGTGCCCATTTTGAGAAAAACATTAACTTCACACTGTTCTCAATGGGCTTAAGTATTTAACCACATTTCCTAACAACACTAGGATACAACCATCCTTGCTACCTTCTTCCTCAACAAGGATACTGGTAAAAAATTGTATAGAGTAATTAGACTATTAATATGGCCTATGGAGAACAATAAGAAACACAAACCATTTTGGAAAAGTAATGTTTTTGTGAATGTCTCTAAAGAATGAAGTTTTATTAAAAGAGTTTTACCTAGCTTATAATGATCTAAATTTTCAACAATTTTACCAGTAATACAAGTAGCTAAATAAAGACAGAACTGATAACAGTGATCAATTTTTCAGATGGGGAAAAGAAAGAAATAGAAGTATATGAAAAGGAAATTGGGAAACGCAGTGATGAAGGATTCAGGGGAAATAAGAAAATGAGGATGAAATATATACTCCAACTGCTCAATGGAAACACAGATTTTAACCAGTTTAACTAGCCACTAGGGTTTGACTCTCGTCAAAAAAAAAAGGAAAAAAACAAGGTGTATGGAAGTCTGATTAAAATTTGTTTAATATCTTATGTTACCACGTGGTAATTCCAGTGATTTCACAAAATAAAGGATTCTAACAAAGTGCACATATTCAAAGCATCCGTAAGTTTTTAAGTTTCCTAGGCAAAAATATATGACATTAGACATTTTATATATCAACAATGTAAAATAAAGTTGTTTCCATAAAAAAATGATCATACTATAAGTCTGAGTAGATTCAGAGTACAGAAACCACAAATAGAAAACCTGTTTTCTGCTCTGCACACCTGACTTAAAGAATTTTAAATATTCTGATTCCTTCCACGAAACTAAAATAATTAATAATTTCATTAGTGTCTTCAAACACTAAAAGATAAAAACTCATACTTTGATTGTTTGGGGTTTTATTTTTATTCCCCTCCCACTCCACATTTTACCACATTTTGGACTTCTTTCATTTTTACCCTTATTTTGAATGCCTTATCCTTAGAAATATTTGATTCTGAGCTAAGTAAAACCAACGTATTTTATTCATAATTACTGATACTTGTTCTCTAATCTTAATTCCACTTTCATAAATTTCTTTATTTGGAAATTTGTTATAGTTATACTGCCTTGAAATTAGTGGCAAACCTCACAGTTTTAAGTATCTACATCTATAACAACTGCACAAATAAATTAAGTTTTGAAGAGTATTTTATTTATAATTTTAAGGTAAGAAATTTAGTTTAAGTAAATCAACTTTCTGAAATCCACACTGTAATGCTCAACTATAAATGTTTCAACAAGTTTAAAATGACAGTGTAGAGGAAGTGACACCGCTCTGTACCGTATAGAAAAAGATAATACTCTGTAGAAAATCCTTTAAAAATAAAAAGGAAACAAAACAGACAAAAGACATTTGCTTTCTTGTAAAATCAAATAGTAAAAAAAAAAAAAAAAAAACCCACACACAAACAACACACCACAAAACAAAACAAAAAAAACCCACCCACACCAAAACAAAAGAAGTCACATTACCCGTGCTGGACTGACTCCAGTAGTGCTGGCAGCCATGACTTCATGTTGTGAATCGATAATATTTTTAATCTTCAAATCCAAATCTTCTACAACTTCCTCTACTGCCTGACAGAAAGGATCCCCATTGCTTCGGCCTTTTATCAAATGCATCTTCACTGTTGACAGAATTCGCCCCCCTGAGATTCTGAAAATAGGCACAGGGTCATCTCTGCATTAATCCTGGCAGCACTTTAGCATACTTATTAGCGTTGAATGTAGCCAGTCTTCACAGCTACTCAAAACTCTTGAGAGAACTGCTTTTATCTTTTAAATCAAACAGCAGTGTAGAAGTATTGTCCAACATAACAGTTTGCTAAAGAAGAGATTATAAAGAAAGGTAATGAATTCAGCATTTAGCAATAATGAGCTGCAACACAAAACTAACTTCTCCGTAAAAGCTCAAAGAAAAGTACTTTCTTTAAACCTACAGTTACTCCTTTGCTCATAAGCTGTTAAGTCTAAACAAAACGTTTCACTGAAACACACATTCCAATTTAACAGCCTGTTAGATTTTGAGTCTTTTGTGCTTCATGAAAGTGCTTGAAAATATCAATCTGCTTTCAATTTTATTTAAATAGATAGTAATTAGACTAGATGAACATCATTGTTTGCCATAAAGGCACACACTATTAATCTCTTTTTTTAAATCAACTAGAAAAATGCCTTCTGAAAAAAAAAAAACTTAGCAGTTTGATTAGGAAAAGTCCATGTAGTTTGACAACAAAAACATAAATAATTTGATCTGATAGATACAGGGGATTTATTTCAGCTCTTCTTATAGAAAGATGAGAAGGAAGTTGTGAGTGCACCTAAACTGTGTTTAGGTTGTGAATTTCATTTAATGGCCCTGTACCTTGAACCATGCAAATTGCACATATGATAGACTACTTTTGAGATCACTTTTGGATTAGAACTACTGGGTCTGCTCCCAGCAAAACTCTTGAATGATTAACAGTTACAGTTGTATAGATGACACTCCAATAGGTAGTATTGAGAGAACTAAACCACGTCTTGTTCCCTCAGACTGGCAAGATCCACATATTCTATAAAAATAGAAATAGAAAATAAATAGAAAATAAAAACAGGCTGCCAGGTAGACTGTATTATCCTGAGTATGTAAGAAAAATAAATAATCAGTTATTACAGAATCACAACAAAATCCAAAGATCTTGTGCCCAAAAAATTGTTACAGGGCCTGAGGCTGCTGGGACAATGCACCTTGATTTACCCCAGACCTGATGAACGAGAAGCAGCAGTTACAAGAATCCCACTGGTCATTTGTAAGTGTACCTTTTCCACTCAGGTTGAAAGCGCTGCCCTGAACAATGCTGCCCAAAATGAACAGAATAAAAAAAAATAAAAGAACCTAAAGCTTAGAGTGAGCATAGTGCCATCACAAGAATGGAGAATGCAAGTGTTAGGAGTTAATTACTTATTTTGCAAGTATAGCGTGTGGCGAGTAGTTGCAAAAGCGTATAGAGGTACAAAAGTAGGAATTGTTACTATGAACCAGGTTAAGTAAATTAGCTAGAGGATCACAGATCTTATCTCAAAGATGATAAACTATATTGAGACAGCAAATGGGTCCCAACCACTATAATGAAGACTTAGTGAAAGACAGAATAAACCTGAGTTAAAAGCTCACTAATTTTGCCAAGTACCTACATGAACCATGAAGCACTAGACTGCATGTTTTACCATCACTTGAGTTTGGCCAAATAAAAAATGCATTACAAGAACCACTCAGCTCTCCTACATCATAATGTATCTCTTCTGAGAAGCTTTTTGAAGTTGCATGTTGTTTGGAAAATTTATCATCAATTCTCCAATCTTCTCAGAACAGGAACCCATCATCCAGACCAACAAAGTTGATTATAATCAAGATTCCTCTTGCCGCACTGAGTAATCATTTATCTTCTGTTTAACATCACATACATATAGGCACTTCATTATTTACCTGGGACATTTTGTCTTCAATTCCATTCTCCTCCTGCTTATTTTCCTCAAGCTTTTCAGAGTGTGGTAGTCTATATTTTATTTTAAGCCCTAATTTACAGGGGTTTTTTAAATTCATTTCTTTCCATTTTACATTTTCATGTGCAGACTTACTTTCACCTTCGAATAACAGCTGATAATGCATGTTCCTCCATGCTCCTGCCTACTTAGCCTAAAAGGATACCTTGCAAATTGAAAGAAAAGTATATTTTGTACACATTAAATTCTGAAGATTAATTTTAGAGTTCTAGTTGGGAGAACCTCCATCAAATGAAACTGTGTATTTACATTCATAAAAACTATTAATATAAAATAAGAAGACAGGGCTAGGTAAGAATAGGAATTGAGTTAGAGGAAAACTGGTTTGTTTATATTATTTCCTGTTAGAATACATGAAGGAAACAGGCCAGAGACCTTGCTGTTCTGGCTTATTGTGGCTGAACAAGACTCCCCCATAAAAACTTAGAAAATCTGAAGATGAAACTTTTTTTGCTTTTTTCCAGGTCAAAACTAAGTATTTCCACACAATTCTCAGCTTTAACTTTTACAGGTTACGGACTGTTTAATTCACAATAGATTTGCAGGCTGGGTGAAACAGAAAAACTTGTGCTTTGCACAATGCATGCACTTAGTCAAAAGAAAAGTCACCATGTGAAGTCTCTATGTACAAGTCACAAATTGTCCAGATCTTAGAAAGGCTAGTTAAAAAAAAAAAAGAAATTGTGGTATACCTCTGCTCCAAAAAACACAATTCAGTCTAACCACAAGAGAATGAAAAGTTCAAGGGGAAGGAATAAAAAAAACAACACAAAAACAAACATCCAGTACATGTTATCAAGAGGTAAGAAGAGAACACTGCTGAAGTTCTGTCTCAGAGATGCACATAGAAACTGTAGCCAAGTCTCCTGATGCTTCTTGCCAATTTGCTTTATTTCCCTCAGCCCTAAACTGACACTTTCCAAAATAATACCCTCAAACGAGAAAAGCACTATATTAAATGAGTGGTATCTGTTCCATAAATACTGTGCTGAACTTAGAACTCTAAGACAAACAAGCAGGTGAAGGGATTGACTGAAGTTGCCTCTGAAAGCCAGGTTCAGTCTTCTCTGTCTATGGATTTCGAGCTTATCTGCATCGCTATAATTTCCACACATTTTACATACATATATATGTATGCTGGAAGAAAAAGTATTCTTATACATTTGGCAATGAGCATCAGTCAATTATGATATTCATGGTCTTAAATGCTATGCAGTGTATGTGACTCGATTACCTTGTAGCTTTTGACTAAGAAAAAGAAAAGTGATAAAAACATTTTCTATGTTTATTTTTTTGCCTCTACTACCCAATGCCAACTCAGGATATTTGCTATTAGAAGTAAAGTTCATTTAATCTCTTTTTCTCCCCATAATTCCTTTTTCTTTTCCAGGAAAGAGTTCCAGTTCACCATCAGATATACACAGTACTAACTGGAGCAAAGAAAAGGAAAAGTTTATTCATGCTTCAACTAGAATTTATATAAACAGGCCAAGACATAGAATACTGATCTAATGTGTGTGGATTAGTACTGAAACACTGTGCCATAGCTTATGCCATTTTACATCAGGATATGATATAACAAAATAATGTATCTTGTGAAGTTTGTTTTATTAGTCTTGAATATATTTATAAAATGTTGAATCCACCTCATTTGTGATTTCATTAATATTTCAAAGCTTACTACAGAAAGTCCTAACTAACGATGTCTAGCAGTTTTAAAAAGTACAGTCAAGCAAGTCTCAATAGGAGAGGCATTCTTTTAATCTCTTTACATGTGCCATCTAGAGTACAAATGGAAATGGCTAGAGCTCTGTTCCTGCTTAGAGTCCTTTTTGTGGCAAAAAGAGTATCATCCTTTTCTCAGAAAAGACAATTCACTAGGTCAAAAAACAACTCAAGACATAATGATCTTAAACATGAAACTATAAATTAACTCAATAATAAACGCAATAGTTCTACTTAAAGCAATCAAATAAGTTATCTGAGCAACTTAAGATCCACTAGTAGGACTTTATTGTTAGTGAGGTTTAAAAAGATTAATTAAAAGCATGAAGATAAAAAGCAAACGTGGTAAAAATGCAACTTGGGTTTTGCTTTTTTTGTTTTGTTTCATTGTTTGAGTTTGGTTGGTTCTTTGTTTGGGTCTTTTGTTTGTTTTTCCCTTCTTCGATAGCCTGCATTATTCTTCATCTGCTTCAACAGCTGGGAAGGGTCCAACAAACTCTACCATCTTCCATTACTCAGTCTCAATTTACTCTCTTATTTCCTGTACACAAAAGCCAGGACTGCCCAGTGGCTGGGTGAGAGAAAAACTGAGTGCACAATTAAAGACTGTGTTAAATGATGCATCTCACGCAGCTGAACTGACAGCCTCTAAGTGTTTAGTTTTACAGACAATGTCCAGCTACCTTTTTTTTGTTTAAATTAACAAGTTTCCAAACCCTGTAGATGAATGGCTCACTATCTCCAGTAGGAACTGGCATTACAAGAGCAGTAAACAGTTCAGGTGGGATTCATCTCACCTGTCTTATAGCCAGAGAGAAAAAGAGATATCTACATGAAGATAAAATTAATCACATGCTAACAATGCCTTATTTGCATCAGCGCTTCTAAAGGACATTTAAAAGAAAATAGTACAATGTAAAACTTCACCTGTGAACTAAGCATTGTATAAATCATATCTTCTGTCAATGGCTGCTTCTACTCAAAATATTTTCAGATCTTGTGCCCGCTTGAACACTTTTGCCTTACATCATCTGCATCCCAGTCCTATCTATTTCTATCTCATTTTCCTTATCAAACCATTTTTTCTCACGTTGAGGTAAATCATTTTAAGAAAGTAATTGCATGTGTTGTCTATTTTGTTCCTATTGAGATTATCACATAAACAAGCTCCTCTGCCTACCTAAAAGTTAAGTTACATGAGCAAGAGTTCTTCTTACAGAACTGGGGCCTTAGTGTGCAAAGTTAATACGATGCAGAAGCATTTCTATTTATTTTCTGGAGATACATATTTTTTTGGAAAAGACTAAAGTAGCACAGAGAAGGAAAAAATAAAAGAGTTGAGGATATGGACAATATTCAAAACCTGATAAAAAGCAGAACAGACTTCTGAAGCCTATTCCAAGAATAGAAAAGAATGTATCAAAATTCTGTTATACTAAGGTCAACATTTTTATTCATTCATTTCAACTTCTCCAGAGGTTAAAAATTGGTGACATATATATAGCTATCTAACTTATGTAGTGGGAACAAATGTCTTAAAACAGACTGTAAACACCTAGTGATGATGGGATGGGAGGGAATCACAGCCTTTTTCTTTGTTACGGATTTAGTAAGGTGTTTTAGAACTTGATAAGAATGGAACATTTATCCAATTTTTGAATTTAGAACTATATGAATAGAGTACCAATCTAATTCTATTCTCAAATGCAAAGAAGCAGGATGTCAACTAGAGCTTCATCTAACTGGGATGAAAAGCAGGGAAAAATTTACCTAAGAAACCATATAAAATACAAACGCTCTTAACAGAGCACTAACTGTGCCTTTAAAACAAACCAAATGTTTTTTCTAATTATGTTATAGGCATAAAATAAGAAAAGTAAAAAAATCAGTAGTTCACTTTAATCTGTATTTCAAAATTTCAACAATAAAACTGTATCAGTCAACTTATCTAAATTTTAGATGTATCTGTAAAAGAAATAAGTAACTATATCAAAACATCCATAGTACTCAAAAACTTCACTTCAAACAATGGACACTTGCATTATTTCTCCAATCTTTTAAACCATACAGAACTAAAAATTAGGTGAAGACCCTACCTTAGGCCCTTCAGAGTTTTGCAGTTTATTAGATCCAAAATAAAAGTACAGAAAAAAAAAAAAATTCTGTTGCTAAGTATTTTTCTATGTTGCCGTTGCCACTTTTGTTGTATTGCCAAAAAATTTTTACCTTTGGTTTCTTCCACCAAGCTAAGAGTGACTCTTGTCAGAAAGTGCCACCATCTAAAAGACCTGGTACCTTACTAAGAACTTACTGCAAAAAACAAAACTGGTGTTTGTTAATGTCTGCTCTCACCAAGACTAATTACAGGTATTCTCCATAGCAGGCAATGCTCCTCAAGTCCTGTGATGTAGCTACTATAAAACTAAATATGTATTCTTCTCGGAATAATATTCTTGATCAGCAGCCTTGTGCATTCCATGCTTCAGTTCCATCATTCCATCATAACACATCCAATGTAATGTCCTCTAGACATAGTCACTTTTCTGCAATTTAGTGAAAGTTATCAGAACCGGAATTATGGGCAGGAAGCTGCCAGACTGCCGCTGCTCAAATCTGGATTAAAGGGAGGCCATGGAAACAGATGAACTAGTAGTTCAATATCTGTATAATGGCATAAGGGCAAGATTTTTCTGTCCAGCACCAATATCAAAGTGCCATAGAACCACAGCCTCTATGTCCTCTTTTTAATTTATGGGACCATACTTGAATTTCAATATCTAGGACATAATGGTCAGTGTATTCTCCAGCACCAGCCTAAATTAGGAAGTTAAGGAAATGGATAACAAATTACAGAAGTCACAATTTAATTAAATGCAGTATTGTACAATTGGAACACTTAAAATACCACACTTCAACTGTCTTAAGTCAGACACTCTCAAAATATCAGCTTTTTCAAGAATTTTTTTTAAATTTTCTTGCAAATCCCATTTAAACCACAATTGGGTCTATTTTAGAATTATTTACTTTAAATATTTTGAAGCATTCTCAATGTTAAGTTTAAATGACATCAATCAGACTAAAGAATATCAGTATTTCCATTATAAAGCTAAATGTGTATGTAAAGCAGATAATTTACTTCAAAGTTACATTAAAGCATGTTAGTCTTTGAAGTGGCAGGCATTTTCAGGGAAAAAAAATTAAGACTCTGGCCTAATCCTCATTTTTTGTTCTTCAAAAAATAATTATTTTCTTACAAAATCCTTTCTGATATTTTAATACTTTCTTCAAAATGCAAGATCATTTTTAACTAAGTCACAAGCCTAATGTTTGTTAACATGCTAGAACGCTAACACAGTCTTAATTTGGTTCATTCTATATAACCAGTTAATATTTTAAACCCACACATATTTACTCTTCATTTCAACAACACAATGAGTTGAGAAACTAAGGACAGTTTGGAGAATCACAGGTTCATCAGCCTCAGTGTGTTCTCTAATAAAATAGTGTAAAAAGTCCTCTGGGAAAACATTTCTAGGCATTTGAAGGATTCGGTGGTGGCTGATAACTGTAAGCATGGATTTATCAAGCATGAATTATGCCTGACCAATCTATTTGCCTCCTATAATAACATGACTGGCCTTGCAGACCAGGGAAGGATGGTGGATGCCATTTACTTTGATTGTAGCAAGGCTTTCAACACTGTCAGAAAATACTCTAAACATACAAGTTTGGATGTTACAGACTGGATGGATAACTAGAGTTCAAAACTGGATGGATGGTCAGGCTCAGAAGGTAGTAAACATGTTCTACTATATGTGGAGGCCAGTAACAAATGGAGTACCATAGGAGCCTATCCTGGAACCTGGTTTTTTTCTTTTAAATATTTTTGGCAGTGACTTTGTGATAAAAAATACATGCTTATCAAGTTTGCAGATGACACCAAATTGGATAGAATTGTCAATATACTTGAGGGCAGAGCTACCAAGCAGAGATACCTAAACAGACAAAAGGAATGGGCTGACAGGAACTATACGAAATTCAACAGGATGTACAAAGTCTTGGAAAGAGATAAACCTTCACAATGATACAAACTGTGGAGCAGCTCTATGTAAAAGAACCTGGGACTCTTGGTGCATGTTCAGCAAGCTAACTGTGAGCCAGGAGTGTGCTTTGGCAGCAAAGAAGGCCAACAGTATCCTTGGCTGCATCAACAGTAGTGTAGCCAGTAGTCTGAGGAATGTGATTATTCCTCTCTAATCAGCACTTGTTGGATCAAATTTAGAATACTGCATCCAGTTTTGGGCCCCCCAGTCCAGGAAATACACTGATAAACTGGAGCAAGTCCAGCAGAGGGCTGCCAAGATGGTCAGGGAGATATGCCCTGTGAGAAGCAGCTAACAGAACAGTTTGTTCAGTCTGGAGAAGAGAAGGCTTCAGAGGGATCTACTAACAGCTTTCCAATACCTACAAGAAGGTAATGGAGAAGATGGAAGCCAGGCTTCTCATGTTGACAGTTAGTGGAAGCAAAAGAGACAACAGGCATAAATTGAAACAAGAGAGGTCCCAGATTGATACAAGGGAAAAAAAAAACTTCACCATGAGGACACTCAAGCAGTGGAGCCGGTTGCCAAGAGGGAGACTCTGCAGTCTCCATCCTTGGAGTTTTCAGAGCTTGGTTGGATAAAGCCCTGATTAACCTAGGCTGACCCCATAATTGACCCTGCTTTGAGCAGGGTGTTGAACCAAAAACTTCCCGATGTTCTTTCCAACTTGCATTATTCTATGAACCTAAATTTAAGGAGTCCAGTAGACAATGTTTTGCACACGCTTGCACAACTTTCCAGCAATTTTAAAACACAAATCTCCAGGGCTGTGTGAAAGCTATCCAATTAACTCAAACATTCAGCACAAGACCAGACAAAGTCTTACACGCATTTTCTCCCAAAATATTACTGCATCTCCAGATATAATGACAACATCACAAAAGCAATACATAAGAAACAGCATTTTACCTGTCAAGGGAAAGATCAATGCACTAATCATAGAAGCATTTTGGTTGGAAAAAGCCCTTAAGATCATCAAGTTGAACCATTAACCTAACACTGCAAAGTCCACCTTTAAGCCATGCCCTTAAGAACCTTAATCTATGCATCTTTTAACTACCTCCAGGGATGATGACTCAACCCCTTCCTCTGGGCAGCCTGTTCCAGTATCTGACAACCCTTTCCGTGAAGGATTTTTTTTTGCTAATATCCAATCTAAACCTCCCCTGGTGCAACTTGAGGCCACTTCCTCTTGTCCTTTCACTTGCTGCTTTGGAGAAGAGACCGACAACCTCCATGCTACAACCTCCTTTCAGGTAGTTGTAGACAGCGAAAAGGTCTCCCCTCAGCCTCCTTTTCTCCAGGCTAAACAGCCTCAGTTCCCTCAGCAGCTCCTCATCAGACTTGTGCTCCAGACCCCTCACCACCTTTGTTACCCTCCTCTGAACTCTCTCCAACACCTCAACGTCTTTCTTGTAGTGAGGGGCCCAAAACTGAACACAGGCTTTGAGATGCAGCTTCTTCAGTGCCGAGTACAGTGGGACGATCACTCCTCTAGTCCTGCTGGCCATACTATTCCTGATACAAGCCAGGATGCTGTTGGCCTTCCTGGCCACCTGGGCACACTGCTGGCTCATGTTCAGCCAGCTATCAAACACCCTCAGGACCTTTTCCACCGGGCAGCTTTCCAGCCAGTCTTCTCCGAGTCTGTACCGTTGGCTGGAGTTGTTGTGATGCAAGTGCAGGACCAAGCACTTGGTCTTGTTGAACCTCAACCCATCAATCTAGCTGGTCCAGATCCCTCTGTATGGCCTTCCTACCCTCCAACAGATCAACACTCCCACCCAATTTGGTGTCATCTGCAAACTTGCTGAGGGTGCACTCAATCCCCTCATCCAGATCATGGATAAAGATATTAAAGAGAACTGGCCCAAATACCGAGCCCTGCAGAACACTACTTGCACCCAACTGCAAACTGGATTTGAGTCCATTCAGTAGAATGTTTGGGCCCAGCCATCCAGCCAGGTTTTTAACCAGCAAAGAGTACACAACGCCCAAGCCACAAGCAGACAGTTTCTCCAAGAGAATGCTCTGTGGAACAGTGTCAAAGACTAGACTACAAGTCTAGGTAGACAACATTCACAGCCTTTCCCTCATCCACTAATAGGGTCACGTCATCATAGAAGGAAACAGGTTAGTCAAGCAGGATCTGCCTTTCATAATGTTGAAGCGCATGATCAAACCAAGCAGTATGATTTCTACAACTGACTGTAGAAACTGCTCATGGACCTGAAATGAAGACCCACTCTTAATCATCACACTCGCTCAAGTGTGTTGAATGCAACAGTACAGCTAACATTAAACAGCTACTACTGTGAGCTGTGCAATAGTGTCACCTAGTGGTCAGTGCTTACAGCAAAATCAAGGCCCAATTAAACAAGAAATTTTACTGCCCATCTACCAACTTTGCTATTCTACAAAATCTGTGGGGACTCTTAAATATACATATGTACACATACACACACATATCTATATGACCCAACAAGTGCAGTAACCAATAACACAAATGCCTTTCCATTATTCAATTTTAAGTCACACACATATTTACAAACTTGAAAAAAGTCATTCCAGAAATAGAATAAGTTGTTTCCAGATGTAAGAAGCATTGTTGTCTGGTCTAAAAGAGAAGGACTTCCAGAATGATGGATTAGTATTGCACTTTTTCATTTATACCAACAAAAAAGAGTTTCCAGATCCTCTGGTGTGTAATAATCACCCAGCTTCACTGACAAATACAACATTGATTTGTTTCTTGTCAAGAGACTGGCATAAAAAGTATAACATTCAAACTCTCTATTTACCGCATAAATATTTTTCAAGTCTTACATGTGCAATTTTATAAATAGTTTTAGAGTTACAAGTTTTACAGCATCCCCGAACTTTAAGGAATTTTCATGCTACTGATTCTCGAAAGATCAGCAATTTCTTCTAATTTTAGACATCTGAAGAATGAGGAGCGGCAAACTTCAACTATTTCAAAATTCCAGAGATTTGTAAGAATGCTCATTCTGCTTAATGATTAAGTCTTGAAACTACCAAAGTTCATTATATCTTTCCATTTCTCCTGCTATCAGGTCTGCTTACACTTTGTGCCATATTTGAATCAAATCATCATAGCATCATTAAATTTCCACTCCGTTTGAAAGCTTTACCTTCCCTTATCTATTCTTAGTTGGATGACTTGGTGATGAGAAATACATTTTTGTTATTCTCTATAGGTTAGCAGATATTTGGTTGCATCATATCTCCTACTATGTTCAAAATAATCTTAAGTACATCACATCAACGTCCAACATCTTTAAATCAGTTTCAAGGTCTCCAGTGCAAAGGAACTTGACTCAGGCAGATGAAGAAAGCCTCTTTCCAACATGTGCTCCACAATGACCCAGCATTTATTTGGCTACTTTGTATTTTATCCAAGTTCAAGTTTCATAAGACCTCCATTCTCACAAGATCAGACTGAAATAACAGACTTGCAATCATCAAGTAAACAACCAAAAATACTGCATTTTTCTTGTGGCATAGCAAATTCTGAGACCTGTTTTTTGCAGCTTGACTAATCCCTATATCAGAGTAACAGCAATACTGCAGGTAGGTTGTTTGGTTTTTTGGTAAAAATTTAATACAAAGAATAAGCTCAAAAAAATCTATATGCTTACCCCAATTGCTTTTCAAATATTTATATTTTCTCAAAGTTTAAGTTGTAGACATTTACTCTGAAATCTTAAATAAGTAAATTATTATATTTTCTTTCGTTCCCCCTGTGCAAGACACATGCACGAGGAAAAAAAAGGTGTGTAATAAGACAGAAATATAACAGAAATTCTATTACCTTGGATTTAAGATTTCACCAACAATTTCTTGCAGCTTGTCAATAAAATTAACTAAGTTTGAAAGTCCTTTTACATGGGCTTTTAAAGGATCAAATAATGAAGACGAACAGCCTCTTCCTCCAAGTTCTACGGTTCGGATAAAAGATGTCGCCATCTATTAGGAGAAATATTCAGAAATATGAAACTAGACATATGTGAAATGCACATGTTGAAGTGAGCCTCTCCTATATATTTGCCAAACAGTGGTTGAAAGCAAAAATAATCTACATGAAATCACTAAAATGTCTCTTAATAGCAAGCTTTGTACATCTCACCATAAATATTTGCAAGATCAATATTAAAATAGTGCAGCAATATTTTTAAAAAAGCCAAAGCAAAAATGACCCAGCTAGTTTGATATTTACACTGGCCTTTTAACAACTTAGAAAAACATTTATTAACACAGCATATAGATTTTGTTGGTGCTGCTGCTGCTGTTTAAATGCCCATGTTGACATCACAAAAACTACTCATATTCAGAGGGCTTTCTATGACCCAGGAACAAATTTAACAAAAGCACACAAAAGTTAACTTCAGTAGTATATTTATTTTCAGAGGTGCGAATTAAAATAATGTATACTAAAAACTTCTGAAAAATTATGGCAGCTAAGGCTTCTATCATCACAGGTACTCAATTCTGAAAGTTTTTGTATATTTTAGATGTTATAAAGACACTGAAAACAAGAGATGTCCCAAAAGCAGTACGCCTTAGAGGACAATCCCTCAAATTTTAAGGCAACAGTCAGAATAAAAAGCTTAGGAGTTCTCCAGAAAGGTCAAAGCAAAGATAACAATCCAACACACTTGACACAGATGCAGCAAGATTAATTCTACATATAAATTTTAATTTCAAGCTATACAGCTAAATCATACAAACTCTTAGGGCTAGACAAAGTAAAACTGGAATTACTCTAGCAAAGAAAGTAAACCTGCCTTTACTCTAGCAAAGAAAGTATTCCTGCCTGTGTGCTAAAGATTTCCTGTGGTTCGAGTACAGTTGATATGACCTTGCCTTCTCAATGGCAAATATTCTCGCTCTGCAGGAATTCTACAAGATACAAATGACAGAAAAGAGGACTTCTTTACATGGTAGAGAACTTTCCCCTCTGGCAATTGTGAGAAAGAGGTAATAAATCCAGTCCAGAAACATACTTTTTTTTTATACAATGCTAACAGAGCATTAGGAGCTGAAATAATTAATCCTGGAACTGAGATTTCACAAATTTTCCATATTTATTCAACGGCTTCAGTGACTGTTACGTACCCATACTGTTTTTCCTTGGTCTGCTGTTGTCTACACGGAGGCCACCACGCATGCAAAATTCAATTATTTTGAATATAAGGGACTACAGTGGTTCTTTGGAGAAAGAAATCCTACTCAACTGTTTTTGAGATGACTCTGTGCTGACTACTGTAAGTACAAATGCACCCCACATAGCAAACTAGATTCTTCAGCAGCAAACCTATGAGAGCACTGAATATTGATGCCATAGCTTTTTATATTCCTATATAAGGGTATTGAGGAAAGACTATACTGTCTTAAGGTTTTTTCCAGCTTGGTGCCTTTGAGAATAAAATGAGGAGGAATGTCTCATATCAGTCACATCCTGAAGAGTATTTCAAGACTTATCAAGCTGCAAATGACTGGAAAGCGTTACCTTCCCCAAATTCCAAGTCAAAACTGAAAAAAGAAATCCAAAATCCCTACAATACTCTCATTTTGAATTTTTGCCTCTGTTTTAGTGCACATGTCAAAGGCAGGGTTTTGTCACCAAGTTAGTCTAAGAAAAGCAATTTGTACACAGTTTGGGTTCCAGATGTCTCAAGTTTAACAAATGCACTGAAAAATGCTGGTTTACTATTTAACCAAAATACTTATTTACAGCACTTTGGACCACTGTAATGGGTTGTTACAGGCTTGGTTTTGTTAATGTTAATACTGCTCTGTGAAATTTATTTAACCCAACTTCATTGCTTTTAGAGGTGTTTGGTAAGCAGCAACGTCAAGTCTAATGCCATTTTTTCTTCATCTTTTTTCTTTGATATAAAGAATTTCATTACTTCATTTCACAATATTTATCAAGACTTCAAAATTTTAAAAGCAATAATAAAAAGCATATCTTATACTCATGTTTAAGACAGTAAACTTTTTCGGGATTTCAGCCACTGTTTGGGATGAACAGTCTTGATGCCCCTTTTAACAATTTTATCTTTTAGAGCTCTAGAGGCACACACACATAATTATTTTTCTATGTGTCTTTAGATCTCATGACCAAACAAACACCCATTTCTTCACATAAAATCTCTGTTGCAAATTTAACTTAGAAACCATGTTTATGGTGGTATTTGATGTGGCTTGCAAATGTCAGTCTTGCATATGAGATTAAAGCAATATTTTATGTTTATAGATCTATTTCATTGCCCCTGATCTACAGTGAGTTTCAATTGACACACATACCAGGAAAATTGACATTTTTCTCTTCTGTGAGGCATGTTTTAGGGTAGTGAAGGCTTCTCTACCAAGTCCTCTGTCAGGAACATTTAGAATCTGAGCCAACGCCAGATCATCCTTAGAATTCACCAACAGGCTTAAATACGAACATACACACTTCTTTGCCAGGATTGTCACCTGTATAAGAAAACATTACACAAACTGGTCATTCTGCTACTAAATTATGTTTGTTTGTTTTTGACAATGCTAACTAGAACTGTACTGATATGGTTTTTTGATCTCTATTAAAATTGGCTATCAATTTCTACTTAGAAACTTCTTCACAGATACTCTTTTTCTATCAAAGGCAAAATACTAGCATTATTAAATCACATAAGGACTGTCATTAACTTCAAATAGGCTAAAATTTTAAACAACTCACTATCTCGTGCCAGATTCAATAATCCCTTGGCTCCCAGGGGATTTCAATCATAGAAAAAGCACTGATTGACTTTGGACATAAGTTGTAACCCAGTTCAGCCCTCACGATACATTACAATTGCTTATATTGCAGCACTGTTCTGGACCCTGTAAGAACAGTCCCTGAACTGAAGAATTTACAGCTTTGTCACAAGAAAAAAAAATAAATAATCAAAATCAAAAAAAGGCCATTAATGAAAGGAAAGATAATGAGAAAACCTATATTTGCTATGGAATTTCATAGCGGCAAGACAGCCATTATGTTAGTGATAGAAGTGCTGTCTAGGATGGAAACTTAGTTCAGAAAATATTTTTCTTGTTCAGAAACACTTTGATTTGTACCCCACTACTGAATTGAAATTGCCACTTATCATGAGAAAAGCAAGTTTGGAGATTATTAAAGTTCCAGCATTTCAAGAATTGTTATACAGTATTCTGAGATTCTTGTTTGGGGACTGAAAGAATAAAATGAAAGAATCCAGTATTCCCAGAAAGTCCTCAAGTCCTCTACTGGAACAAACCTTGTTTACTTTGCTACAGCTACCACTAAAGTGGCTATTCAGCTTTTTCCATATGCAAGGGAATACGAGCTAACAAAATGGAATTGAAGAAGTTTACTTCACCTACCACTTCACTTTGCAGCATTGGGCAAATCATTTAACTCTTAGTCAAGACAATGTTTGAGTGACGGTGTAATTGTAGAAAAATTTGCTCCCTGGTGTTTCAAGGCAGATGAAGTTTACATCAAGTGCCTGCCATAAAAGGACTGCCTTCCAGAACATAAGTTTCTGCAGTTAGCCCCATACACACACCTACAATATACTCAAGCAAAACAGAGTTGGAATACACATCTTCTGTTTTCTTAAACCAGTAACATTTGAATACCAATAATTGGAAAAGAGAACTATGTTATATTTCATGTTAAGTTTTCAATAAATCCAGAACATTACAAAAGAGATAGAAATAATTTTTACCTTCACATTCTCCTGGCCTTGTCTGTTGACTGATGTAGGAGTAGAAAGAACAGAACCATTATTTTCTTGTACATTCATTATGCCAGAAATAAATTCTAACAGCTGAACCTTTAATAAAAAGA
The DNA here is from genome assembly GCA_013399365.1 of Pampusana beccarii. Lineage (NCBI taxonomy): Eukaryota > Metazoa > Chordata > Aves > Columbiformes > Columbidae > Pampusana > Pampusana beccarii. The sequence continues at coordinate 113,478 of VWYH01009511.1, read as the reverse complement.
TTAGATAGAATAAACTTAATGTGAAGAGGACTGAAAAGCAAAAGTATTATTAAAACCTGGTGAAACTACATCTCTACCAGTTTGCTAAGGTTTTGAACTTAGAGTAGCCCTTACAATCTACTTTTGATTTTAGTCTTTAAAACTACAACTGTTTAGTAGAGAAGTGGGGTGTAAGATTCAAGTTAACTTAGCAAATATATTAAAAACAGTTAGGTTAGACACTTGCACTAAAAGCAGGTGCTTACGTTTTGGAGAACATTTCATATGTTATACTATGTTTAGGAAAAGCTCATTAACCCACCCAAGTTCTCTATCTTCCCCATGAAAACAGGAAGGAAAACAGAGAAACAAAAAACCAAACCATCAACAACAAAAATCCCACAAAACACTAAAACCAAGATGCAGTTTTCCATGCTCTTCCTGAACTTCAGTTTTCCTTATAATCTCTTTTGTATCTAATAATCACATGAGTGTTCAAGTGTAGGTTCTCTGAAACTTTAAGGAAGTCAGCAAGCTGGTTCCAAGCATACTTGTCACAGGATCATACAATAATTTAGGTCAAAAGGGACCTATAGAGATCATCTAGTTCAAACCCATGCTTGAAGCAGGACCAGTTTGACTGTGTTGCCCAGTGATATGCTGAGCCAAGTTTTTAATATCTCCAAAGAAGAGATTCCACATCCTCTCTGAGTAACCTGTTCCAATATTTGACCACTTTTTGTGTAAAAGCCTCTCATTTTTACTAGGGCTGGAAGGTAAACAGTTTTATTTATGCTGTAACGAGTAATTCATGGTATGTTCACAATGTACTTCAGTTCAATGAATGTTAACCGAGTAGCTGAATTGGAACCTCTTCTGGTTCCTGGAAAAATCTAACATGGAACTACATGTAGGATAGGGATAGTTTTGCTTTTAAGCCTGTAGTATGATAACCATTAAAAATATTTTGACTGCATATCAACATAGAACCAAAACTCCATAATACATGTTAAACACTAAGCTTTGATCGGCCTTATCAAATCTCTACAGTTCATTTTTTTAGTTCCATTTCTGGCAAAGAGTGATATTCTCATTGAAGGGCTGTGGGACCCACCAATCCAGCAAAACAACAGAAGGAAGTCATTTTTGAGTGAATTTAAGATCTCTTTAAGATTTACTAATTTAAACTCATCTACTTCCCCAATGGAAAAGCAAAGCAGCTTGTGAATAAATCAGAGTTCCTCTGTATATAACTGGAACCAAAAATACGTCAAAGCAATATCAGAGATCAAACAAATAAAATACTTACTGGGGATATACTTTCATCTTCAGATATAAGTCCAAGACCAGAGCACTTCTGACATATGTCTATTAGATCTAACATATTGCTTTTTGCTAAGAAGGCATCATAGGCCTTTTTTAGGTCAGCATAATTTTCAGGTTCTTTCATGTTTTCATATGATAATCCCAGTTTGTCATGTAACAAATATTTCCACGTTTCCAATACATCACTAAGCAAAACGGTGAAATCTCCATGGTGCTAATAGAAGAGAAAACAGCAAAAATATTATTATTTGTATTCTGCATAGCTTTAAAAATACCGTTAAAACAAGCTGTATGTATTAAAAAAACCAAACAAAACACAACACTATAATGTAAAAATTTAACTTTATAATAAACAAAATCTTGCTTATGGTTGAAGTTCTTCCAGTGCTTTGGCTTTTCAGTTGAGTTTTGTTATACACAGTGTTTGATCCTGGTCTTCAAAATACCAAGTATGAATATTGAACTTCACTCATAAGAAAAGACATGTTGACTTTCGCAGCACTACTGCTTACATAAACTTATGTATTTGCAGAAATAGTTTTCAGCATGGCAGGCATTTACATCACAAAGGCAGTGAGTTTAGTGCTATTACCTTGCTTCAGACAGTAACCTTGGAAGACATATGCCACGTCCAAAAAAAAGGAGCTCTTTTTCCTGTCTCTAATAATTTGTTTCAGTCCAAAAGATCCCTCCTTAGGGTTCTAGCATACTTAGCACAACTTTCTCAATAGGCTTGATAAATATATGATTCCACAGTCCTAAAAGTCAATTATTTTGATATTGCCTAGACAAAGAACTAGGAGTGAAAAGAGTACTCATGCATATTACTGTCAGAGCAATTTTTTTGCCTTCTAGTTTGGGCATGGGTTACAAGAACCCAGCACTATGAACTTGCATGCTATCCCACAGATCACCAGAATACTGAAATGGCATATATGTTTTCTGGAAAGCACTTGTTTTTCATTTCAGCCCCTCAAAAAATTAAATATGTAATCACTGTACAACCCAGTTTACACAGATCAAAAAGCAGTAGTTTGCAGGAAAAAAAAATATTGTTTTTTTCACTTTGTTTTTAAAAAAAAATCCTCCAGGACTACAAAAAAAAAAAGTACAACTTCAATACGGTACTTAATAAACCAAACCCCTTCCACACCAGACCAAGGATCTGCAGAAATTAGTAAAGTTTATATTAGTGCTGCAAAAATATTTTAAGTCCAAACAAAATTGCACTCCAGATATTAACCTTCATGATCAGGTGCTCACTGTGGCAGTGTACTCTGTTACTTACAGAGTCAATTTGTCAAGAGTATCTGGTTTTAAAACTAATTAAAACAAACAATGTGATGTTTCGCAAAACTTACATACTTTCATTTCATGATAGATACTGCAATTATTGGTTCACAGGCGTAGAAACCATAAAGTATTTTAAAGTGTCTTCACTTCTCAGAAGCACAGTATGTTGTGTCCTGGGACTCTCTAATTTAGAATGTCTGAAATACAGTAGCAACATTTTATGTCTAAAGAGACAATTTTTTTAGTATTTGTAGGTATTGCAAGCTTTCTAGGGTTAACTGCATAGCAAAGCAGCTTCTATTTTGACAGTGACAGAACAGCAATATCATGTTTTCTCCTGCCTTCCCCAAACAAATGGTCACTGACCATTTTAAAAATATGTGCTTAAGGCTGCACTGCTTAACCACCACACTGTTGTTGTCTCCACTTCCGTTGTTTTCAGGCATAGTCCTAAACTGCATATACATATATATATGTGTATATATATGTGTGTGTATATATATATATATATATATGGCTTGTCACCTCTGGTCCTACTGAGTCTTTGTTGCTTGCACATGCTCTCATACAAGAGATAAGTTCCCAAACTGTGGTACATAAAGCATATTAAAGTAGAATAAAGCAGCATTTTGAATAAGTTTCCCATTCCAATGAATGCTGATAGTGCTGTGCACAGATTTAGAAACTGGTTCATGTAAGCACAAGTATGTAGACATAAGCATCTGATAGTTGTTATATTGCAATCTGCCAGAAGCAAAGTCAGTGAACTTACAGGCCAATGCTCCAAGCTTAGATAAATCCCAGTATATCTTGCATGGATAATTGTTTGGGACTGAACCCTTTTTTTTTTTTCTCTTGGGGGGTTGGGAGGAAAGGGGAAATGCCAGGGGGTTACAGGTGTCAAGCCCAAAAAGTATCAGGATCAAAGAGCAGAAGTATGCTCCATTTAAGGAGGACTGGAGAGCTACAGTATGTATGGGTCAGTAGAAAAGTGAGTACTTGCAAAAACAGGATTCTGAAATGGACAAAGAAAAAAATTGTACTCATTCAAGCAACAAACTGCTACTTTCTAAAGTCAACACTCTCAACTATAGTGGTAATAAAAACAAGAGAGAAAATTTAGCACACTCATGGTTTAAAAAAAGGAAATTAAAAAAACCCAATACATCCCACATTCTTTTTTCTGCTTCCACCCCTCAAAAGAGAAATATTTAATACCATAGAGAAGGTGGTGGGAAGGACAAGAAGAGAAAGTCCTATTGATAAGCTAGGGAAGATGCCTCAAGATTTAGCAAGAGTTTTAACAGTGAAAACAACTCCAGCTGTTAAGCAACACAAAAATATGAGAAAGAATAATTTAACTACTTATGATTTGGTTATGCAGGGTAGGGGTATATAATTTACTATTTTAAAAAATCCAACAAAATATTCACTACTTCAATATTTTTTCTGCAAAACTTCAACCTTTGTTCTAAAAAAGAGGCTGTTCCTTGTATAGAAGACTACTCAGCACTGGTGAGACCACATCTGAGTTCTGTGGCCAGTTCTGGGCTCCTCTGTACAAGAGAGACACACTAGAGAGAGTTCAACAAAGTCCAGTGAATCATCCACAAAGATGAATAAGGGACAGGAACATCTCACAAGGAAGGGCTGAGAGAACTGGGGCTCTTTAGGCTGGGGAAGAGAATGCTCAGAGAGGATCTCATCAATGTATACAAACACCTGAAGGGAGAGTGCAAAGAAGATGGAGCCAGGCTCCTTTTTAAGGTGCTCACAGGACCAAAGGCAATGGGCACAAACTGAAGGAAACAGAGGACCTTCCCTCTGAACATCAGGCAACACTTTTTTACTGTGAGGGTGGCTCAGCACTGGCCCAGGTTGCTCAGGGAGGTTGTGGCACCTCCATTCTCAGAAACATTTGAAAGCCATCTGGACACGGTCCTGTGTAGCTCATGGTAGCACAGTATAGAACTAAACCACACATCAAAACTGATTTCATCCAGAATCGGAAAGAAACAAGCACAAATTTTAAAGGCAAAAATACACTTCTAAAATCAGCAACAAAGCTCTTTTTCCTCCAGTCTCACAGTTCTAGTGCTAGAAGAGAGATTTACAAAACATTTAAGACAAGTCTGAGAATTTAAATTCGCAGATTCAGGAAAAACAGTTGTTTTACATAATGTCTCAGTTTCCCCTCACTACCAGCTAAAATAGCCACGACCTGAAAATGACAAGTGATTACTTATCCTAATAACCTATCTTCTACCCCTCCTCATCCATAGGTGCAGAGTCAGCCTAAAGCAACTACCCTCAGCTGAACTTCAACTTGAAAATTGCTATTTCTATTATAATAGTCTATTTCAAACCTTAAGAAAGGTTGTTCTTCTCGGAAGTCTTCCTAGATTTTAGATCTATGCTACTCTGTCTACGTAAAAGGTATTAACTTTCACCACAGAACATATGCTGCTTGTCTTTACGCCATATAGCTACAATTACGTTACAACACAAAGTATTTTCAGAGGAATCCAAGGCATAGATTTTGTTGCTGTTGTTGTTCCTTTCGTCCCTGCTATTTGATCAATGTTTATCACACTGTTTGCTGCCCTTACTCCTGGTGAAATCTAAGACTAATCAATTACGAGACCTTTAAACTTTTCTGGAGTTCTCCAAAGAGCTTTGTTATTTTTCATTTCTACTGCAGATACAGATCAGAGAATCACAATGTGGTTTGGGTTGGAAAGGACCTCTGGAGATCATCCAGTCCAACCTACCTGCTAAAGCAGGTTCACCCAGAACAGGTTGCTCAGGAACACATCCAGGAAAGTTTTGAGTATATCCAGAGAAGGAGACTCAACCTCTCTGGGAAGGCTGTTCCAGGGCTCTGGCACCATCAAAGCAAAGAAGTTTCTCCTCATATTCTGATGGAACTTCCCATGTTTCAGTTTGTGCCCATTCCCTCTTAGGCTGTCGCTGGGCACCAGTGAAAAGAATCTGGCCACATCCTCCTGACACCATCCCTTAAAATATTTATAAGCATTGGTAACACCCGCCTGGAGCCTTCTCTTCTCCAGGCAGCCTTTCCTTGTAAGAAAGATTTTGAAGTCCCCTAATCATCTTTGTAGATAACAGCTAAAACACCTAATCCATTAAAATTGTCCAGGCTCCAAAAGAAAGAGAATAGGTTTTTGCTGTTTGTGGTTTGTTATTGTTGTTGGGTGTTGTTTGTTGGTTTGGGTTTTTTTTTTCCCCTGCCCAGCCAGTCATAGCCTGTTAATACAGTTATTTTTCTTCCAGTAATGTATTTTATCATAACAGACCTCTATTCTACAGGTATTATGTTAAAAATACAAAATTACTGTACTTAAGTTGGAGACCTAACAAGGGTCATGCCTACAGCTGTAATACTCTGCATCTTAGTTGGAAGCAATATTTTACTCTAATACTATAAACATCGAAATAGACATCAAAGTGAAGAAACTGAACTTCAGAGGCAGCACATGAAAATGCTAAAATAGTTTTAATCCACATACGCAAGACAAGGTTTATACCTACTGGCAATTTGTCTTGTTAGACCAACTAGTATAATAATAAAAAAACAAATTAGGTTTTGAGCACTTGGGTCTTTCTTCAGATTCGAAGTAAAAGCAAGATATTTCAAAATTAAATGAGTATAAAATAATTGCTTTAATTTGTGTTAGATCATCTCTGAAAAAAAAGATACTCGTAGATGGAATGAATCTTTGCTGGAGGAGAAAAGGAGAAAGTAGAATAAACCTTTAGTGGAAGAAAAAAGCTTATTGTGAGCTGTTAGGAAAGAAGTAATAACGAACCATAAAAATATCATCTTTATCATGTCTGTAATTTTTGGCATCCAACAGAATAACACATTTCACTTCCCAGAGTTGGCTTTGGAAAAATGTTTGTAGTTCTCTCTTGAGAATCACAAGAAACATGACAAACGGCAATTGCCTCCACAGGCAGTTTTGCATTATTGTCCTTTATCAGTTCTTTGAGAGTTCATTTTGATGCACAAGCATTTTCTAGTTTTTCCCATATGGGTATTGTGAGGACACCGGGATCCTGGCCGGAATATGTCACATTCTGTGAAGTACAAATGTAGAATCTTGGGATTCTAATATTTCTGCTGCAATGTTTATTACAGTGTGGATGAATTGATCAGTTTTATGTTTAACGTTTAGACATATATTTTAGTTCCTTGCTGCATCTGACCCTCAGTTAGAACTACAACAAAGTGACAAAACAGCCATTTCAAGGAAGTGCCTAAGCAAAGAGTCCAGTAAGTGAACCAAGTTTGAGATGTTCTAAAGACAAAGCACATACCGAAAGAATGCTAACCTGTTTATTGACTTCGGCCATTGACAGTTGTAATGCCATTAACATGCAGTCTGCTCCACATACAGTAGTCCTGTCAGAGTTTGAAAATAAATGCCACTGTCTTCTGAAACACTTGATCAAGTTTAGAACTTTTTGCTGAAAAGCAATCATTGTCTAGAGTAGAAAACAGAAATAATTAAGAGAAACAGAAGTGAACATAACTAAGCAAGAGTCCTATGCACATCTTCACCTTCCAATAAACTATACAAACCCTCTTGTATCTTCTTGCAGATCAAGTTCCCAGAATAAACTCTTCCCACTAAATTGAAAGTCTGTTGTGACTCACCTCACTCCGACACAGCCACTATGAAGAGGAGGGGCTAAAAGTGCTTACATAAAATGTGTCCTCACAGTGCTCTTACTTTTTTTGTACGTTGTGCCAACATAAAACATTAAATGCTATCACAAATCTCTCAGGCTTTTGTCTCTGAAAACAGCCAGTCTGAATGCCCCAAAGAGTGACTTCTGTGCTATCTATATTTACTATACATTCAGACCAGCATCTATCAGAATGTTTTAAGCCTGGCGACAAGAAACTTCATATCTATATAGGTAGGGGTATTTTCGTCTTTTTTGTTTGTTTGTTTTCATTCCATAAGTCACTATCTTCCCTATTTCCTTTGGCAACAAGTTTCAGTATCAGTTTTGAATCTGACTTCTTCATGCTTTAGTGTTTTTCACCTCCTTGCATTTGTCAAGACACAGCTACACAAGACTCTTTAAAAAAAATTGTCTTGTTTTAATCCCTGAAACACTGTTCACTAACAGTGCATACCATACAGGAACAATACCTATACTATTTTACTTTCAGAATACAAACCAAATCTTTCTCCTTATTTTACTTAGCTAAGGTACAATCCACAGCTGATTATATTTTTTTTTTTGGTAACTGGTGTGGCCAGAAAAAATGATGAAGCATAGTAGAGAGGAGGGGAAAAGAGGAGACACCAGGTAACAAGTGACTGGATTACTTACTCCCCAAAACGTTTGAAGGGGATACCCTACTTTATCATTTTACGCTGACACGAACTAAACACGAGGGCCATACAGGATGAAACAGGTGGGGCAGTTGCAAGTCAGTGTGGGGCAGCCAAAAATCCCCCCGGAGGAGTTTCTGTGTCTCCCCCTACTCGGAGAGGTTTCCAAGGGACAAGACCAGACACTCGGAGCGAGCGCCCAGCGGAACAGCCCGAAGGAGCCAAAAAAACCTGAGAAACGAGCCTCAAATCTTAAACTCGACACCACCATCACCGCCGCCGCCCCTGTCCCGCTCCCCTAGCTGAGAACCCCCAGCAGTGGCCGCCTCGGGGTCGCCGCCTCGGGGTCCCCCCCTCCCCACAGCCCCCTCAGCTACAAGGCAAGGCCACGGCGCCCCCGCCTCTCCCGGAGAAGAACCGGAGCCTCGACACCCCACCGGCTCCTGCTCCCCCAGTGGGGCTACCTGCGTGCCCGGGAGGGCAGAGCCCCCCACACTGCGAGTCGGTTGGAACTTGTGGCTGCCCTCACCGGCGGTTTAAATTTAAATCCTGCGCAGCGGCCCAATGAGAGCTGCGGAGCCGCTGCCCCGGAAGCACAGGGTTGCTGCTCCCGAGGTGGGAGGTGCCGCTGCTCACGCTCACGCTCGCTGGTGGCGGGAGAGGTGCCGGTGGGTGATTTGGGGCCGCAGAGGTGGCTGTGAAGCCGGGGCCTGGCGGGGGAGGGATGGTCCCGGGGTGGGGGACTCGGAGTTTCGTCCGGCCGGACCCACGAGCCCGGGCTGTCGCCCTTTCCCGAGGCCCCACAGCGCTGTGGGGCATGCGGAGCCTCCGGCCGCCGCGCTCGGGAGCTCAAGCTGGGCCCTGAGGGGAAAAGGAGGGAGTACGAAGTCAGAGGGAGAGCGGGGAGGAAGGAAGGGAAGTCGCGGGCACCCACACGGCTCGGTTGCCCGAACTGTGTTTCCTAAAGGAAAAGGAAGCCAATGGCGTTCTTGGTGTTGTCACTTAAAGCTGACCTGATCTAGGTGTTCCTGCTCTGATAGGGGGATTGGACTCGATGATCCCTTCCGGTCCCTAAGATTCTGTGATTCTATGGTGGCCTGGGTTTGTGGGAAGCCTTAAAGGAAGAAAACTACGGATAGGTTTAAAAATTGTATTTGGCCTTAGGAGCCTAGCTATACAATAGTATATGGCTAAAGTATTTATTTAAATGTGACAATTTGTGGTATTAACTAATAAATAAATTCTGCAACTACGGAGAGGCTCTCTGTGTCTCAGCGATGCTTGTGTCAAACCTCAGTGGCTTCCAAGTGAAATACTCAGTCTTGGATGCTGAGACATTTAGACCATTGACACAGCAAAATGTGTCAGAGGCCTGAGATTTAAAGCTCTTCTGTTTTTCCATTTGGTGTGTAAACAAAGGCTGAAATGCTCAAAAAGGCTTAAACTAGTGGCATATCTGTACTGGGACTAAAAGGAGCAGTTCTGAAATCAGTTATGGATCTTGGCCTCTTGTAGTCATGCAAAGCAACCCGATATTCTTGAAAACTGGTTGAATACAATAAAGTGCAAGTTCTTTGGTACACAGAGGTATACACGCTCTGTCTACAGTTGGGGTGGCTAAAGTCATGAAACCATCTTTAAATATTATGTGTGACCGTATTCTCATGTAGAGTTTTGCAGCCTTCATTAACTGTGCTTTTCATTAGACACATACAGTCTTTAAAGAGTACACAAGTAAAGAGAATTTGAAAGTAGCAAAGTATCATTTCTTGTCATTTGGTTGAAAATTTAAAAATTCTGTATGTGACTTTTTTTGGTGTGTACAGTTACTTAATTTATTGGCTTGGTGTTGGGTTGCTAACTAGCACAGAATCTGCAGTTATTGCTGAAGCCTGTGGAGACAGTTTTGAATGTATGTTAGTTAGATTAGTTAATCTTTTGATTGATGAAGCCACATGCTACATCTAAAAATAATGAGCTTAAGCACAGCTTTTGTGTTCTTAGATATGATGTTACAGGAAATTTTGCTTTGTCTTACTGCAAATACGTTTTAAATTTTTTCTTCATGCAAATGAGTAATGCATGCTTTTTAAAACTTTCTGTGTAGGAATGTAGATTTTTATCCTGGAGAAGACATCACTTCTATGATACCTTGACTTAGTCCACTGAAAATGAAGCAAGATTCTACTAGAAACACTGCTTACACTGTGGATTGTGAAGATTATGTGCATGTGGTAAAATTCAATCCATTTGATAGCGGAGATGCATGTTCCCTCATTGCATATGGTGGCAATAATTATGTTGTTGTTGGGACGTGCAAATTTCAGGTTAGTTTGTGTTATTGTTGATTTTGTTAGTTTTCCTGAAATTTACTTTTCCAGCACTTCTACTGCACAAAGGCCCTGGTCTCTTTCCTATTTCCTCCTCTCCTCACCTAAGCAGGGGAGGGTTTTGCTTGTTTATTACATTAACAAGTCTGAGATATTTGTTCTTAAAGAAAATACATACGTAAGTATATATATAAAACACACATTGGTATAAATTACTATCCTGCTGGTATAAAGTTCATTTTGAATAGAATCATAGAATAGTTTGGGTTAGAAAGGACCTTAGAGATCATCTAGTTCCAACATTGCTGCCGTGGGCAGGGACACCTTCCACTAGACCAAGTTGCTCAAAGCCCCATCCAACCTGACCTGGGAACACTTCCAGGAATGGGGCATTCACAGCTTCTCCAGGCAGCCTGTTCCGGTGTCTCACCACCCTCGCAGTAAAGAATTTCTTCCTAATATCTAATTTAAACCCACTGTCTTTTATTTTACACTTGTGCTGTCACTGTACTCCCTGAATACACTGCAAACAGGACAGGAGTGCTCTGCCAGAAAAGTAATCCTGTTTTAGTATCTTTTGCTAATGTTGGTGACTGCTGTCTGAGAAATCCAGTGCACAACTTTGGAAATATATGACTTAATATTTCCTGTACATTGTTCTTTATCATCACAGGGTAATTGGCTCCTTTTTTTGCTCAGTTATATTTTGTTCATATTTTGTAGATTCGTTATCTAGATTAAATTATCTTCTAAAGCTTTCAGCTAGCATGGAAAACCACAGAGATTACAACTGCTTTCAACTTTACAGCTAAAATATCTGTGTTAATTTCATAGATATTTCTTTTAAGGAAGGACTGTATAAATAATTACATAATATTGTTTTTGTTTTCCCAATTGTTTTATGGGATCTCTCTCACAGACTGTTAGAAACAGTAAAATATGTTTTCTTACCTTGCAATATTGTAGAGTAACTCTATTATGAAAGCTTTTAAAATGTAAAATACCATCTACTCTATATTTTTATATTGTATAAAATTTTTGTTAGCTTTTTTTTGCTTAGATGGTTAAAAATCAACGTGATACAGCTGTTATCTCTCTAATCTATTTTAAGCTTTTTTTCTTAACTCATTTCTCCATGATACAGTATTATTTTTGTACTTTATCTAATATGAATAACAGGATAACTGGTCTTATTATTATTCCCCGGGGTATTACTGTTGGAAATTTTCTGAAAAGCACCAAGCACTAACCACAAAAACCATTGTCATCTCTATTGCCCTCTATCTTGTTTCTGGCGTAGGCCATTGCTACAAGGTAGTTTTTGTATAATTTTCATATCCTGCCTTCCACATGTGGAGTGATTGAGTATTTCAGAGTAGGGGAAGAAACTGCTAATCTTACTCCTTGCTTGCGGAAGTATTAAAAAACTAGTCTCTTCCTAGCCTCTACATTATGCATAGGTCATACACGAAGATTCTTCACCTTAAAACAGAATCGTGACATAAAGAAAATTTTGTAGAAATATCCTTTGAGGTGCTCCATTAAATGTTTTGAAAACTTTTTTTAAAAAGTTTTTTAGAGGTCAAAGAATTGACTAAGACCGAAGCCCCAGCTCTTGTTTTATCTTTCCCACCATCCACTGTGCTCACCAGTGGGAAGAATAGACCAGTTAGTAATTTTGGTCACGTTTAGAGGACAGAGGATACCCCTCTAGCTCCTGCTGATTGAAGAATGTTGTTCTGGAAGTGCTAGCATTTTTCCGTAGTGTAAAAACAACTTGGAGAAAAGATAGCTTAAACGACGTGCCTGCTTTTGTTCCTGTTGTTTCCTGAGATTGCAGTGTGTACTTACTTACCATGCTTTTGTAAGTGGGTTTAGTTATATCTGTGAATATATTACTTGTACAAAGAGTGGAGTCAGCATCTTCGTATCTCGGTTGTGATTTTTGTGCTCTGCATTGGCCTCTGGCTCGAAACTGCAATCATTTCAGCTAAATACTTATATAGTTCAAGTTAATACTTTGTGTTCCAGGTTTTCACTTTGAGGGTGTTACAATCTAAAAAGATCCCTCATACATGTAATTTTGAAAGCTTTTCAATTTCTTATCAATCAGAATTGTTAGAAGTCATCAAGATAATGTTGTGGATTAGCTAACTACAGTATTTCTACAGGAGGAGGATGCAGAAGTGGAAGGTATACAATATAAGACACTAAGAACATTTCATCATGGAATCAGAGTTGATGCCATAGCATGGAGTCCAGAAACTAGACTTGATGCTTTACCTCCCCAGATAAGGTATTTATAATAAATTAGTACAATGAATCCTTGTATCTTATCTGTTTCCCCTAGTTCCTTAATATTGGGCTAGGTTTAAAGCTTATGGGTGGAATCTAACTCTTTAGAAATCACTGGTGAATCTTGGAATGTATCAGTAGTACAACATTTGATTCTTAGAGTATTTTTTTTGTTGTTCTACTTGTGGCCCTTGCCCCTCCCACCAGTGAACTAGCAGTAAATATTTTTTTTTCCTTATTCATTATTTTAATAGGCCTAAAATGTAGTTAATTCTTTCTTTGTACATCTGTGAAGAACTTTACTTACTAAGGATAAGACTGTTGTAATGACCTGCTTTATATAGCTATTTGTAATGGTCTGCATAGTATGGGCTGTGTTTAGGAGTAGGTCAGATGATATTTGTGCAACCCATTGAGGTTTAAATCTAGAAAGATAGTTACCTATTAAATATGCACTTAGGAATTAAAATGTTCTCAATAGTTTGTATGCCTCTTCAAAATTATGATGTTTGCTTACTGCTGTATTTTTATACATTCTTTTATTTGATATATATTAGAAATTGCTTTATGAATTTATGTTTCAGTATTTTAGAACACTGATAATAAAGGTTCTTTTTTCTGGTCTACCACTTGAATTCTTCCAAGGGAAGTTTCAATGGCAGTTTCGACATTTCAGGTAATTGAGAGGTGATTCAGATTTAGCTTTGTAAAATATTTTGTATTTCTTTCCATGAAAAAGTGTTCTCAGCAGTTGAAACACACTGTTTTATAGCTAAGTTCCAATTATAATTGTGCTTGTTGCCAAAGCAGAAAAGTTAAGAAGAAGCTTTTGATTTTATTTTTTTTTTTTTCAAAATCTAAATTTTCCTTCGCATGTCACTTTGCAAGTTTAAGCTGAAGGGAAACTGTTAAAAAGTCAAATATTGCAGTATTAATTGAAAGGCTTTTCTTTGAGCATAGGTTTTGCACTGCAGCTTCTGATAGGAAGTTAAGGCTATTTACTTCAGACCTGCAGGACAAGAATGAATTTAAGGTAAGGGCAACTAAGTTGATTTTTTTTTTTTTTTTAATTATTTAGTCTTTAGTGAAGTCTAATCTTTAACTGCCCTTCTGCATCATTTTGCTTAATGTACTGTGAGAAAGAACACTAAACTGTGAGAGATCCTAAATCCATCATCATTGTATTGTATATAGCGTTCTGTCTTTCAAGTGGGAATAACTGTAATTATCTGCTACATGGTCTTTTGATTTAAAAGTGTTTATGTAACAATCTAACCAAATTGAAAAAAAGCAAGTAGAGGCTTATGCATAATCTAAAATATACTCATAAACAGAATGTTCTACGGGTATATTTCAAGTACCATGTTGGATATGTTCCTATGTGTAGAGACCTGTAAAATTTTATATGGTGTTGGTTATTGAACTCCTCTATAAGAAAAGCAAATTTAATAATTTCTCTTTCATGGAGAACTGGAAGGTGCAATTCAGCTCTTTCAAACAGTAGAAAATTTAAAGAAAGAATACTGAATTTAGTACATAACTGCAGACAGGCACACTAAACATGCCCATAGGCTGTCAGTTGTTTACTTCTAAGATAGAAATATAGGAAATGTTTACTTCAAAGCAAATGTCTACTTCAAATACAATTTCACTTCCCCTTCTTCCAGTGAAGACGGTAGTGTTCTTGTTCAGTGGTATAAAAGAAGCCAGGTATAAATACTTTCATTACTTCATAAGCTAACGTTTGGTTTTCTGGAATTTGCTTTTGTTTGCAAGACATGCCAACTCCTATGTCACTTGGATGTGTACATACATTTCAAAATTCTGCCTTTGAAACAATGTCCTAGTCCAAATAGTAATATTAGTTAGATATTTGTGCTAACCAGTTTGAATTTGTTTTGTTGAAGTCCTCATCCGAGAATAAGCAAGGCTCATTAATACTAAAAAATCAGAGGAGAGGGTCTCTTTTTTTTTAGAGCTTTGGAATATGATGATGCCTCTTTTGGTTAGTGTTGTGTATTGAGCATAAAGGAGAAAATAATGGACTTTCATTTGTGGTTTGGTAATTTGTGTTAGTAAGACAATGGTATTTGTCATACAGAAACTAGGTGAATTGCAGATGTCACTTATGTGGCCATACTGATAATGGAATGGGTAAAGGCATGGCATAAGAAGTAAAGATGGCTGTTACTGAATAATAGAATGTCTTTTCCTTAAAGAAGAGAGTTCTATGTTACTTCATACATGCACACACCCTTAATTTCCTTCTTTCATGTTTGGTCATCTCAAATGGCTTTGTCACCCAGGCAGTGGGATAACTGACAGTTACAATCAACTTGGGTGGCGCTTCTGACACAATATTTCTAAAAGTTCTTAATTCTGTTTGCTTGTGAGTTGATGTCTGTCATTCCTTATTAAAGGTGTCTATTTATATGATATCTGACAGTTTGATATTGAAGACAGCAGGCTTTGATGTTGTTATGAAATAAATATTCTAATTTTTTAACAGAACATAAAGTTACTTATTAATTACGTATGTCTACTGCAATTAAAGAAATTTATAGAACTGTTTGTAAGCGTGCAGAAAAAAGGGAATGGATGAAACCATATTAAGTGTAGATGACGATGGGTTAATAAGTGGAAATAATTAAACATATGGATGAACCTAGTACTACAAGCTCTATTCAGCTAAATTAATAAGCTACATTGTATTTTTTTAATCGAGTTGACAAGGGAACTGATGGACTGTCTGTTAAAATCTTTTGACTTCAGTGAACATTGTTTGAAGCCATATATGAGTGTTTTTCTACCATGTTTAATAAATATGAAAGCTGTTGATTATTTTTAGTGGAGGTTAGTTGATGGTCAACAATTTTATGTGTTTTTGCCAAAAAATTGAATGTGGCAGCTGTGGTAGTTCATAACTTTCATACCTCCTCCTGCCCCTATGTCATCTGTTCCTTAGCAAAAGGGCTTTCTAAACCTTCCAGAGTTGACTTCATGTCTACAGTAGGTTTCAGACTCTCCACATTGATGTGGGATACAGCCCAGGCTTAACACTAGGAATTATCAATGGGATCTGCCGCTTTGCTCGTTAGGAACTAATTGCTTCCAGAGAAATAGTCAGTCTTATAACCTCACACAAATGCACCTTGGATGATTAATGAGCTTAAACTTTTAACATACAAGTTCAAATAAGCAAGTTTATTGTAATGAAAGGGTTCTAGTAAGCTGTTTATTACTGAATTAGAATGAGATAATAACACACTTTAAAAATAACAATTATTTTGAATATACCAAATAAGATTATTGTTTTCTAGCTTATTATCAATGCATGATCTACATTACAACCAGAGAAGCAAAGGGGGCAACTCAGTAGCACGATCTGCTAAATGCTGTTTTTTCAGAACATAATTTCTCTGATGGGTTATTATTTTCCCAGTTCTGACAAGATCTTTTTTCTGGTATCTGACCAACACAAATGAGGCTTTAAAACATGCACTTCTAATTCAGGGGAATTTGTTACACAGTAGCTTTGACTGGATGCCTAGAAATAAATTTGAAATGGTACATTTACATTTCCATTAAGATAGCAATTATTTTTCATACAAAAAGTTCACTGGAGAACTGATTCATCTGCCCTTAGGACTTCTTTCTACACAGAATGCTCTGACTTGAAGTTACAAATTTCTGCTGCAAAAGCGTGTTCATAGCATAACACATCAGAATTATTTTATTATGATAGAGGCCACAGAGCATTAATACAACAAACACATGTTGCACATTAGAATGTGGTATTTAGGCTGAACAGCCACAGCTGTAAGTATTAGAAGTACATAAGGTATTTTGCTCCAGAAGGAAACAAGCAATTACAATATCTGAATTATTCAACATCAGTTGATATGAATAAGCTCCTCCAGTGTCTAATGAAGACAGAAGGATCATAGAATTTGATTTTTGTCAGCTGAAGAAATCGTGGATGCTTCTTCATTTTTGGCACTACAAAAGACTAAAGATTGCTTGGTGCTTATGTAATGCAAAGGAGAAGTGTTGGCTTGAATTTACCAGTTTCATATACCTGGATGATCATTGTACTGTGTACTTCTTTTAAAGAAAAAAATAATCTGATTTAAAGTATTTGCAAAATCTTAAATGTTAAACAAGTACTTGGAGAGCTATGCTGAGCTGGCTTTCAATAATGTTTGATACAGTGATTTCTTAGTAACAGTCAGTTGATACCTCAGAAAAGCTATTTCATAAGCCTGAGGTTGAACTCATGAAGAACACGTGGAAGACTTCGATGCATTGTACGGCTCACACTTTACACATGAGATTTTCAAGAGAGGTACAAAATGTGCAAACAAAGCTGAAGGAAGTATGTGATTACAGTTAAAATGTAATCTCTGAACATTTTGTCTTTTATAGTAAACAATTAGGATGTGTTACTTCTAGAGGGGTAGACGGAGTAACTTACTCTGTTTTCCCAGTGGAAAAACTGTCTTGATGTAATTATCAGCAAGGAACTTGAAGCATACTGAGTTTTCCATTACTTTGTCAACACGACTAATCCAAAATTTATGAGTTGGATCAAATCCAGAACACCAAACAAAAGGTAAAATATGACTGATGGATCTTCGTGAAATATTTTTCGTCTTTGGAGCTTTTCATTTGGAAACGAATTGTGGTTTCCTTCTCCTGCTTCAAATTTTGTTTAATAAAAAGCATATTTCATCAAAACTGTGGAAGTAAAATGAGGCAGGATATTTGAATTCAGAATGCTAAAAATTTTCAAAAGGCTTGGCATTCCTGTCTAAATAGTTTACCATCATCTTAGGGTATCCACTAGGTTTCAATAAAATTATGAGCTATTGGAAAAAAATAAGTTGGCTGCTGAAAATGTTTCTGTATTGAATTGATGAGGCATTCGTAAAAGTTTTAGAGAGAGGATTTAGTTATTGTGCATGCTTGAGAGTTGGGTTTGTTTTTTTTTTTTTTTTAATCGGCTCTGCATTTGTTCCTTGGAATAGCTACACTTAGAGAAGAGAGAGTCTGTTTTCCTTTCAGAAAATATGGAACTGGTTGTTTTCATTCAACCTTGTTTTCCTCTGCAATCTCTCCATGTCATGCTGTTATAGAGAGGATATTTTTGTCTCCTTTTATGATACCTTGCTGGGCAAAGCAAGAGCAGCTATGCCTTGAAACTTAATCAGTGGGACTTAAGAGGTTGGAAGAGTAACAGATACATCATCTACACACGGACATTTGCCCAACTTAAAATTTTAAGGGAGATTTCTGTCAAAAAGAACATAGATGTAGTTAATGAGAGAAGATACATTTAAATCCTCAGAACAAACTGATATCTTAACTAGCTACAGATTTTCTAGTGAGATCAGAAATAATTTATTCATACCCAGCCCCCATGTAAATAAATTTGAATGTACTTTAAACTTTGACTGGACCCTAGAGGAGATGAGTTCTACATGCTTGCTTAATACTAAATGTGTTTTAAGTTCTTTCACTTAAGTTTTTGAGGCCAATTTAAACCTCAAAAGATTACTAGTGTCTGTAGATAAGTGCAAAACACTTAATAGAATTGAGGAAGAAAAAAAGTGTCTTGATATTATGGCCAGAATAGCTGAAAAGCCTTTGAAATAATATTTAACTTTTAAATTTTTACCAAAACTGGGATTTTGCTTTTATTCAGAAAAGCTATGCTGAGTTGGTTTGTGCTATAAATTATTATAAAAAGGTCATGATTGAGAAGCTTCAGGTGAGAACAATTACACAGTAACAAGGTTCCATTTGAAATGACATCATGCTTTCTGAAACAACTGTGTTTGCTTTTGAGTGACAGTTCACATGTACATTCACCTCATGAATGCTCATATCCTATTATTTGAGAATGGATGATCTATTAAGTCGTGGTAAAAGAAGAGCATGCACTGTACCCCATTTTATTTGCTGTTGTGATGAAGAGGAAAGAAATCAGAGAGCATGAAGCACTTTCTCTGTTCTTCTGAAATGCTTAATAGAAATTGTGCTTAATTGCTAAGGCGTCGTATGGCTTGCCTGGTTTTGCTTGTGCTGGTCTTCCTCGTTTTTGGTTTTCTTAAAGTCTTCAGCGTTCATTGTCTTCTGTTTCATCTGCTTTCACTGTTGAGTTTTTTCACTTTTTTGTTTTGTTTTGTTTTTTTTTTAAGGTAGCCTTTTGGTCTGCCATCTTTAGTGGACGTATCATCTTGGGCAATTTGTGTGCTGACTGCTTTCAAAATGGGCATATACTGGACATGTGGCTGGTTTATTGTTCCTTCAGGAAACAAAACTCTCTTGCTCCTTGCAGGAACCCCTAGTAAAAACTGCTGTTCAGAGAAAAGATTTACATAGCAGTAATCTGAGTTCTTTAAGATATGTAGATCATGCATACATTCACTTGCTGCTCATTCTCCTCTTTCTGTCTGAGATTTATTATTTTCTACCTTCAAAATTCAGTGGTTAAAAGGAAGATAAAAAGTTCTAGTGCAATTCACTGATCTCTGTCAAGCAAGGGCATCAAGCTGACCTCTGTGGTAACTGTAACTACAAAGAATTGTGGGGGGGTCTTTTCTCCTATGCTATGAATCTACACAGGAATTATTAATAGATATTTTAAAGCACTCCAGTTACTGATAAATATTTTTTTATCTTCCATGTAAAGTGAGAGCTTTGTCTTAACACCCATACATCTTCCTTTTAGTGGGTGTATTAAATCAATTGTGAACTGATGGAACAATCAGCTCTAAGGTAAAAGTATTTCTTTTTTCTGGTTGACAGACATTTGATGGCCACTCAGATTATATTAATGATCTGGTGTTTGCTCCCAAAGATGGTCAAGAAGTTGCAAGTGTTAGTGATGATCACACCTGCAGGTATGCATTTTGTTCAAAACATTGAAATAGTAATGTTTGGCTTTTTCTGTGTATGTATTCTTTATATGCTTGCTTTAATAACCAAGCATTTATTAGTTTCTTTTTTCTGGACTTTCATAACCCACTAACAAGACTAGTCCACCAACAAGGCAACAAGTGGACTTGTCTTGTTAACTGTTTGTGGACTGACTTTTTGTTGTGACTTGTGGGGTTTCTGTTTTTTTTTTCAAATAAAGATTTTGAACTAAGTACATACAATGTGAAGAAAGCTGTTCTGTCTTGGAATTACGTACACTATAACTTCCCCTGCTGGGACAGGAATAAAAGGCATGAGAACAGGAGAGAGAAGACACACATAGCTCAGCACTGAACTGTGCATACCCTCCATCCATTCTGTCATCAGATGAGTCAAGTTTAAAACCAGTATATATATATATATATATATGTATGTATATATATGTGAACTTGTCCACTTACTCAAATGTATTAGCCTTGCTAGGAGGTGGGATTACATAGCCTAAGGACAATAACATACTAATACAGTCGTACTGGCAGCTCGTAATACCATTATAGCTGTTTCAAACCCATGTGTTTAGTTACTTGTAACTGGAAGTAAAGGGGAAACATGGTTAAATATGTTGAAAAACACTGGTTCATGTTTTGTAATACAGGAGTTTTTCCTTGTCAAAAGGTCCCCATCCTCCTCTTCTAGTAGCGCACATGAATCTGTAAAGCTGCTATTCTTATTCCTCCAATGCAGCTCACAGTTGGAGAAATCAGGAGGACAGCTGTGTAGGCTTTGCAGGTTATTAAAGTAGCAGCAAGAGACTTGGGAAAGTCTCTTAGGAATAGCTGTGATAATTCAAAACTTGTCTCAATTAGGGAACTGACTGTGTTTGTTCTCTGATTACATAAATTATATATTTGCTCTTTGAAGTTACCACCATATCAATTCTTATATAAATGAGAAGGTAGTAATCAAGAGGAAAAAAAAAAACAACCAACTTATTTTTCACTTAAGCTATNACCTGCAGGTATGCATTTTGTTCAAAACATTGAAATAGTAATGTTTGGCTTTTTCTGTGTATGTATTCTTTATATGCTTGCTTTAATAACCAAGCATTTATTAGTTTCTTTTTTCTGGACTTTCATAACCCACTAACAAGACTAGTCCACCAACAAGGCAACAAGTGGACTTGTCTTGTTAACTGTTTGTGGACTGACTTTTTGTTGTGACTTGTGGGGTTTCTGTTTTTTTTTTCAAATAAAGATTTTGAACTAAGTACATACAATGTGAAGAAAGCTGTTCTGTCTTGGAATTACGTACACTATAACTTCCCCTGCTGGGACAGGAATAAAAGGCATGAGAACAGGAGAGAGAAGACACACATAGCTCAGCACTGAACTGTGCATACCCTCCATCCATTCTGTCATCAGATGAGTCAAGTTTAAAACCAGTATATATATATATATATATATGTATGTATATATATGTGAACTTGTCCACTTACTCAAATGTATTAGCCTTGCTAGGAGGTGGGATTACATAGCCTAAGGACAATAACATACTAATACAGTCGTACTGGCAGCTCGTAATACCATTATAGCTGTTTCAAACCCATGTGTTTAGTTACTTGTAACTGGAAGTAAAGGGGAAACATGGTTAAATATGTTGAAAAACACTGGTTCATGTTTTGTAATACAGGAGTTTTTCCTTGTCAAAAGGTCCCCATCCTCCTCTTCTAGTAGCGCACATGAATCTGTAAAGCTGCTATTCTTATTCCTCCAATGCAGCTCACAGTTGGAGAAATCAGGAGGACAGCTGTGTAGGCTTTGCAGGATATTAAAGTAGCAGCAAGAGACTTGGGAAAGTCTCTTAGGAATAGCTGTGATAATTCAAAACTTGTCTCAATTAGGGAACTGACTGTGTTTGTTCTCTGATTACATAAATTATATATTTGCTCTTTGAAGTTACCACAATATCAATTCTTATATAAATGAGAAGGTAGTAATCAAGAGGAAAAAAAAAAACAACCAACTTATTTTTCACTTAAGCTATCTTCTACCTGCTTAGAGAGAAGGGTATAGCTCTTAGAATTATTACTCTGTATATGAGATTTTGTAAAGGTTAGATCATCAATTGGTACAAATCACAGCTGAGTAGCTTTAATTGGTCTACTCTGTCGTACATAAATGGAAAATCTAAGAGGCCTGTGATTTTAATACCGCTGGAGAATTCAGAAATACTCCTTTGACGAGTAGGCAGATTTTTCATAGACACCCTACCATATTCCAAATAAAATCATTATGAATAAATAGTGGAAATATATGACTTACTCATAGCTTGTTTTGATTTATTTCCTATCGTTGATTTCTTCATTAAATCTAAACTAATATTGGACTTACTCAGCAAAGAGCTGTTTGAATGTGTGGCCTTTTTGTTTATTTTATGAAATGCTCAGTGTTTCTGGGATGGAAGAGAATTATTTTAAAATCAGTAGTCTGACTGATACTAAATAAAAGGAAATAAAAATTATATAATTAAGATATACTATCAGGATTTCAACTTAGTAACTCTGAAAGATATTTTATGCTGTAAACCATAAAGTCTTTGGTTAAAAGCCATGGGAAATAAGTAGAATTTTTTTTGGCTACTCGAGTTCTTATTTTTTCCATTCATGCATGTGGAGCATGAAGACTTTTTTTATTGAATTTAAAGGTTACCCTTTCAAAGCTAATGGAAAATGCATTCCCCAGGACTTACTAAAATCATTCCTTACTTACTCTGTAATTTGTTTCAGCAGTAATGTAAGAAGAGGAATAATTTTTCTGTCTGTACTGCATTTCTATCCTGAAATTGTTCTCAGGATACATCATCTGTTAGTACCTTTAGAATAAAGTTCTAGAACAATTAGCACAAGAACATGAAGTTTTGAGTATTTGGGTGTTCTGTTAGAGTTGCACTTCTAAATCTCAGTAATGTAATGTCTTAATACAAGGCCTCAGTGTGTACAGAATATATGCAAACCGATGTAGATTTTCCCAGGTTTTCACTCAGTAGTAAGTTTAGCAGAGATCTCTAATGCACCCAAATTTTCAGGTTTTGTGCAAGCTGCTGCTGCAAAAGTGATCTCAGAGCTGAGTTCAGTCATTGTGGTTGGAAGACAGAGAGTATAAGTCAGATACTGGTTGAAGAGGCTGTGGTGGTATATTCAGTGTTACTTACCTTTAAATGACTGCTGTGTCATTCAGGAATTCTTGTTTCTTGCAGTCTTTGTTGGTCTTGTTGTTCTCAAAATACAAGACGTTTTCAAAGCTGTGAAGGAGAATTGAATTAAAAATACTCTTCCATAAAAATTATTGCAGTAGCCGTCTACGTTATGTAGTTGTGAATGTGTTGCGTGCATTCATAGACAAGTGAAGAGGTGCTGGTATGTAAATATGCTGTACACTTTAATACTCTTGTGTTTCTCTGCACTGAGAATGTCAAAACTAGTATAACCTTAAAAAGAATGGCTTTTCTGAAAGAAGACACCTTGGGAAGAGTCTTAAAACCCAACATGTTGCAGTTACTCACAACCATATTTATACTAAAGATCAAAATTAATGCAGCTAAAATTGCAGTTGAAGAGTTAATTAAAAAATTCAAATCCTGGGTCCTAAGTATTGTATATTACTTCCTTCGTTGTGTCCTAAGGATGACTATGTTACAAGATGGATTAAGCTGTTCACAAGCATATAGGTAATTTGTATCTTTGGCTAGATACTGTAATTTTCAAATCGTGCTTATTTGATATGATAATTTATAGTAAAATAACGTTGATGAACTTGCAGGATAGGTTCCTGTGTTTAACTTTTTTACGCATTTCATAATTGCTTTACTCTTTCATAAAAAATAGAAAATAAAATTATTTTTAAAGTTTGATTGCAAAATATAAAGAAAATGGTAAAAGACTGGTGGAGGAAACAGCTAAAATAACTATTGCTGTATTAACAAAAAATTTGAATCAGTTTTTTATTTATAAGTCATATGTGTTAACATATTAAGTACAATTGAAGTAAAAATAAATAAAAGTAAATATCTTGTGTGTGCATTAAAAATTTTCAAATTTAGGGTATTTATACATTTTTGCTAAAAGCCTAATGTGGTCATGTCAGAAAAGTAAATTACCTCTTGGATTTAATCTGTTTTCCTTCAAATGTAGTTGTTTTTTCTTCAGGATCTACCTTCCGTATGTCAGTTTCAAAATTCTGTGTAATGTCTATGTGTAATTAAAGTAGTTTGCTTATCTGTTTCTTGGTAGCATAAGAGCCTGCTTAAGAAATAATAAAAAAAGAAATATGAGAGCTTTAAGTAATATTTCATTTAATTCCTTAACATTATAACCATTATACACTTCTTCAAACATTCGCATTATGCGTAGGCACGTGTGTCCCACTTTGCTAATGAGAACTGAGTAACACCCTCTGCACCACTCTTCGGAAAAAAAAAAAATCTATATTGCTGGCTTTTTCACTATGATTTGGAAACACCATGCAGGGGGCTGGAGGGATTCAGATGTACAAATCGTTTTGGTTTGATAATTAATGAAGCCTCTGCAAAAATAACATAGGAAATGTTTGAAAAACAGCATGAGCTTAACAGATACCCCTCCACTCTTGGTAGTTTTCGACACTATCTGATGTTTCTTGAAGTATTTCATGCAAAATACCATCCTGGTAAAAACCGCTAGTCCCATACGTGTGCTAAAAGTAAACCTGTGACTGTTAAAAGGTTAGTTCAGTCGGGCTGATAACCACCTGGTACTCCATCCTCACATTGGACTAAAAGATCACTGACAGTGTGAGGCCCTTAATCATGATAGTTCGGCAATTTCTTATGGTCACCAGGTGCTGGGTTGACTTGTATTTTAAAAAGCTGGAAATGACTCATCCATCTCTCCTTCCCTCTCTCTTTTTCATTATTCCTTAAACTATATCATCTCCTTCCGTTTTGAGTGTGTAATACAAAAGAATGTACAGTTGACTTATCTTTTACTTGATCTGTGAATGCGCTTGCTATATAATTCCTTTCTGAGTTCTATTTGGTTACTTATGCTATGGCTCCTGGTGCTTCATAGAGAAGGACTTTGTATATATTACTTTCTGCATTTTGTCGGTCACTTGTCAAGTTCAGCCTTCTCTGTTGCAAATATCACAAATGCCAGTCCATCAGAATGTTTGTTTTGCTCCCTGGACATTTGATGTCACTAAATTAACTAGAGTCTTACAAACGTATTGTAGTATTTAGTCTGGTTTTAGTTTTTTTTAATCTGTAATATATTTGTTTACTTGGTACTCTTATGTCTTGTGTAGGCTGTTTGCTAGACAATACAAAAGAAAGCCAATGGTAACTCTTGTTTGTTTGGGGTTTTTTTTTGTCTTGTGTTCTTTAATGTCTTGCCTGCGCTCCTTGCACTTGAGTGTAACCTCGTTAATTCAGTAAATATTTCAGTTTTAGCTGTATTGAGAAGTTGCTGTTCTCACTTTTTCCTACCTCCAAAACTATATTTTATTTGTATCTTCCCATTCATGGTGCACTCAATTATGGATATTTGCCAATTTTTTTTAAAAAGGTATCTTATTTCATGTTCTATCCCCATCTGTTCGTTGTAATAAAATTCCCCCATGTTGCTTCATATAGGAAATGTTGTACCAAAATATTTGAAATTTCTGAGGTATGCTGATTACAGGTATAATTCTAGTTATGCATTATAATTGATGAAAATAAAGGATAGTCTAGGATTATTTTTAACAGTCTAGTCTTTGACTTTGCACACTTTTTGTAGGGATCCCTCTATGTCCCCCTAAATGTAGTCTTACACAATTTCTGTCATACTTTACAGCTGCGATGCAAGTATTAACCAACAATTTGTCATACTTCATAATCACTATGTGAGTATTAACCAGGCTCCTGTTACAGGATCCAGTCAGCTTAAAAAAAAAAATTCTGAATCAAATGTTTGGAACATTATTTCAGTGTGGCCTTAAGTGTGGATGAATAGGCCTTTAGTTAGGAAGTCTTCAAAATATGTGCATGAAATGGTAGCTGTTTCTTGTGTGACACATTATGACTCACAGTAAGGGTCACACAGTCCTACAACACAGTCTAGTCTGTAACTTGTTCTAAATAGAAATCATTGCATTAGACTTGTTTAGCAATTACGTTGTATTTTAGAAACTCATTGGCAGGACTGTAGTTGAGTTTCTCAGGAACAGTCATCCCACTGAAGCATTTAGTTTTATGTCTCTGTTGGAAACAATAAGCTGATAACTCTAACAGCTCATTTTTCTTTGGTTGAAAGGATATGACTGAAGCTTCACATTTTTGCAAAAATACTGCTTAGTCTCTGGCTTTGCTTTGGATAACTTTGAGTAGCTGAGTAGTAGTAGTAGTAGTGTGTATTTTTTGGACTTACTTCTGAGTGTGCATGTTCTGAAGTGCATGGTAGCAAAGAACAGTCAGTTGAGACACAGAATCACAGAATGTTAGGGATTGGAAGGGACCTCGAAAGATCATCCAGTNGAGAAGAGCCTGGCTCCATCCTCGTGACACTCACCCCTGAGACAGTACATGTGCAGCTCCTCTCCTACCTCTACCAACATTGCAGGGGATAGATAATCAGAATTACATCCCACAGTTACCAGTGAAAAACAGATCAATGCCTGCATATCCAAGTAGATATTACAAGAAGCTACTGGTCAAATGGATTGTAATGCCAAAATCCAAGAAATTCTAATTACTAATTTTTTAATAACATTGACATTTCCTTTGACCACCAAAAGAAACTGGTGGACATGGGTGAGCTTTCTGAAAGAGTATTTACATGTTTACTCTATGAAAAGGCTTTTATTTCATGGATCAAAAATAACTGAAGGACATGCTTTATGGGCACAAGTTTAGAAAGCTGTATGCACAGTCAGGAGATAGTGTAAGATGGCTGTGCCTCGTGGTCTGGTG
The DNA here is from genome assembly GCA_013399365.1 of Pampusana beccarii. Taxonomy (NCBI): domain Eukaryota; kingdom Metazoa; phylum Chordata; class Aves; order Columbiformes; family Columbidae; genus Pampusana; species Pampusana beccarii. Next base: position 86,978 of record VWYH01009511.1, on the reverse strand, counting down.
CTGGGCAGCACAGATGAATTTCCACTTTCTCCCCATGCAACCATTTTTTTGGCTTTTTTGACACAGTGTGCTGGACAGGGAGTTCTGCTACCTCATTCTGCTACAGCCTCAGCAGCGGTGAACTGTTAGTTGGTCAGTGCATTACCTGATTTATAAAAACTTCAGTTCTTTATTTTGTCAGTAAAATAAATTACTAGAAATGTTCTTCTGAACAGCTAGAAGGGATTTCTACAGTTCCACTTCAGCCTTCTGTTCTTTCCTGTCCTACCTAGTATCCTCTTTCAATCTTTGATAACCCACCTCCCTGTGGAGTTGGCAGAAGACCTGAGACAAGGCCAGTGTTGGTTGTATTCTCCACAGTGTTAACTAATCTCTGTACTTCCATTTTCCTTTTCTGACATCTTGCTCCCTCCACACCTTGTGCTCAGTGAGGAACTTCACTCTTCACCTCTGTTGTGTGATCTCTGTAACAGGAATCTCTCCTTTCTCCATAGCCCTCTAGGCTTTTCAGGGGTGACAGGGTTTTCCTCATCTGTGGAAGGGGTATTTGAGTTAGATAATATTTAAAACAAAACAACCCATACATATTGGGCATTTTTAAGAGTAGGTCAGACAGTAATCAGTGAGCACAAGTATAGTTGATCATGCTTTGTGGTTGGGAACAGTATCAGATGTCAAGGTTCATTCCAGCCCCCACCCCGTTCATTAGAATTGTTGGAAAACTTAAGGTGAAAGAATTCCCTTTTTTACTTCCATCTTAAGGGAATTGGAGAAATACCTGAAGGTTGCAATATGGGGTTGCACTTTTAGTATTGCAAGTGATAGGTTTTGTTCATTTAGGATTTGGTTTTGCTCTCTAGTTAGAATTATTCAGAATTCAGAAAGTTAGAATATAGACTAAGGATCATCTCCATTGCAACGAGACAGCTTTTCAGACATTCTAATGAATGCTTTGCCAACTTTAATAAAAGTCCATTGTGTGATAAAATTAATGCACATATACAGTATATCATTATCTCAATTCATGCATGCAACATAAAATAAAGTTCTTCCAATGTAGTTTGAGTATCTTCATGTTTTGTGATAACTGTAGTTGTTCGTTCTGTTTGTTTAATCATAGGATGTGAGTGTCAAGAGAAATGTACGAATATATCAACAATTTTCTTTAATGGCATTTGCAACTGTGTATTTTGTGTTAGTTTAAATTTTGTGAGCACTGCAGCATGTAGTTTTTCTGTCTTAAGTTACCTAAAAAATAATGGATTTACTGAGCAGATTATAGATTATTTTGAGGCTTTCCATTATTCAAACTTTGACCCTTATACCAACTGTAGTTATTCAAACTTTTCTCCTTAAAATTTGTTGTGGAAGCTTTTTAAATATTGAAAAAATACCTCAAGCACCATAACAAGTCTCTACAACAATGGTTGATAGGGTTAGGAGGAGGAGTAAAAGGGTGACACATTGCAGGTTACAAAAATAAGGCTGTATGGAGAAAAGTAGGCACTAGTGTGCTTTGGTATAAAATCATAGTCGTGTAAGTAAAGTTGCAAGGGCTTTGAATGGGAGACAAAATGCTCAGTCCTTTTGGACTGATTTACGTGATAGGAATGTGGACAAAACTAGAGGGTTTTATTAGCATCTGTAGCTGATTTGGTCATGATTACTGAGTAATTGAGTAACCGAAATTGTTTGGCTAAATTTTTGATATTTGCACATTTTTTTAGTCACAAAGAAATATTGAAAAGAGTTAATTGAACACATATGTAATTGTAAATTTCCATACCAGCATAGATTTGATGCATTCAGACAAGGATCTATTTTGATATGTATTGCCTGGTTGTTTTTTTTATTTTCTTTTCAATACTGTGATACCATCTTTGTTATCAATAAAGAAGAAAATATAAGAGGAGCATTAATCCTTTTTTCCTCCCTCCTATGTGGTTTGTTGCTAACAATCTTACCATTCTTAAAAAGTAAGAGATACAACTTTGGCATTTTATAAATAACGAGAAAGCATAAATTTCTGTCTCCTCACCTAGTAACCTTACTCACTTCAGGGAAGGAAACACGATGGTGTGCTCCTTCGGCCAAAATGATTCACTATCTTCTGTTATACCATAATTTTCTCCCTGCACAGTAAATACACATGGAAAGTGTTGATTTGACTTGGACAAATCTACAAGGCAAAATTTTTGGCAGTAGAAGAAAGTATTGTATGTTTCTAAATTACCTAATCAAGTAGATATTTCATTTTTTAAGCGGTTGTCAGGTTTTTGTTTTGACTTTTTTTAATAAGGACACTGATCCTTCAAGATTAGAGACCCTGTGTTTTCCACTGGGAAAACAAATATTTGATCTGTTGTGGTTTGGCATAAGAAAACAATGTTGTTCATTAAATATATTTACTTTATCCCCCTATATTTTGTCTAGACTTATGATGTATTATTTAAGAGTTTTTTGAAATCTCTTAAATATAAGGCTCTAAGCAGCCTGGTGAGATATAAACTGAAAAAGTCTGGGGGAAGTCGGCAAAAATCCTCTAGAATAAACAATAATAGTATGTAGCCACTCATCTAACTCAAAAGACCAGGCAGGACACTACTTTAAAAATTGGCTGTTTCTAAGGTTTTGCTTGTAGGGAGGAAGGATATATGTGTATGTTTCGGTGTGAAAATGCATATAAATGCCATGCAGCCTTGTGGTTCAGACTGATGTTCACAACTGTGATGTCTTTATCCTACAACTGAGCTACTGATTTTGTAGGAAAAGAGGCAGTTGAACAGTGGCTGTGAGGTAAAATAGTCTTGGTTTTGGTTTTGTTGCATTTTATAAATGAAGTAGCTTTATGGCTCGTTACACTCATATCAAATGCATCCAAAGAAAACTCACGCATCACCTAACCTAGTTTTGGTGTCTCAGCCTACGCTTCCCTGTCAATCCATATTGACCAAATATTGTTGGGGGTTTCTTTCTATTTTTTTTTTTAAACACTTGATATGTACTGTATGTGCTTCTAAAGGAAAAGATTGAAGTGGCACATGCAATTTATTATTTGAAAGCTTGCCAAGATCCTCTGTGAGTTAGTGTTATCTCTGCCATAGATCCTTTTGTTTGCCTTAGTTTCATTTTTAGTTTCTTGTATTTCCATTAGTCAATCTTGTCATACCAGGAAAAAATTGAAATTTTTATATTAGACAAACAAAATATGTTAGTATGTGGTCGTGTGCTTTACATGGTAATGTGGATGATTTAGGTTGCTGGTATCAGCTGACCTTCCTGCTTTGTATTGTCTCACTGTTACTTCTGGTATACTACAAAGGCTGTAGTGTCTTCTTATGAATAAAGCGGGAATATATCATCTCGATTTCACATCTAGACAACTAAATGTGTCAAATTATTTGGATATTGCCCTTCTAAACAGAGGCTCTGCGTAGTTTGTCAATGTTAAAATACATTATCTTCAGCACTGGCCTCTTTTACTGATATCTTGAAGTGATAAAGCACAAACGTTATTTCATTTGGTCACTTCCTTTATGAATGTATTGAGGCACTGAAAGTTAATGCATTTGCAGTCAAATGGTAACAAGTAGTTTAATACTTTGCCTTTTTTGTTTGTTTATTTAGGGTCTGGGATTTGGAAGGAAATGAGAAGGCCCATTTTGTTTTGCGTTCTCCTGGAATGAGTGTTTGCTGGCATCCTGAGGAGGCTTTTAAGGTTGTGTTTTCCAGCTCTTCACTGTCACCACCTTTAAAATAACAAGAGGGTGGGCTTATCTAATCTATGAATCTTTGATGCTGTAGGAAAGATTGAAGTTTGGGGAGCTAGTGTACATTGTAACTGGATATTGGTTGGATCTGCTAACGTGAAGTCACTGTAAATGAATTCTCATTCTCGTAATTTTACCCTCAGTCACTCACTCCTCCCATCAGAAATATTCCTTCTTGATTACATACATCAACTGTTGTTGATAACTATTCTGCTTATTGCATATTAACTTACAGTTACCAGAGAAAAGTTCAAGTTTTTCTCAGTTGTGGTAACACGGTTCACCAATAACATAGACTCTCATAAAGCCTGCCAAGTTTTGAAAAGGATCCGTTTGAAGTTAGCAAGGGATTTTCTTCTTTTTGTTCTTGCTTGGAATATATGAAATCTGTGCTGAAAAATCAAAACAAATCAATAAACTGTGATTTTATACTTATCTGTTTATTGTACTGGGGAGGATTAACCAGCTGATATATACCAAAATATTCAGCTTCGTTAATGGTCTAGTGCTTGCAGTTTTGGATTTATTATTCCTGTTGTGCCGGTCAGTAACTGTCTTAAGCAGCTACAAATAGTTGTTCAGATTACCACAAAAATACACACTTAAAACAGAGAAAAGCAGTCAAATAAGGTACCAAAATATTTACATAGCAATAGGGAAGAAGGATCTCTATTCTCACCACACTTTCCACCAATATCAATATCCAGTCCTTACTAAGAAAACTAGAAAAACTGTTGATTCAGGTGGTATCACAATTGGATGTGTTTGCTACTCTTTGCTATTGGGCAACTTTGTTAGCAACAAAATTACTAGATTAGCCCCAAAATATTGCAGTATTACACCAGTCTCATGTATTAGCATGTCTTTTCTTTGACCCTTATCAAAGAGTAGGCACAGTTTGGGATTGGTTTTTATTGTAAAGAAAAACCCCTTCAAAAAGCTAGTAACGCCTGGCAGACTGGTGGTTACTGAACAGCTTATTGCAGGTCAAAATGCTTACTGTACCATGTCCTTTAGTTTGCAGAAGAGCATGTTTTGGTGACAACTCTCTTTTTCCAACTTTGATGTCATTGGAGTACTGTTTTTAATGCTTCTTTGCCTTCCTTATTTGATGTTTGTTACTATATGAGAACCATCATCTCCTCATGGAGAAAAGCTCTTTCATCATTTAATCAGAAGGCTCTTTCTACAGTACCTAATAAACAACTACTTTAATATATTACTTCAATAAAAAAAGTTTAGATAAAACGTGTTGCAAGCTGTTACAGGATGAAGGAAGAGACAGTATATAAATTCAGTAAGTGTGAATCCGAATTCTACAATTACACTGATCAATACTGTTGTTTCCTTGTACAGCACTATGTCTGTCAGCCAGTTCTTTGTAGTCAGAACAGGCACTTTTTAATTTTGAAAGAATAACTTCCTGCTTTACAATTCTAAAAGTACAGCACACCTGTGGTTAAGAATTGGTGCTTCCAAGTGCCAAAATTACGTACATAGATATCTAAAGATATATATATAGATAAAATAATGTAACCACTGTGTATAAAAATATGACAGTAGTATAGATTAAAGTGCTTTTCATATATTGGTGGAAGAGTGTTCAGGATGTTTTCTGGTACAAAATGAAAAATTGTACCTATTTTTATGTTATTAATATTTGCTTGGAAGTATGCTGGGTTTGCTGTAGAGTAGAATCACAGAGTCATAGAATGATTTGGTTTGGAATCGGCCTTTAAAGGTCATCTAGTCCAACCCCCTGCAGTGAGCCCCCTTTAAGCACTGAAAGGCCGCGATAAGGTCTCCCCAGAGCCTTCTCTTCTCCAGGCTGAACAACCCCAGCTCTCTCAGCCTGTCCTCACAGCAGAGCTGTTCCAGCCCTCTGATCATTCCTGTGGCCTCCTCTGGCCCCTCTCCAACAGGTCCATGTCTTTCCTGTGCTGAGGGCTCCAGAGCTGGACACAGGACTCCAGGTGGGGTCTCACCAGAGCAGAGCAGAGGGGCAGAATCACCTCCCTTGACCTGCTGGCCACGTTGCTTTTGATGCAGCCCAAGATATGATTTGGCCTCTGGGCTGCAAGTGTTCATTGCCAGCTCATGTGCAGTTTTTCATCCACCAGTACTCCCAAGTCCTTCTCAGCAGGGCTGCTCTCAATCTCTTCATCCCCCAGCCTGTATTGATACTGGGGGTTGCCGCAACCCAGGTGCAGGACTTCGCACTTGGCCTTGTTGAACCTTATGAAGTTCACGTGGGCCTACTTCTCGAGCTTGTCCAGGTCCCTCTGGATGGCATCCTGGTCCTCAGGCGTGTCAACCGCAGCTTGATGTCATCTGTAAATTTGCTAAACCTGCACTTGATCCCACTGTCTATGTCATTAATGAAGATATTAAACAGCTCTGGTAAAAATATTAAGATTCATTACATGCTAAGTTTCTAACGTTCTATTAATTTCTCTTAACAGCTGATGGTAGCGGAAAAGAATGGAACAATACGATTCTATGATTTAATTACACAGCAGGCCATTCTCTCCCTAGAGAGTGAACAAATGCCGTTGATGTCAGCAGACTGGTGTTTAAAAAATACTCTTAAAATTGGAGCAGTTGCTGGAAGTGATTGGCTAATTTGGGATATTACTCGCTCCAGGTATTTTTGTACACATGAGATAGGTTTCTTTATTCTCTTCTTAAGCTGTAGATAAAGAGATGTGGCTACTTTGCTAATATAGCGCTTAAATGCACTATGTATTATATCATCTATGCAGTTAATAAATGAACATTTGTCAGGAATTATGAAATCAATAAAGATCATTCCGTGGCATTCTTTGTTTCATCTTTATCAATATTTATCTGTTAGAAGTCACATTGGCTTTTTGTCCATTTGAGACAGCACCTCACTACTGTTTACCTCTCCCTATAAGTTATGTGTTAAAATTTCATTCTTAGTCATAAATACCTAATTATTGGACTGAATAATAAACTGAATAACTATTTCAGTTTTACTATTCCAAATTGAGATGTAAGCTGCAGGAATGCTCTGGTTTTCCCTCAGCTTCTTCAGAGGGAGTAGACAATGTGTCCCCTTCATTGTTTAAATGATAGATGCTTTTGGTACTTAAGAGTTTGAGCTCTAGTTGTTTGCAGAATGTTTTTTTACCCTGAATGTCTGTTTTAGTTATCCACAGGAGAAGAGACCCGTCCATGTTGATCGAGCCAGATTATTCAGGTATAAGTGTTGTCTGTATTCTGTGATTTTTGTCTGTATAAATCTGTGTATATGCAAGCAGTTGTGAGTTTAGGGACCTGGTTGTGTCTCACTTAAATAATTTTTAGGGGAACCTGGTCTATAAACTTTGTGAAATTTGTGAGTGACCCACTTTTAGTATATACGTGTATTATTCCCATAATTTTTTTCTGTTTTACAATGACATGCATGTGAGGCTGTGGGTGGTGAATCATTTGCAAGCCATTTCTCTGAATGTCTTTCTCTGGTGTTAGTGGAGTATCTGAGAGCTTCACACAGTTAACCACAAGGGAGAGAACTGCACTTTGTGTGCACTTCTGATAGTCCAATAGGGATATTTGAAATGTACATAAATTTTATTCTTAGGTGGTCCCGAGTGAATGAAAATCTGTTTGCAACCACTGGATATCCAGGGAAGACAACTACTCAACTGCTTGTTCATCATTTAGGACATCCCCAGGTAAATTTCCGAGTTCAGCTTATGACTGGAATTGCATCTATTCTCTTCAAATAAGGGTTCTAGTTAAAAGCTACAATTAAAAAATAGCTCAAGCTATCTAGAAATGCTGCTTGGTCTACGTATTTTATTTTGTGTCTTCCACGCTAAAGAAAAAAAAAAATCACACTTTCTGTTTTAAAAGCTGCTTGTTCTATATGCTTTATTTTTGTTTGCCTTATCAATGCTAAGGGAAAAAAAAATAACCTATTATTTAATAAATTTTTCAGTATTTCTAATTATAAAGAGGCTGAAAACAGCTGGTTGTATATTTTACAGGCTCGAACTAGTTATATTTTAAATCATCAATGAAAGTATATCCAGAAGCAATGAACATCAATTATAGGAAATATTTTGGTTTTGTTGGAGTTAATAGACATTTGTAATGCTTACAGTAAAAATATTACCTCCAAACATACTAGTTGTGAGTATGCTTAAATAACAGGAAGTAATTTCATTTAAAAAGGTTTTTAAGTTTGAAAGTGTGCCTTTAAAATAATAATAATAATGAAAATAGTTGAAACAGTTATCATGGAATATTTTGCTGTATCTTACTGAAATGTAGTAAGTAGCTACTGGAAGTACCAGATAATCAGTTTTTTCAGTTAGATTTCTGTTGTATTCTAACTGTACCAAAGGAGTAGTGTTTATTTGACTATTTATATTGGCATATGTGGTAAAGAAATAATTTATATGGTTAGTTGTATTGATATTTCTGTTTTGTTGTTGTTTTTTTTTTTTTAAGCCTATTCTTTCTGGCACTGCAGCTGTAGGATCTGGTTTGACGTGGCACAGAACTCTTCCATTATGTGCAGTCGGAGGAGACCATAAGATTTTCTTCTGGGTAACTGAAATGTAGAATAAGCATTTGCCTTCAATATGAAACTTTACAGCATAATGTCTTTTTTCTGGTAAAGCGAAGGAACTTACTCTTTGTACTGGTATTTATTCACTTGGAGAACGTACGAAAGGAACAAGTAAAATACAAAACATTTGTGTTTGATTTTTACCTTGTGAATACAAGAGCTTTTGTAAAATCAGTTATCATACATCTGAATCTTGGTTACTTCCCTTAAAATAAAATGTATACTTTTTTAACATGGTATTTGGTGTGAAATTAATTTTTTTAAAGTTTTTGTTTTGTTTTTTAATGAGATTTTGTGTCCAGCAATCTCAGTCTGGCAATCTCGCTCAGTTAATACAGCTCGGATACTTTGAAATTGTCCTGAGTACCTACTGAAAGAACACCTGTCTCTGTATTAACTTTCCCAACCGTCACTATCTTATAAGAAAGAGATGCAATAATGTACTGCCATAAAATGTTGTCTGTGAATCTATTTGCTGAATAAACTAGTTACCACTAACAGTGAAGAAACTAATGGTATAATCAGAATGATGATTTTAAGAAGTATTTCTCTTAAGATGACAGAGGGATTTACTTCAAGTATGCCAAACAGTGTGTGGCTTTTCTCTGTTTTCAGCCTTTCACTTGCAGCCTTTTACAAGAAAATCAAGGACATTCTGCTTTCTAGAAGCATATTTTTCTTGCCCTTCTCATACAAGACCCAGAAATTAAGTAAAAGAGGAAAGACTAAAAGATACAACTCCTGTCTTCAGTATCCTTTGCACATGCTTTTGCAAGTGAAGTGATGTCAAGATGTTCAGCACCTTACAGCATTATAGCCATCCTTTTTAGCAGTACTTAGATTTTTAAATATTCTTTTGTTTGTCCCTATTTATGCTGGACACATACAACCGATTCAGAATTAGGACAGCAAAAACTGAGATTACAGTCAGCTTATAAATGTATGACCATATTTTAATTCTCATCATTTCTTATATTTGGGAAATTTTGCTTTCCAATTGCCACCAAAATTTACCTAAAATATGAATGTAAGGCTCCTCATAGATTAATCTATTTTCAGTATTGTCTGTTGAAGGGGAGACCTTATCACTGTCTACAGCTACCTGAAAGGAGGTTGTAGCATGGAGGGTGTTGATCTCTTCTCCCAAGTAGCAAGGTTTAAAAGGTGAGGTTCTTAGGGACATGGTTTATTACTAGAATTAGGTTATGGTTGGACTCTGTAATCTTGAGGGTCTCTTCCAACCGAAATAATTCTTTGATCCTATGACTCTAATATCGTCCTTAGTAGGAGACAGGACTTAATTTCCTCAAGGACTGCCCACTTTAAAAAGTCAAATGTGTAAAGCAGTTCTCTAAGGCTTCTTTTTCTGGAGAAGTTACATTCGTTTTTTTCTCTGAAGTACTGTTCTACTTTTAAAGCAAGTTCCTCTAGTTGTGGTATGTGTTAAAGTTTCTAAGTAACCCTGGGTTGTGTACTAATTTTTTTAAAAAAAAGGTCATTCTAATGTGAATAAAAATGTAATACCTGCCAGTAAGCAAATGAAAATGAACTCTTACTGTGTGAATTTGTAGATTTACATGAGTTACCAACAAACTAAAAGCTGCTTACCATCTGTTCCAAGATACTATAATTATTGGATTGTATTTATCAATGTAAAGTACTCTCAGAAAAATGTGTATCATAATTAAATTGATACTGTTATAACCCTGGAAGTTCTTTTTAACCTCTTAGGATTGTTTTGTGTACTTTAAATTTAGTTTGTTTGCCCTCTTCTAAACAAGAAATACTGTTTGTATGTTATCATTTTCTTCCATGTTAACATTCTTGTTATTGTTCGTTAATATTACCACAAAACAGACACACAAAAAAAGAAATAATTATCATAGATCATGAGTTGTCATTTGTGTAGCTGATAATATCCCTGGCTCCATACACTGTGATATAATCGGACAGTTTCAAGCTGCAGCTTGATCTCCAGTCATCCTTACTAGGGAAACAAAACCTGAAATTATCACAGAATTTATTTTTGCTAATTTTGGAGGAAAGTAATTCCAAATCCCAAGTATAAAACAACTTCTATGGATAGGAATGTGAGGAGTCCAAAATACTGAAATCTGAAAGACTGCTCACTTTTCTAGGCTTTCAATGAAAGAGGTAATTATTAAATTGATATTTGAGATCTTTGTACAGAAAACAAGGAAATTATTAAATACAACAGCTGAGTGCCACAAAGAGAGTAAGTAGTGTTGGTGTAAGGAATCCAACAGACTTAAATGAGGATAAATATTTTGGTATTACAGTAGTGTCCAGTTGCAATCAATTACATGCAACTTTTGGACCCCCTTCTTTTTTTCCAAATCGTTCACCCACCCACATACGATGATTTAATACTAAAAAGAAGATACCCAGAAGGGTTTTAAGCTGGCTATAATAAAAACTTTGAAAGTGCAGAACAAGCAAAGGAGTACAGAAAAGTTGATAGAAGTGCAAATGGATCTAAAAAGTTAGTAACTGTTTAGCCTGCAACCAAGAATTGAATAGCAGTGTTCTCATTGTCTTTGCTGTCATGTTTTCTCTGGACAGTTTGGTCGTACAGGATGGGAGTGAGTGGTTTGCGTTTGACTTCACCACTTCCCTGAGAATCTCATTGATTTTCTTCATGTTGGGGTTGTCCAGTGCCTGTTGGCTTTATCCTGCAGTAGTTTGTGGGGGGCTTACTTACAAGCAGTGGTCTTGGAGCAAGAGCTAAGAGCTACATCTTCCCAAATAGCATCGTTGTGGCTTTGGTGTCATCATCTTCTTGATTCACCTTTGATCGTGGTCCAGCATCTCATCCTCTTTCCAGTTAGTCACTAATTTTGAGCCAAAATACCACACTGCAGTTCATCTGAGCTTTTCCCTTACCTGTGTATGTCTTTTTACCCAGAGACTCCTGGGGAGATGTCTTCATCCCTCAGAACAGGAAGGATTTCTGAAGTAAAAGATTAATGACATGTTCTTTTTTTCATCATGGAGTGAGACATAAAAATAGGCTTCCTTTGATTTTCATGACATAGCTGCATGTGAATACTTGAAAAATGTTTTTATTCAATCTTTACTTAGTAGTCTATTTCAGAAGTTTCTGATCATTTTCTTGGCCAAAACTAATGCAAACCATCTCAAATTACTACATTGTAAAGTGGAAGTGGTGGTAATCCCAGTAAAACTTTTTTTGATATTTTTGAATTATTTTAAGACAGAATGCTTTGGTCTGATATCTGATGAAAACTTCAGACTACTTCTTCCTATTATCCTGATGGAATTTCCACTACATTCAGCTTTCAGTTAACAAATATGAATTAACCAGGCCCCAGCACCCTCTTCTAGCTGCTGTGTGCCAGAGGGTTCCTTTCATGGGAGGCCTCCAGCTGCTCACTGCTCCTTGAACTTGTCCTGCGTTCTTTGGAAATCTTCATTACAGGTGAGTGTAATGAATACAGACAGATATTTCCAGATGGAATGTATTATTTGTGCTTGAAATTACTATTTCCATCCAGAAGGCTGGCTATTTGGTGCAGAACCCACTGGTATGCGCTGGTATACAGGTGAAATGTTCACCACGCAGGTAAGCGCCGCGTCATGTAGGGACCTTCACCGCTCTTCCCTTGCGATGCAGCAAGTGAACTTACTGTGAGATACACTCACTGTGCTGAGCAGGGGTCCGACTCGTCCCCTCTCTGCCACCATCCTGGGGACCTTCTCCGGGGTGGTACAAATAACTGGTGTTACTATAAGACTCAGGTCCTTGGAGTCCATATAATGTAGAACTTGCGTGTGTTCTGTTTGCCAGAAACAGTGTTTGCCATTTGGACTTGGATGACTAAGAGCTGTAAAATAAGTTTTCCCTTTTTTGGCTTGGGTGATAGAGGGTTAAAAGCAACTGCCTGAGTTATATGCAACCAAAAGGAAATCCCAGTGTGTAGGAAACTAGAAAATGCTGCACTAGAATGTCTACAACTTGTCAACTTTAAGATGGGTTTGGAAGACGCTCCAGTCTCGACTGGTGTGTGCTTACACTGCAAACTAAGCAGACTGGAGAATGTTTTAAGATACAGCACTTTGTTTATCTCATATCCATGTTTTGACCAGAGTACAGGTTTAACAGGAGGCTTGTAGACAGAGCTAGAAATCTTCGTGGGTCTGAGAAGGCTTGGACAGGAGTACTGCTGTCCTTCTGGATGTGCACTGAAACTGAGACAGGTTGGTGTTTTTTCTGCCCACTCAGAGCAAAGCTTTACATAGCACATACCTGTGCAGAATGTCATACACTATACTCAGTACCCGTGACGTGGGTATGTGCAAGTGCTTTTTTTTATTTTTTTTTAATTTTTTTTTAGAATTGCTTAAAACCCAAGCGGGGAGAGGGCAGAAATTATTTTGTTCTGTAGTTAATTCAGAAGCCAGGATGCTTGTTTTTAATACTCTGCTTTTAAGGTCTACTTAAAACTATTTACCAAGGATTGGAATAATCTTGCCAAGTTCAAGGCTCTTCATATTACTTCTTTCCAGTATAAAATGGGTATTTAGGAAGAAAAAAGAGCAGCTAATGTTTTTAGTATGTTCCCCATGTTCTTCCATACAGAACAAAATAATTAGTTGCCTTAGCACAAGTAGTTGGAAAAGTGAAACTCAAAGAGCCATTTTCAGAGAACTGCAAACCATTTATCATTTAATTTCCGTATTTTTTTTAAACGAACCTACGTAACACCTGACGTTTGTATTTCTCAGTCTATTTGACTGTCAAGGGTTGATAGTTCTCTGAACCTTCTGTTTGCTAAATTTGTACATATTCTGACATACCTAAATTATTGAGATAGACTTGCTTTTTTTTTAATTCAGTTGAGGGAAGAATCGTTGAGGCAATATCAGGTTCATGTAGAAAGCTTTGCCAGAGTACCCTTTGCAAGCGTGGATTTAGACGACTCCATGGGAAATCAAAAATATGTTAATCCACACTCTGACCTTTTCAGCTGTTCATTGGACCACCTTAGTGAAAATAACTATTGCCTCTATGGAGGATCAGGTGACACCATGTCTGAATTTTTTTTGGATCAGCTTTTTGTTTCTGTTTAACTTGCCTCTCAATTGTATAGCTATTTGAGTTCTGTGCTGATTCTAACAGGATATTGTGTCTTGGGACCTGTAACAGTATATAAGCATACAAAATGCATACCAACATTATAAGTTACAGTAGCACTTGCCAGTTTTTTCAGCTTGTGCAGTTTTGTTTTGCAGTTGACAAGAGGCTCTGATTTTGTGCAGTATAAAAATCCATGTAGCAGATCAGTTTCAGTGCTTTGAAGCCCATGCTGTTGCCTCTACTTTTTAGCCTATGCTAATCACAAGACAAAATACATTTTGCTAATGATGAAGAAAAAGCCTTGACCAGCTTTCTGTAGACACAGCTTTTGCACTCCAAGTTGGCCTCAGCATCTCTAAGGTTAACACCTTCAAAATGTTAATGTTCAGCTGACCTGCATTTTAGTAACTGTTAAACAGTCTTTGATCTTCCCTTCACTGAAGGGTGGAGCTACATGACTGTGTCTTTAAATGCCTGCACATACGTGTACACATGCATAGGGTATAAACTGCCAGCAGTGAGGGACTGTACGGTGTTTATTCCTTAATTTGACTTTTCTCATCCAGTATGGGTGCTGGTACAAAGTACGTTTTCAAACTAAACACACTGTAAATCTGGACATCATCACTCAAATATTTTTTTTATAAATCCTCCCATCGGGGGTTCAGTCATTAATAGTTCCAGTTCAACAAACCTGTTGAATTAAGACATTTTTTTAAGAGGTTTTGGAAAAATTGGGATCATTTTCCTCTACTCTCTGTTTTTCACTTTTCATACCCCGCATTTCCTAATTCCAGCTGGGAGAAAAAGTGCTGTGTTGCAGTTTTCTATGCAGTATTTTTGGCCAAATTAAAAGCAGGGAGTACCAGAAAGTTCACAGAAGGGCATATTGTGAGATTCCTTGTCCAGCTTTACAGACCAAGAGATTCAGATAAGATTTGACAAAGCATTTGCATTATTAAATTTCTGTGGCATTGCCTGGAAAGCTTATGTTATGGACATTTTCTGGTAAATGAGATTAATTCTTCTTGAATATAATTTGGGAGGGTTTTTTGAGGTAATAAGGTGGCAATATGATTTAGATAATTTAAACAAACTGCTCCTTTGCCCAACAAAAATTTGCACATTTGCTACAAACTAGATTAAACTCCTATTGAACTCTCTAGGCTAATCCCCTGTCCTTCCTTTGGGAGATATGAGAAATTGCCAACTACATGTCATTGCTCCAAAACATAGTATGAAACACAGGTTGTTGAATAATTTGAACAGTATGGGCAAAAATACTTTGCTATACTATTTTAGTAAGAGAGTAAGAATTATGTGTGTATTACAGCAGGTTGTTAATAAATATATAATGAAAGTAAGTAGGAAATTTAAAAAAAAGCTGCTTCAGTACGTAGATGAGAATTTTATGTAAACTTGAGTAGCAGATCTAAGTGCTCTGTGCAGAGCTACCATGGTTCCATATATGGGTTTGTAAAATGCTTAGCAAACTGAAATAATTTTGAAGTAAATTCAGAATTTTGAAATTTTAAATCAAAATTAACATAGCACATTTGGGTTCTAACCTTCAAGATATTAAAGTAATTAGCACATTTTTATTAATCTCATCACATGAGAAGCTTCCTACTGATAGCCTCAGACTATGATATAACAGATTCTTAACTGCTCTAAATTTAAGATTGTTTTTTTAGATTAAATGTAGCAGTATTTAGATGCAGCCATGAAGAATTTTCACCAAATATCTTTCCACTACACTCTATTTGTATTTACTGCTGTAAACAAGGACCTCATATCACCCTGATTTGTCTTGCCTCCCAGTAGTACACAACCTTATAATTTAAATGAAGTAAAGTTTTACTTAACAGATTGAGCTGTTGGTAGTCTTTTGTTCTGATATTATAACAAACACAGCACACATCAACATTCTAGGATTTTTTGATTCTCCAAAACTTAGCCCAGATATCATGACTGGGAATTCCATGTTCAGTTTGACATCCCATCCCTTTTTCAAAGGACAGATTCTCTTCTGAATTGATTATTCCTGGCTAACATGAGAATAAATTCTGAGAGTCAACGATAGTTTTCATGGAATAACCCAATAGATGCAATTTCCGTATACCGTTCGAGTTGAGGTTTACCAACAAATGTAAATGTGTGTAATGGTCTGTCTGGAGCCATGTCTTTGGGGATTTAAAGGTCGTTTAATTCATCTTTAATTCATGGTTAATCATCAGCCTGGGGTTTAGATGCATGACCTGTATGCAATTGCTTTTCCTGACTCTCCATAGAGGCAACATGTCCTGCAATGTTTAATGACATGTTCTTCAGTGGCTCTGATCCCAACCAGTTATCTGGCTTCCCAGAGAATAGTTGTCTTGGCTCAGAGAACACCTCCTGAAGATGCAGAAAGCAGATTATTTAATACTATACAAGATGGCGCCAAAGGTACCTTCTGTTCAGCTCACAGCCTCTTGCGCATAACTGTGTATAGCTGTACATATCCCATTCCAAATTTTGTCAGTACGGGTGGTAGACAAATGGACAGTACCAGGAGATGAGCTCCCTTTCCTAAGCCTTGACTGCATCTATCAGTTTCAGCCAGTAGAACTCAATCAAGCACAACACAGAAGACGAGATGTGTCCGACAAAGTATTTCTGTAGCCATTCTGCTGAAATGTCATGGGTTGAGTTGCACGAGGTAGCAGAGTTATCTGTATTTCTGGTACCAGAGCCAGCAAGGTCTTACTCTGTAACCCTCCTCACCAGACTGGTGTTCAACACACACTGTGGCTGGTTTGATTCTACACATAAACCAAGCAGAAAACAGACCCTCATCTAATGCTGGTTCTCTGCCAAGATGGCAACCTGAACTGCCTTACGGGAGGGATCACGGTGATCTACAACCAACAAATGCTAAGTGGGGATGGAGAGATGGGAAATCCTTGCTGATGATGCAACCCGTCAGAGCCGTTCAACTTATCATTGTATTGGGACCCCCCTTCTAAATGATCTGGTCAGTCCTTTAAAACTGTGGTAGAGAAAAATAACATAAGCAACCACTGAAAAGATTAAAAAAACCCAGGTTGGTTATTTTCCAATTAAGGCATTCTTTCAGAGGAACATTGGCAAACCTACAGACTATTACCCCTTTTCTTGGAGCCTCGTATCTCTGAGGCTTTTCAGCTGAAAAGGAATAGACCTACTTATACCCTAAGCTTGAGAATGAAGTGGAAGCACTGATGGGTATTGCTGAACAAAACAAAATGTTTGACAGGCCACAGCTATGTTTACCATGCCCCCTTTTTTTAACTTTTGCATGAGCATTAAAATACAGGAGTCTTTCCTAACGTGATTACAGCCATGCTTTTGTCTTTTAGGGTCATTCAGTGATTGTTATTTCTGTTCTTCATATTCGAAGTGCAGCCCTTAACCACCCAAATAATGTGTAAGAGCACAGGAGCAGTTTCAGCACCAGCTTTTCTCCTTATTACTTTGATGCCTGAGTGCTGGGGCAGACACTTTGTCTTCACAGAATCACAGAATGTTAGGGATTGGAAGGGACCTCAAAAGATCATCTAGTCCAGTCCCCCTGCTGCAGCCGGAACACCCAGATGAGGTTACACAGGAAGGTGTCCAGGCGGGTTTTGAATGTCTCCAGAGAAGGAGACTCCACAACCTCTCTGGGCAGCCTGTTCCAGTGTCTGTCACCCTCACTGAGAAGTTTCTTCTCATATTTAAGTGGAACCTCTTGTGTGCCAGTTTGCCCCTTGTCCTACCATTGGTTGTCACCGAGAAGAACCTGGCTCCATCCTCATGACACTCACGTTTTATATATTTATGAACATTAATGAGGTCTCCCCTCGGTCTCCTCTCCTCCAAGCTAAAGAGACCGAGCTCCCTCAGCCTTTCCTCATAAGGGAGATGCTCCACTCCCTTAATCACCTTTGTTGCTCTGCACTGGACTCTCTCCAGCAGTTCCCTGTCCTTCTTGAACTGAGGGCCCAACCTTCACGACCTGCATTGCCCAGGGCCCGGCCCTGAGGCTCTGCAGCGGCGGCTCCGCACGTTGCGCCGCTGCCGATACCGACCCGCCACCCACACTCCAGAGGCCGGAGGAGGTGGGGAGACCCCGACCCGTCCCTCCCGTCCTCGGACTACGTTTCCCATGATGCCTTGCGCTCGGGGAGGAGATCACGCATGCGCAGAACTGTAGATGCCGACACCCTCCCGCGCCTCTCGGGCTGGAGGTTTTGTTTCCGGGCCAAGGTCAAGGGGCCGCGTACGCAGTGTCGGGTTTTTCCGGGGTGCAGCGGGAGTCGGCCGGTGGGTGCGGGGCTGCTCCCCGCTCCCCGGCCTCGGCCCCGCGGGGATGGACGAGGACGGGCTGCCCATTGTGGGCTCCGGCATTGACCTCACCAAGGTACGGGCTGCGGTCGCCCGGGGGTCCGGAGCTGGCCCTGGTGCTGGGAGAGCCCCGTGTCCTCCCGCCTCACCCCGCGTCACGTCGCGGCCCGGCCCGGGGGTGCGGCGGGACCCTGAGCCCGCCCGCGGCCTCGCCGGGGACCCCATGCGCCCTCGGGAGGTGCCGGGGGCTGCCCAGGCGGTGCCGGCAGCGCCCGCTGCCTTTTCGCAGGCCAAGGGGGTCGGAGGCGGGCGAGGCGGTTTGTCGTGTCCTGAGCTGTGTCTCCGGGAGCGCGGTGTTGGTGCTTTCCAAAGGCGTTTTGCTACAAGTTCTGTGATAGGGTGGACATGAGGAAAAGGTTCTTCACCCAGAGGGTGGTGGACACTGGAACAGGCTCCCCAGGGAGGTGTCACAGCCCCAAGCCTGACAGTGTTCAAGAAGAGACTGGACAAGCCCTCAGACACATGGTGTGAACTGTGGGGTTGTCCTGTGCAGGGGCACGAGTTGGACTCGATGATCCTTGTGGGTCCCTTCCAACTCAGGACATTCTGTCGTTCTATGATAACATTGTACGTAAAGGCCAAGCTGTTTCAGTCTTAGAACCGTGAGGCAAATCTTGTGCAAAGCTGCTCATTCATGTCTTTTAATGATGCAAAAAGATTTTTATTTTTTTTTCGCTTTGTTTCTCAAATATAGAGCATAATGATAGGACAGTTCCAGCTGCCCCAATGATCCTTCCATTCTCTGTGCTACCCTGTAAATTTCTGGTAAGGCTGTAAGCACTGTTTGACAGGTCTGGAACTACCGAATTGAACTTCAGCAAACCCTGCTATACATATGCACAAACTGAAAACTTGAGAGAGTAGGAACAAAAGTCTCACAAAAAATCAGGATGTCTTAAGGTTGGCAAAGTGTAGTGAGTGGCTACACTGGCAAATGGAAGACCAAAGAAGAGGTGAAGACCAGGGAGTTACTATATTCACACACTGTTCTTCAGTGCAGCTGAAACTTAGCTGCAGACATTTTTCCTTGTAAATTCTTCGCTTTAACCAATTATGATTCCATAATTTCCTGTGTGAAGTTTAAGACTTAAGCAGCTGTCCAAGGTAATTAGCGATGAGGCACTATAATTTTATAAATAAACATTCGTGTGACTGTTCCTGATTCCAGTCTTGAATAATGGTTTAAATAAAAATGCCAACTGTCATGTTATGGGCACAAAACTTTTTTTGACAAAGATAACATTCTACCTTTTAGTCTGAAAAGTATGTGTGCATTGGATCTGACTTGGCAGAGTGACACTAAAATGTAATTTTAGGATGGTTTGGGCTTGCAAATAAGAAAAAGTATAGGTAGCCACTAATGACTGAGACAGCAGTTCTACTGCTCCTTGGTTTTGATGATGATGTTGGATTTAACTGAGTATTTGTGTGGATGACCAAGTTTTCTTTTAATTCATAGGGTTCAGAAGGAAAGATTCTGATTTCCTCTTTTTTTTTTTTTTTTTTTTTTTTTTTTTTTTTTTTTTTTGTTTTTTTTTTATTTTTTTCTATAATTTTTTTTTTAATTTATTTAACATTTTTTTTTTTATTTGGTTTTTTTTTTTTTAATTGTAACAATTATTTTCAGGAATGTTCACAATTTCATCTAGAAGTGTTTTCTTAAGTAAGATAACAGTCCTTCAGTTATGTGGATCTTGTTGCCTTTTCTGTGTATCCTGCAACTTTTCAGCTGTCATGTCAGTAGATTTCTAGTGAAAAATGATTTGCATACATGTATAAATATAAATATTTTTTAATTGTTTGTATATATATATGTATTCATAGCAAGCAGACTTAAGGGAGATTTCTAAAATAATTTCTTACAAAACATTTGGATTTTTAACAGGTGTTTGAATCCAAATGTGAGAACTGACATTTATGTATAATCTAATTTTCTTATATTACTTAATGCAGGTTCCCGCTATTCAGCAGAAAAGAACAGTAGCATTTCTGAACCAGTTTGTGGTTCATACAGTGCAGTTTCTCAACCGCTTTTCTACTGTTTGTGAAGAGGTATGTTTGTTAAACGTTTTCCTGGCTTCAATTTATACAATGAAAAAAATCCTAGAAATGAAAACCATTCACTTCAATATTTTTGATGCAGTAATACTGGTAGCTTAAACCAGAAGTCTACTTTCTGTTCAAAGTTTCTCGAGTAAGTGCTTAAGGCAGATTTTTTTTTCCCCAAGATATCCACATGAACTGCTGATTATACCACGCTTAATCCTGTTGCCTTAAACTTGTGTACCTGGCACAATCTTCAGGCTTTTTGATCCATGGAATTTGTTCTGATTAGCTCCATCTGTGGATATCGTGTTGTTTTGGAAGAAGGATGCCATAATCCTATGGTGGTGAATTCATTTTGACAGTCGGTATCCCCCTCATCTGTGTCCTAGGATATTGCATCAAAACTTGCTTTCAGATTTTAGCATCTTTATTTTAAAACCGTGATAGACTAAGCTCTGAATGTAAATAATTTTGATGTGGAGAAAAATACATTTTTAGCAAGTGGTTAGTATGGAACATGAAGCAGTAAATTTTAGTACCTTGTAAAAAAGACAAAAATAAAAATGCGTAGTGTTAGTAAGTTTTTATGGTGACTTTACTGTCAATGGAAATATATCAGCCTGACAGAATTAGAATTGTCCACTGAACAGGACAAGAGTGCTTCCTCCCTGGTAGAAAGGGTGTTTTCTAATGTAGTTTGAGCTTAACCTTTTCGTCATTAGTGGGTTTTTTGCAACTGTTCACTAGTTTATTCAACAAAGACTACTATGCAGCCCTAGCCAGCAGGGCTGGGGCAGCGGTCAAATCCAATTAGACTAAACTGTGTAATCTGAGAAATTCTGTTATTTATTACTAAAGTTTATAGCCAGACCAGTGACAAGTATAAAATTTGGCTACCACATCAACTTATGGAGCTTCAGAGGAAAAAAAAAAGTAATTTTCTTCTGCGTTTTTGAACTTACTGTAACTTGATATGTGGGATGGTGTAACTGCCTGGTGGTTCTGCTGTCAGTTGTCCAAAACTGTTGTCATGTGATCTCAGTATTATCTCTTACACAGGCACTATGGAAATCAGAACACGTACATTTAAAGCCATGCTAAGCACGCAAAAACATTGCGAAGTCTAGTTAATAAAACAGTTATTAGTTAACCTAAATGTGTTGTTACCCAAGAGACCAAATAGTCGCCTTATAAACTCCTTGTAAAGTTTTTTTTGTATTCATCAAGTACAGAAGTATTTTTAATGTGAAAGGTCCCAGTGTAAATCAACAGAAGTTAAGGAATTCAAAATTAAGGCGGACACCATCTTTAACTCTAAACTTCTTGGCTTCTGTCTAGTCAAACTGACCAATAAAGTTGCATAACTGTGTTTTGTGCATCTTTTCTGCCCTTTCTCCAAATACATGCAGGGCTCATAGTTCCTTTCAATGGGAGCTACCTCTTCTTCATGAACAAAGAACCACCTGTAAACAAATCAGTGCACTATCCAAAAAGACTTAACTCCTGCTGGGCTCTTTTTACTTTTTCTGGCATATTGGCACAACTGCCATTTTCTTAAAGTGTTAAAGTTCTGCTTCAGAGCCAGGCAGAATCTTGCCAATGTGCCAGAAAGCTGTCAGGGTGGCACATACCTGCCAGCCAGCCTGCTAGCCAGCTTCGCTTAGACAGGTCTGGTGGAGTATGGCAGCGATTGGTTAAAAGAGTGACAGTTATTTTAGAGTAATTTAGAAAAAGAAAAAAAAAAAAAAACAACAAACCGAAGTTGTATTTAGAAAAAAAAAAGTGATTAAGTTTGATTGAGGTGCACCTGGAGCACATAAAGCTTCTGGTTAGTTCTGATTCACTGTGCATTTGGACTATACAGGACTTTCAAACACCTGCTGTATTCTTTAGCAGATCTTTCTACTTTTTATCCGCTCAGTTACACACACGCACATATCACATCTTTTCATCTTCCACATTTGGAAGAAGCTTTGAAGAAAAATGTTTTGGTAACTACAATAGTAGAATATGTCTACCATTATTCCACAGTTGCTTAAAGTAATACCCCATTGACTTTGACTTCCCTTGCACATAGTCTACCTTAATTTCTGTCAGTCATAATTTGGGAAAACTACCTACCTAGCAAAATTATTTAGAATTTGAACTACTGTTGGTGCTGTATTAAAAAGGGATGTAATGTCTTCATTTATTTCATAATGTTATCCAATTTACACTCTGCCTTCAGCAGGTGGAAGACAAAAGTGATTTTGTTTATCTAGATGTGTACTGTTTTATATGTTCAAGTGGACTAGGGGAGTGTTCTCACATCCTAATTGTTTTCTGTTCTAGAAATTGTCAGCGCTCTCTCTCCGTATCCAACAAATTGAAACAACACTCAATATTTTGGATGCAAAGGTTTGTATGTGTACAGACTTTGTCTTCTAACAGTAACAGCCTCCTAGATTACACTAACTAACTTCATTTTCATAGTCGGAATTGCGCAAATATGTTTTCACAGTGATTTGATTTGAAGGCGTATACAAAATGCTCTCGTGGCAAATTCTCTCTTTGCATGCCTTGCCACTTATATTGTGTAACATTTGAACATGTAGTTGGCACTGAAGAAGGGAACCAACAGCACGTAGTGGAAATGTTTTTGTCTCTGTTAAGCATATTGAACACGAAAGAAGCACTTGGATCTTGAAAGGGCAACTGAACTACTTGGCAGCTTACTTGTCTTGGTTTTATTGCAATGTTTGGTTTTAAGAAAATGGAGGGAAGTTTTCTAGTATTAAAATATGCAACCTCCGTTGTGAGGTTGCAGCACGAAATTGCATTTGCCATGCAAACTCTTAATTTTTGCCCCCTTTGTAAAGCAAAAAGCCTTGGAAACCTTTTGATGTTGTAATGTGACCTGAATTGGATCTAAACTAATACAAATATATCTTCTTTAGCTAAAATGACAAAAGGATATAATCTATAGTCGTATTATCATTTAAACAAAACAAACACAACCAAAACAAAAAAAAGAACAAAAAATCAAACAAAAAACATAAAACCAAAAACCACCAACTGTAGAGTTTTAACCAATCCTCTGTCAATAATGATGGAAACAATTTCAGTTGGGTTTTCTGAGAGTGGAGGCAGGACATTTTGAAACCATTTACTGAGATCTTTGTGCTAACATACTGTAGTAGTACAACAGTGCTTACTAACTCTTATTTATTTCAAAATATTTGGAAATCATGTTAAATAGAATTTCCTTCAAATTATGCGGGGTGTTTAACATCCACTCTCAGCATTTCCTTAATAGAGTGAAAGATGTAGAAAATTGCAAAATCTGTACCCAGATGCCCATCTGTCAGGTAACAAGAATTGTTCTTGTCATGATTTCTTTCACTGCGGACAAAGTAGCAGGGAAGATGACCTGGCTCTTGTGTGGTTCATAAGTGCCGTAGCAAAATGCTGGGAATGTGTTGAAGCCTTTCCTGCCCTGCAACCCTGCATTAGCAGTGAAAGCTCCAATAGAGTGTTCTGGGAGGGTTGTTTTGTTGTAGAAGCCACCTGAATAGGATTTTTTTTTTTCCAATCAAAATACCAAAACTAGTGATAAAAATTTTATTATTTTACTAATCGTACTACCTGTGGAATATGTGATAAGCAGCATACTGCAGATTTTATTGTACACATAAACTTAAGATACTCAAATTGCTTATTTGATATTGTTTTGTACATCCAGTTGTCCTCTATTCCTGGCCTAGAAGATGTCAAATTTGAAGTATCTAGTGCAAATATGAATAGTGTTACAAATGGTCCTGTGGCACAAGGTACTACGGATCAAGAGACAGCTGTATCACCTCAATCTGGAGTAAGTAATGCTGTATAACTAATAGATTGAAGGAATATACCTCTCTGTGTCGAGTTTCTAGTCTCATTTGAAATAGATGGAAGAAGCAAGTGTATTGGAAGAGAGCAATCAACTGTAAAGATCTAAATGCTGTATAAATGTAACTACTCCTACCTCCTACTACTCCTGTCCTAGGAGTAGTTATATTTATACAGTCCTAAAATTACGTTCAGTCCTTTGAAGGCAACTGTGAGGCTGATGTGGCCACCGCTGAATATGGGTTTGACGCCTCTGATCTGAAACGTCAGTTTTTCACTAGTGAACCTGTTTTAATGAATGACTTAAAACAAAAAAGGGTATACCCTTTCTTGAATATGGGGCTTAAGTAATTAGAACTAATAAAAATCTAATGGTAAACGACTCATTCCTCTTCTTCAATCACAGTAAAATATGAATGTGAATTACATTAGGGGACTGAGAATGTCATGAATGAAAACAACAGTTTGAAGCACATAATTCTAACTCCTTTCTCCTTGCTTTATAAATATGAGCTTTCAGCTCAGATTGGAATTTCTAGCATACTTTATTTTAAAGAGGTTGTTAAAGTGAATGTTTTCTATATATTACCATCTATGTACAGAAAATGCCAGTTTATGATAAGTGATCAACATTCAGATCCTACCCCTGCAATTTGGTTGGTTGAGTTTTGTGTGTGGTTTTTTTTTAGCCCAGACTTAAATCCTATGATCACTACTTCACTAAATGAGGCTTTTTGGCTCATTTGTAGATGGAGTTCTTTCCCCAGTTTCCTAGTATAGTTTCTTTTCTTGGAATCTCCAATTCCAGTCTCTGCTCATTCTCTTATTTGGTAGAAATTGCTGTGGAGCAGCAACAGCTGGAGTACTCTGCTGCCTTCCCCTGCCTCTTAAAAACTGTAACTCTGATTTGCAGCCAGCAACTGGGAGACAGCACAGACAGTTAACATTGCGTGTTTCAGTCATGTTAGAGAATGAGTCCCGGCTATTTTGTTTTCTTTAAAATGTTCCTTCTCTCAGATATTACAGTAGGAACAGGTATTTCTGGAAGGAGGTTTCCAATGCTGCTTTCAAATTATTAGTTTAACAGCAAATGCACAGTTGTCTGTTGTCCTTTAAGTAGTACTGTAGCTTCTTGCAATTGTTCATTTTTTAATTAATTACCCTCAAGAATTCTTTGATTTCATTATGTTATTCTTTAGGTTAATGGTTTATACTAAAAACTATAGTTTAAAAGTCATATGATCTGTATGAAACATTTGCAGGGAATTAAATATTTTGAGGAAAAAAGGCATTGGACCACTAGAGATACATAGGTACAATACTTAAATTATTTTTTATAAAGTCAGCATTTAAATGTAGTTCTGTTTTATTCATTAAATGCAACAAACTTAATGGGGCTACTATAGGCATTTTTTTTCACGTATTGTGCAATAACTTAAAATTGTGACTAAAAGTAGAAAGTCACACTTGTAATAGTCAATCAGGAAAGAGCTGTTTTTTTGTGTATTCATAGTTGCTGGAAGTCTGTAATAGTATGAGTGTAGATGAGAATTACCTTGATGTAAGGAGAGTTGCACTTTACCCTTAAATTACAAATTTTATGGTTTGAAATCTTTCCATCCTTCTGGACTGCATACCTAACCATTGAAGTGTTATATTGTTCATATACAGCAGAACAACATACAAGAAGAAGGATTACAGAAAACAGAGGTAGTAACGGAAGATGTCAGAACTGTGGCCAAGGATCCAAGATACGCCAGGTACCTCAAAATGGTACAAGTGGTAAGTCAGTTCTCTTATAATTCTTTAGGTACTCCATTATTTTTAGGTGGAATGTCACACACAGCTCTAAGTGAGCATTAAATGTCTTGAAGACATGCATTGAATGAGTAATCTTTAAACTAGGATAACATCACATTATTTCTAGCACATCTTCTCTAATAAATGAGTTGAAGCAATATATTCCCTTAGACAGCTTCAGGCAAGATCTTTCTAGGAAATTCTGATAATATACTTGTGAGCTGAAGGTGTGAAGATGTGTAAATGCAGAGCGATATGAGCTGGAGTCATAGAAGATGCCACTGGAAGTGTAGTTATTATGGCAGAATTGGTGTCTTTCCCTGCAAACAGACATGATTACAGTTTGGTTTTGTTATAGGGTACAAAATGCCGCTTTGCTAGTATAGTCCCAAGCCAGCAGTATTTAATATTTCTGTAGGGCTCAAAAATTGCTTCACTACTTGTTTCCACTTCAGTTTCCTGTTAGTCATCATGCAGGTTTTGTTTACCTTTTATCCGTGGGCTGTTATACAGCTAAATAGGAAATAAATGAATGTGATCTCAATATTAGCATGAGTGAAAACTAATGAAGGGGTGAAAAGGTGAATGGGAGACTCTTGGTGACATTTTTTAAGAGCTCTTTTTTCATGTCCACAAAATTAAAAATGAGTTTGGAAACTAATTACAAAATATTTTCAAGCTGTCAGTGGAATTTTTCCTTTGAAATGTATGTTATAATTCTGGAAAATATTCCTATGTCATAGTACTAGTAAGATGTTGCTTATGTTAAAACTAACTTTATGGATTCACTCCCTCTTCAGAGCGATTATTACAATCGGTGTGCTTGGTACTTTGGATGATGTTCCAGACCTTATTTTACATTTGAATCAGAAATTGGCACTTAGTGGGTAGCTTATTACAAATGATTTGGAAAACTTAGCAATGGAGTAGTAGCAGAGAGTAGAACACTGTGTTAGTGTTTTGATTTAATGCCAGACTTCAAAGTGGATGTGAAAGTGCTGGATGGTCTAATTACTTGGACTTTTTCTTTGGTGACTGCTAAAGGAGTGAGATCTCACTTTCCACATTTATCCTTTGTACTGGCACTTGCTAGTGACTCCTCTGCCAGTTGTAAACACTGTGGTAGGAAAGTCAAACTAACATACTAGAAATTAATGTGTGTTTTTGTATTTGCCAAACTTGTCTTCTCATCCAGTCAAGTATTTCAGTTAGTGTCATTTATTTGCCCAAATTAAGTTTATAGCTGAAGATTTGTTTGGACTGATCATTTATTTATTGCTTAAAGTATTTGTAGTATTTAAGAACTAGCACCATGAAGAGGTATTTCTTTTACATTAGAGATAGCTGTTCTGTGAAATAGCAACAAACTCGTTTCAGTTGAGTGCAGTTGAGCATACTAAATTAATATTTTTAAAATATACAACGATAACATTCAAGCAAGCCTCACAAAAGCAATATCATATTTGCTACAATGAATGTTCATTGGCAGCATGAGAGAAGCAGTCTATGATTTCAGGTAAACTTAATGTTTAAAGTACAAGGACTCTTGATTCTAACTACCAAACATGACTTAGACATGACATGGACACCAAGATACTGGTTGGCCTGATACAGATTGATCTTTGCTTTAAAGGACTGAAATGAAAATTAAACATGGAGAGTGCAGTGATCGTCAGGGATTGCCAGCACTGATGGAATGTGACCTTTTTCTGCACTATGGAGAACCAAAACCTATTGCTACTTGCACTGTGGCTCCCCCAGGACCTTCCCGAGCTGCAGGACCAGGCTGGGAGCAGGGCTGGGGTACATGGAGCTGAATGTGTTGGATTTGGATTATTTCAAATCTTAACTGGGCAGAGATAAATGAGATGGAAATTTAGTATTGGCTCCCATTTTAGCAAAGTACGCCTGTGCCATTTCAGTGGACCTGTATGCTCAGTGTAGTTACTGTTTGGATTTAAAATAGTTGTCTGTTTTATTTTAGTAAGATTTAGGGTCACAGCAGTATTAGGCTCTGATTTTCCAGATTAAAATTTAGGAAAGTATGTGAGGTAAAGTATTTGCAATGCCTTAATTGTATTATAAACAGAGATGCAATCTTATTTATTTTCCTTCGAGAAGAAAGTACACTGGTAGAGGGTATTTTGGTTAAACTTCTGATCAGTTTTGTATATCTATGATTTATGAGGGTACTGAGAGGTGCTTGTGTTGATGCGTACAGTTCTGGAATAAAACACTTTTCCAAGTGTGAATGTAAAAACATAACAGTTTCCAATCCATTCTTAGAGGTTCATATACCAAGCTCTCTTTCATCGAAAGGGAATATGAGTTTTGCTTTGCCTGATCTGACTCAATATTGTTTTCACTTTGTCTGAGTTGATGCATAAGCACTTCATCGGTGACTTCTAATCTGGGGAAAGGAACCCCAGGAGCAATCAAATGAGGGAAAAAGCGTTAGATAGTATGAGACAGTGTATAGACACACAGTCCCTGGTGTTCAAATCTATACTAGAGTAAGTAAATGTTTTAAGCTGTCATGAAATACTCAAATGCTTTTCTCTTTGTAATGTGCATGTAAATATAAAGTTGTGAATTACTGAAGAATTCTTTATTACAAGGTAATACCTCACCACTATTTGAGTCACATTTTTGCCAATATGCGTAATAGATTCCTAAATTATGCACCTTTCTCTGTGCTGTTCTAGAATCTTCAAACAAAAGACTCGATTGTGATTCTTTGTGAAAATGCTGAAGGAAAGCACAGTAAGACAGCTAGCTTAGCTCTCACTTTGACAGGTTAGCTGCTGCAAATGTCACTCGTACCACATGCTTCTCTGGAATATTATTATAGTCATGGCTGCCCTTTATTTTATCCCTATTTTACTTACTTTGGACAAAACATATTTGTCCTGTGCTGAAAGAATCTTGCACTACCCTTCATTTAGGTTGTGACGCCTCTCATGACTTTGCTAGACCACCAGTAGCTTTGTCCCTGGGAAATTAGAAATTGTATATATATTTTTTTCTTCCCCCTCCTATCTTGCCACACAGTGGTGCAGGTGGCATTTCTGATGGTTTGCAGTGGGGGATGGCAAGGCAAGAAGTTGTCTTTGAGCAGCGCTAGTGGAAACACAGGAGCAGTTTGTTGGAATATATCTAGTAAGATGCGATCCAAGATGAGGGGATGTTTAGGTGTTGCTGAATAAAATAAAGTGCGGAAGCTGTGGAAGGACTTGCAGTGAAAGGCAGGATTTTTTTTTAACGCGTACACAGTTGGCTAAAATCTGTCCACAACTCATAGAAGATTCAAGCCTGACTGTACAAGCACTTGTATTCAGAGGAATCACTTTTAAATTGTGCTTCTGTTCTCACGTCCTGTTTGCTTTTTTCTGCATGCTTTTTAAAGACTCTTTCAATATTTAGCACTACCTTAAGATATCCTTCTGGAGCTCTAGCAGGAGCACTCACTAATGTTCCTCCCTCTTTGGCTATACCTCTAGCATGTCTGAGTCTTCTTCATCTTTCTAGCACAGCTGTTCTCTGCTGCCTTTGTGCTGCTTTGTGCTTTCTTTACATTCTCATCCATACACATAAATTCATCTTCCTGGTTTTGTCTGCACGAATTGCAAATATATCTGTGCATTCTTAATTCTCTCCCTGCAACTTTATCTAGATATTTTGCTGTAAATATAAGGATTAAAAGGGCCTTTGATCTCAGTCATTTCTTGCTTCTAGGTTCATACTGATGGCAACTGAGATGCTCATTCCATGCTGTAGCTCAACACGTGACATGCATAAATTTGTATGAAAGTGTAGCCTCGAAGAACCTGTGGATTTTAGTTCACCTGTTTGTGTCTGGTAGTTTCATATTATTCTTCCTCCTACACAGGGTGTTCCTGTAATGGCAATACGAAACAAAATGATTTCTGAAGGGCTAAATCCAGATCTTCTTGAGTAAGTAATTTGTAACTTTCAGTAGGGCTGGAATGCAACCATGTGCTTAAAAAACTTGGGGAAAAAAAGTGTTTAGAAAAGTTTGGTTGTGTTATTGTGAATCTAAATTATCAGCATTAAAACAGGTTTTGAAGTCTTCTGTGAAAGGCGTTTTTAGCGTTTTATAGGTCTGAAGAGACCCATCAGTGCCAAAGGAGGAGGGATGCAGTCCCAAGCCTCAGCTGTTTTTTCAGTATTGTCTAGTCCAAGGCAAGCCCAGGGAAATACAGAGACTGGAACATAAATGGGTAGGTACTGTACCCTCCCAAACAGAAAGTTGCAGCACTTTACCATTCAGACTTGAGACAAAAAGGAAGGGCTTCTTCCAAGCCAAGCAGTGGTGGTGCAGTTCAAGGAAAAGGATGTAGCAAAGACAACGTAACATTTGACAATGTGCATTTAGTGATGAGGAATTGAATAGTACGTCAGTAACCACTTCCACTGTAATGTTTAGAGCAGGAGGTTTTTCCCAGAAGTTTTCTTCCAACGCTTCAATAACAAAATGTCTTTGTTGTAGGATAATAAGAACAGAATGTATTTTGCTGGATGCATGAGAGACAACACAGTTGTCTTCAGCTTCCAGTAGGTGGAGCGTACAACTTGACTTCAACATTGTCAGTGTAAATTGAAGTCAGCAGTTCGAAATTATGACTTCTGATTGGGCTAACCTGATGTGAAGACTACTAAGAATAGACGCTGATTTTCAAAGCTACTTTTCTGACCTTAAGTGTGAATTTTAAGTTTATTTTACGTTTGACACGTAATTTAGTTTTACTGTAGTATTTCACAGAATTTGTTAAACTGATGAAAATATGAACTTTCATTCTTACATTGTAGCCACTAAACTGTTTGAAACACTTGTGCATCCTCTTCAGAAACTGTCAATGTATTAGAAAGCCTGCTAGTCCTTTCCAGTGAAGTCTTCTTACATTTTGGAAAGGCTTATTCTGAAACTAGCAGCTTGTTTAATAAAATCAATATAGGAAAACCGAAGTATTGTCATATGTTGAGTCTCTTTATCTCCGAGGCACTTCCCGGTGTCTAAATAAGCCGAAAGCAGTTATTCCTCCTTTGATATTTCTACTGATCAAATGAGGAATAATAGAAAGAACACAAGTAAGAACCTGTGGAAGTCTGAGACAGGGTTATCAAACATGGTTTTACTATATGTGTTAAATGTGTTGTATTTCTTAATATGCATTTTTAGTCCATACCTTTCTGTAAATGCTGCTATTTCTTTGTGTTTTAATGGGATTTTTTAGTAGAGAAAAAGAAGAAAATAGATTAAAATTTCAAAAGCTTAAAAAAACCCCACCTGCTTTTGAATTGTCTGGTTTGGGTTAAGACAGAAACATTATTACTGTGGATTTGGGCTCACATAATATGTTTGAGGTTTTGTCTCAAAGTCCATCTTCAAAGATTCTGTGCAACACAGAACTGTGTGAAGGCAAATTTTCTTTAAAACGTTATTGATTTGAAAACTGTATAGAAAATATACCAGGTTAAAAAAAGCTAATGATGTGGCAAGGTGCTTAATGCCTCTTTGAAGAATTGGTATTATTTTAACTATTGTTTTAGTATTTTAAGGACTCAGGGGTGACCTTTCTTTTAATCTTACTGCTTTCTTGTCTGTATATCAGAGATGACTTTTTTTAAATGTGTTTTGCCATTCACACCATATTTCTTGGGTCTTCAGATTACTTAGGCCTGCTTGCTCAGTCCCAGTGGAAACTGGGAAAATGTAGATATTGCTGTATGTTCAGTCGCTTACTGCAGACTCTTCCAGCTACTTGCCAGTGACTGAGCATCGATTTTCTGTGGCTGCAGAGATGGTAGTTCTAATAATACGGAGGTCTTTATACTCTCTTCCTTTGACTGTTCTACTTCTGTTATCGCTCCTTTCTCAACTTTTTACAGAATGTGAAAACTGCCTATTCTCTTAAGCTCCTAATTTATTTATTTTTAACTTTTGATTCTTATCCTTTCTCTCCTTACTACTGGAGAGTTTTTGCGCTGGTCTCTCGAGATCACATGTCTTTGCACGGCTCTTCTGTTTTGTCATTACCACAGCAACAAGCAATAATATTGTGAAGTGGTATTTGCATGAGAAAGCAAATGCTTTCTTAATTTATTTTGAGGTGTGCAGGGGGGAAAGGGAGAAGGCTGTCTTACGGTTCTTTAAGGCACTTCTCATTTTTGCACCTAGAATGTTTAGAAACACCGTAAAGGTGCCTTAGGGATTTCCAACAGAGAAATTATAATAAACAGAACTAAAGTTGGAAAAGAAATTCTGTGGCATGACAAAAAGGGGTAGCCCTAAGATAAATAACAATGGGATAAATAATACGATTGTCAGCTTAGTTTAAAATGTAGTATTTTACCAAAAAGAGCAGTTAAGTATCATACACGAAGCTAGTTTCTGTGCAGATCATTCTTCCCCTTCCCCAAGTACAATTGTATATTTTTTACCTTGGTTTCAGAATTTACTATTCTTGCTTGTATTGTCCAACTCATGACATACTAAGGAAGGAGATTCCAGGGAGAGCCGACATCTTCAGTTGGTAGTGTTAGTTACTCTTTAGGTGGCTTGCTTCTCTCCCACTTCATTCCCAGTAGATTGCCTGAGCAAATGTTTTGACACGATGTTAAGATCCATCTTAAATATTCTCTTCAAAACTAAACACAAGAGATCTGATCATTTATAGTCAATAAAAATCCCAGTGTTCTAGCCAAATTCCACTCTGAGTAATTCTTTTTTGCTTCTCTAAATTATCCCTGCAGTTTTAGTTGGATACAATATTGTTCATTTCCTGTCTTTTTTTTTCATGTACTATTTACACTGCTTAATGGTGTACAGCATGTTCCTTTCAGCCCTAGAACCTCTGAAGATTGACAAAAATTTAATCAATCAGTGTTGCTTGCTTTCAGCTCCACTTCTCAGTGATCTGTCATTATTTCCAATAACCTCAAAGGTGTGCAGACTGATGTCTACGGAGTTTTGATGTCCAGTGAGTTACAGTTTCTAGTGATTATCTTTCAGTTTTGAGTAAAGCAATACCAATAAGGTGTGTGAACAGTTAATGTGTTAAATGTTGTGGATATAAGCTGCATGCAACTGCAGTGAAAGGGCATTATTAGCATTACATGCTACATTGCTTATGTTCTCAGCCGCATTCATACAACATACAACATACAATATTTTTGTTGCCTGCAGGACCCCAGATGCCCCTGTGCCTGCCTGGGGAGATGATGGGAAAGCAGAAGACAGTTCTGATAGCGAATCTTCATTTAGTGACTAAAGAGACTGATTTTGGAAACCTCTCTTCAGTGCTAATGTGTTTGAAGCTTTAGCAGACAATGGTTTGGTGTGGGTCACGTGGGTGACGTGATTGATCTGACAGCATTTTTAAGAACTCAGATTCTCCATGTTCTCTCCCAGAAAGTTTGAACGGGCAGCATATTTCAACATGAACTTTTCTACCATGAAAATTAATTGTTAGATCCTTGCAAATTTTGTGCTGCATCATTTCAAATTCCTTTCTGATTCTTCTGAAGTTACTTTGTAAAACTCTAAAAATTCTACACCTCTAAACCTCCAGGTCGTAAGATTGTATTCTGATCATTACTGGATTTTCTGTCTAACACTTTTCACCTAAGTTGCCTTCTTTTGGTCCCATATCATACAGGAAAAGTAACTTTTCAAAATGAAATTGTTTAATCTGATAAACTGTATTCTTTTCTAATATACAGTCTTCTCAAATGACTGAAAAATAGTTACACAGAAGTCAGCTTATGGTGATTGCAAATTAGTAATACTGTTTCGAAAGAAACTAAAATGCTAGTGAAAAATACATTGAAAACCGGTCTGAATCTGTTTTTGAAGTATATACTGCTATTCAATTTCATGTTAGAGTCTGTACAAAGTTGTTAAAGAATTTCCTGATCTGTAGAAGAGTCGATCTCTCAAAATCACATTACAGTGGTGTATAAAGCTACAAATATTGCAGGATTGGTTTGAAAACAACACTGTGAAAGAAACAAGTGTCTGGGAGATTATGAATGGAATACCAGATTCTCACTGCTTGTTCACTGTCAGGTGGGTCAGTAGAAGCCACTTTCTGAGTGCTGTTTGGCTTATTCCAAAGGAACTGGGACTGAGCAGTTTGCATAGGATAAAAAATTGTCTCCAAGTTCGTGCCTTTGCTGATAATTTCAGCAAAGAACCCAAAATTCAGCTTGACTAGTGATAAAACTACCTTGCTACCTCTTGAGGTGTGCATTGGGAGCCAATATGAGGAAATCCACTTGGAGTCTGAGTGGCCCTGAAGACTTCCCTCCAAAGTACTTAATCTGCTCCGTGAGTCAAAAATGACATTATATTCAAGAATCTTCTTTAACATGATTTGTTTCACATGAAATTCTTCACAATCTATTTGAATTCCTCAGGTTATTGTGATTATACCAGAATGCTGTGGGTGAGGCAATCATTCGCTTTCTGGTATTTGACATTCTGCCTCAGACAGAAAGAAGACTTAAAACTGAAGCTCCGAGTATATAAATTTGTTAGCTTTTATGACCAAGTCATTATCTTCTCTCTTAGTTATTTATGCTACTTCAGTAGGTTAGCTGCTTTTTTTTTGTGTGTAATTTAAGCGTGTCTCCTATTTCAGTCTAGCAGGCGTATTTAAGCTCTTCATAACCTGTAAATCAGAGTAATACCTGAACTCCTATGAAAGCATATAGGCACTAACAAATGTCTAGAGATGGCATTTCAATTATGAGTTAATTAATATTGAACACTTAAACAAAAGCATTTTATATTTAACATTTGGTAAAAATAGACAAATACTAACACATTAGCAATAAGTATTTCACAAGTAAATGTTACAATGTTATTTCAGAACGCATATATTAAAACACTGATGACTTGAAATCTATATTTGAAAACTCATTGAAGCAGTCTGTATAATTAAACCTATGTTTTTTAAACCAAAGTTGTGGTTCTATTTTATTCCCATAGGTTTTAAACAAGACAATGAAAATTCTTCTGAAGTCTCTGCAGTTCATGTTTATCCAAAACTGGTTATGCTAAAGTTGCATCAATCTGGTAGCTGAAGGGGAGAGTTTTGAAAAGTGGAGATTGAAGTTTAAGCTAAACCATGTTCGCACTCTGACTGGAGGAGAACTGAACATCCCATAGCTGCTATTCTAACACCAATATTTAAGGAAGACTGAAATTAATGAGGACTGTATTTTCAATACTCTTGAACTGATATTGACCTATGTAAGGAAGTAGCACGATTTAATGAGTTGACTTGAGACAGAGTAGTTAATTCTTTTTTTAAAGAAATAAACCAGGTTACCAAAACGCACATAAGCAGGTAGACTTCCATTGCTCACTGTTTTGAAGAAGCTTTTTGTGTAATTTTAGTCTGAAAAACCTAAAATCAATTGTCTTTACACCACTACACATCTTTTTTTTTAATGTGGAATTAGAAGGAAAGCCCCTAGCCTACTGCACTTATTAAAATGAGGGATAATTAATTGCTAATTACATATGTCACAGAATAACAATTTCATTAGTAGGCATGCTGAATTTAATTGCTTAAGACTTGTTTGGTTTTTTTTTTTCAGGGTAGCGTTTTAATTTGGAATAGTGCAATCTTGGAAGGCTTGCAGAATCATTAAGAAAAATCCTGCCACTTTGTCTCCTCTCCTGCTTGAGTGGTGGGACATTGCACTGTAAAAATCCAAGTGTTTCAACTGTGAGGAACCAGGGAGAAAAAGATAAAACCTTCCCTTTTTATCTTCAGTGCATCAGCAGCCATAACGCTTCCACTGCCATTGGCACCTCTGACCGCATTAAGCTCCGCTGTTCCTGCCAGTCTCATCTGCTAAACACGTCCCTGTGCACTTAGGTTGTAGCCAAATTCAATCTATGTTTCAGCCTTGGACACATGCTGAAGCAAGAAGCTATTAGGTACGGGAAGGTTGGTTTGAGACTGAATTATGTAGGTCATTGGGTGAGGACAGATGTAGCCTGAAACACCCAGTTTGATTTGGATTTTTTTAAAAAAGTCAGTGTCTTCACCTTAAACAAGTGGATTATTTTCTCATTCAGTTTATTTCCCATTTTTCGGTACATGGATGGAAAGGGCAATTCTGAACAAACATTCATTTTGCAGGTAGTTGTGGGGGTTTTTTTTGCATCAGACTTCATAACTGGTACCCTATGCCTGAAGGAACAAAATGGTAAATAACAGTATTCTCTGATTTAGGTAATACACTTTTTGCTTATCAGGCTCTTGTATCTCCTAGTGTACGCTTGTACTTGAAAGCCGTCTACTCCATCTGAGGACGTGCTGTTCCCTCTACATTAGATATCCCTCTTTTATTGCTTTCTGTCCTGGTCTGTGGCATCAGAATTTGTAGTAAAGTGGATGCTAGGCCTGGGATCAATCTTTTACTGGAAAGAGCACTCATCTGAGTGCTGGAAGGAGTGGGTCAGAAGAAAGGGATCTTGGAATAATTTTTTATGTTTATATGAGCAGTTCTTTTTATAGGTGATTATCATCAACAGTTTAATAAACCTTACACTTTATGCCACTTGTAGTAGTGAGAACTTGAGTACACTTGAATACACTTGAGTACACTGCTGTGAAGAACTGGACAGTGGAAAAAACTTGTAAGACTCATTTTAAATGATAACACTCGTAAGAACTAGGATTATCCTTTTTGTTTTCAGACGAATGATCTCTAGTGTCCAGCTGAATACAGGCTCCAAACAGATTCCATAATCCTTGTGTGGTTTCTTGTAGTGCAGTTTACACCATTTTTCAGAGGCACAGGGAATCGTTCTGCAGTGAGAGTTAAACTGTTCAGGAGTAGCATCTTACGGTGTTGATTTCCCTATAATGCTTCCCAACAGCTCTTTGAAAAGTAATACTTTTGCATGTGGAGATGATCCTTTGATCTTCTGGATCCAGTTCACCTACTTTTAAAGTAGAGTAGAAGTAAGGAGGGGAAGGAACAGAGAAAACAAGGAGTGTCTTTTTCTCAGTTGTTTCATCATGTGCTTTTTCCTCAGTGCAGTGCTTTTAGGGAACTGCCAAATAATAACAACAGAGATTTTTTCCAAGAAACCTTGAACAACGTTGTCTTGTTTGCCCAGCATGATGCCTGGCATCATCAAAATCCAAAGGTGAAACAGGCGGCAGCCAGTATTGTTGTAATAGTGGATTAGCTGAAAAATGGTTTATAATGCTTGATCACGTGTTCGGTGTGGTTTAGGGAACTGATGTCAAAAGCTTGCCTGCCTGCACAAAAGTATGTGACAAGAAGACAATTTCAAAGCATATGAATATAGTTAAAATATCAGGAGTGGGGGGTGATTATTAGTATTTTTCTTACTGTAACTTCTCTTCGTCTCTGACTTGGCTTTCATGTCTGCCTCCTCTTCTGTTGTAGATGTTAGGCTTTGTTATTGTTCTTCCAGACTTCTGTCACCCTTGCTCTTTAAACATTGTTGACTTGACCTATTACCATAGTTTAAAACCATGCAAGTCTATCTTTTGAGCTCTTCCATTTTATGAGATGAATCTACAGTCCCTTCTGCATAACATTTTAGTTGTGGAAAGTGTTTCAGCCTGATTTACTGTGAAAACACCACTGCTTTTTGCATGTTTCTGTCTTTAGTTTTCCCCAGCTCTCAGAACCTACTGCCCATTTTCAGTCACGTTTTGGTAGAGGAGAGAGGAAGAAGCCTCAAAAACCAGGGTCCCTGTGCATTTGATGAAACTAGGCAACTGGGTAAAAGAGAGAGATAGTGTAATAGTATTTGAGTTGAAGAAAGGCTGCACCCCTGGCTGAAGCCCTCTTAGACCCCAAATGGTCAATGTCAGAGTTATAAAGTACCCATTTATGCTTTTCCTCTAAGGCCAGGCCCTCGCATCCCCCAGTAGCCTTTAGGCCTCTCTAGTTACAGCCATATCTCCCTTTATTCAGGCATATCTCCCCTTATTCAGGCATATCTCCCTTTATTGAGGCAATGGGTCAATCAGGAGAGCAGCACAACACTGATAGATTGCCAGTGAGATTACAACCGATCTGCCCAGCAGATAGAACCTGAAGTTCACTAACCATGGTTTCCATTGTCTCCAACAGATTTGCATGAGCTTAAGGCCATGGTCTGTAGCTGTGCTATAGGAAATGTGCATGTAGACCTGGCATCTTAGAAATCAAAGCCAGTCAGGCACATGCTCGAGCTCCATAGGAAATCTGTTCATTTCCCTGAACTTCTTGCTCTAAGTATACAGTTACCAGAAAATATTTCAAAATGTGACTGGCTTGGATGAAGACAGATGCCATGCTTTTGTGACAACTGAAGCTTTGGCAGAGGGGATAGGAACAATAGCACAGTTCTCTTCGGGAATTACATTGTGCTCACAAGTGGACCATGCTGTGCTAGTGTTGTATAAGGCAGTCCCCAGAAAGTCAGGTGGGAATACAAACTTTTCTTTTGCCGTATAAACAGGGTGGGTTGCGTAACCAAACTTGTCTTTCTCCTGTTCTGGACATTCTTTTCCGTATCGATTATGTCTATGTAATCATACCCATCAGCACACACTCCACTAGCTGCTTTTTTTCTGGGAACTGCCTCTCCTGGGCATCCATCCCTTTGCTCCGTCACACGCTGTTTCCCTCCACAGGATTTCCAGGCCTTACGATGAGTCTCAGCCCCCAGCAGCACCAAGTACAGCTGCCCATCGTCAGGCCCCAGCTGGCTGCAGCACAGCACGCTGCTAATCCCCCCTCACCCAGGGACTGAGTTGCTCAATCTTGCCCAAGTATTTGTCACTGGATTCTGTCATCAGACGCCTTCACTAGGGCAGTGTGATGAGTACTGGATGTGCTGTCAGTAGCGGGGTTTCACAGACTGTAGACAGTGGGGCTCTGCTGACTCAATAACCTGACTCCAGGAGCCGTGAGCCCCACTTTCCACTGAGAGGGCTTTCTTTTTACTTTTTTAAAAGAGTTTATGATTTTTTTGTTCTTCTTGTTGGCTTTTAGTATGTCTCTGATGGGCACCTTACCTGACATTTTGTTCACACACTGAGCGCACAATCAAGCTATAGCCACAATTAGTGTCACATGGTCAGTTCAGGTACTGGCCATGTAACATCGAATGCGTACTTTGGCCATTTTTCAGCGTGCATCCTTATCATGTGAGACTCCTTATCACACAGGAATCACCTGCCAAGCGTATCACCCTGCCATCAGGGACAAACTTATGATCGGCAGTCATTTTGCTCATCGCTTCCAGGTGTCGTGTCTGTCAGTTGCGAGCAGTTGTCCACCGATGCAGTTTATGTCCTTTCTCCAATAACGTGCACTTCTTACTTAGCTAGAAGATAGGATTTCTGATTTTAGGTTTGCATAGCAGATTCACTTCAGTGCCAGTCTTCACTTAATATTTTGCTTGATCTCTTTTTATCTAGCTTACATATGAAAACAAAGTTAACTGGGGGGAAAAAGCATTCATTGATGGTTGACTTAGTTATGAGCAGAGCCTTTATCCTTAGATTTTGAAAGTTTTTATTATAAAAACTCTTCCACTATACAAAGAATGCTTACACATGTACACGTTCTCATGTACGCATTCTCACGTACGTGCTCCTAACTTCCCAACATGTTTATATTTTTTGTGCCAATTTCCAACACTTCATTTGTTCCTGCGCAATGCACATTCTTTATTTATGTCCAAGACTCAAGTAAACAGAACTCCTTCAAGCATCTTTCTGAATTGGAGGAGGGATAACAGGGAAAAAAAGCAAAACAATTAAATTCTCTCCCACTTAAACGAAAATTTTACTGAGTCTTGTTTTGTTACATAGTGTTATAGTGAAAACAGATGATATTTGAAACTTGGCTTTGAAGCAATCCTCTCTTCAGCCTCCACGAGCAACCAGACATTCCCTCTTTGCACATCACTTCCAACAGCTCTTTAGTGCAAAATATTTCCATGTTTATCCACCAGACAAATTATAATTACTGATCTTAAGTCATTTGTGTACTAAGAAAATGATATGTTGTCAACCCCAAATCCCACTCTTCCTTAGAAATCATTTATTTCATACAGAATTAAATGAAACAAAGAGGGAAATCATTGCCTTTATTTTATTTTAAAATGTTAGTATGGCTTCAGTGGAATCAGCTCATCTGTGGAAAGTGCACTGAGCAGTATATATGATTAGCCTATGTAGTCTGACTGACCCCAGAGTGCTCTGGTAGCTTGTGTATTGCCCAGGCAGAGGGACCTGAGGTTCAGCAGTACTGCTGACACTAGAAGAGCAGATGTTGGATATACCTCCCCTAAACTGTGTTCCTTACAAAGTGACTGTGAACCATTCATCAAAATGTTTAGCTTGTTTTGATAGCTGGACAAAATGGTAAACAAATGGTAACCATATGTTATTTATGCAGAATAATTTTGCTTTTTTTGGTTTTATGACAGCATTTACACAGTATTTTATGCAACCGTAGTGATCTACATAAGGTTTTGGTCTACAAGTTATACTCATTTTCTGAAAAACCAAACAATTAACAAAATAGATAATGGTAGGATTTGTGTTTAACCATAGCAGCTAGTAATTTGATGGAAAAAAAACCATTAAACTTCTTTGGTGTTTTCAGAGATCAGAAATTCTCTATTCTGCTGTCCCAAGGGCCTTTAAAAATATTCAGGCTTCTTGCTGAAGTTCATTAAGTCATAGAGTGATAACAATACACATTACCACCCCTAATTTCAACTAAGTTCCCCTAATTCCTGCCATCACAAACCATTTCCTGGCTTCTCCTCACCTTGCTCCGAAGTGTTTTTTTCTTTGGTTTGTGAGGTTTTGTTACTCAAGATTTGGGAAGAAAGGGGAACATTGTGATGAAACCTTCTTCTGTAAAATCACTGAAATCATTACACCGCAGCTACAGCTCTGGTCTATTTGCCTTTAGGCACAAGCCAAGATCAGATGGTTCCAGCTTAGCAAAGAAGAAATGGGGAAGGGAAAGCCACATAAAAGCTTTTCTCCTCCTTAGCACTTCCATTCCGGAGTCCCAGAGGGAAATCACAAATACATTAAGTCAGCCTTACAAAAATCATTCTTTAACAACACACAGTGAAACAAACAAACAAACAAAAAACCCACTAGGCCATGCAATATCTGAATTATTTCATAGTAATGTTGGAAAAGTAGTAGCTGAATAATTTTGTGGCGTGGTTGTTGTTTCAAGACAGTTTTGTAAAGTTGCATGAGAGGGAACAGAAACCTCTTGGTTAGGATTTGTAAATAGAAAACATCCTAAGGCTGCTGTCCCTTTCCTCTTCTTCTGAATTATTACTCTGAGGAAGTCACCTGTAATTCTCTTTGTAAATGGTCTGTGCAGCATGTGAAAAGGAAGGAAGGAAGGAAGGAAGGAAGGAAGGAAGGAAGGAAGGAAGGAAGGAAGGAAGGAAGGAAGGAAGGAAGGAAGGAAGGAAGGAAGGAAGGAAGGAAGGAAGGAAGGAAGGAAGGAAGGAAGGAAGGAAGGAAGGAAGGAAGGAAGGAAGGAAGGAAGGAAGGAAGGAAGGAAGGAAGGAAGGAAGGAAGGAAGGAAGGAAGGAAGGAAGGAAGGAAGGAAGGAAGGAAGGAAGGAAGGAAGGAAGGAAGGAAGGAAGGAAGGAAGGAAGGAAGGAAGGAAGGAAGGAAGGAAGGAAGGAAGGAAGGAAGGAAGGAAGGAAGGAAGGAAGGAAGGAAGGAAGGAAGGAAGGAAGGAAGGAAGGAAGGAAGGAAGGAAGGAAGGAAGGAAGGAAGGAAGGAGAAAAAAACAAAAAGAACCCAAACACAACAACAAAATTTGCTGAACAGATTACAAAAAAGTAAGTATTTTTTAAAATGTTTAATTTTCCAGGAGTGATGTCTCCAGTTTTTGGTTCTCTGGTATGTGGGGAGGGGAAAGTTAGAGCTGCTTTAAGCACTGCCATCTCCATTCTACTGCCAAGATTACCGACTTACATGTGAAGCGCAAATATAAGAAATACGAGTGCTAGTATTTCTCAGGGTTGCTCTAAGATTTTTCTATGTTATATGCACAAGATTTTTCAGTGAAATGCAAATCATTAAATAATAAAAAAGGCTTTCTTTTTCCCTTAGTTAAATCGGTCACTGACTTTAAACAAAGGAGTCTGAGTTAAGAGTCCCTTTCACTTCTACTACCCAGTTTAGCGTCTTGACTTACGGGCTGTCATATTCTTCATTCCTTCTAAACCCCTTCTGCGTAACATTCATTTGCAAAAACAATCCCATGGCAATAGCAGGAATAATATTTAGCTCTCTAAACCAGAGCATTCATCCATGTTTCCCAAAAGTATGTCAGCTCTGAGTGCGACTGGTCAAGACGCCACTTGAAATTCCTGCCTGCTGTCTTACACCATGATGGTGAATCTGAGCTGGTTGCAACAGCTGTAAGTCAATTTTCAGCTCATTTTCCTTTCGTAGGAATGACTGGAGCTCCCGGAGAGGAAAGACTGGCCTTCTGCTCCTTTTGCTTCCTCTAGCTCCTTCATGATGCCTCGCTGACTTGCCCAGTCCTCTCTTTCCGTGCTTCTCCTTATCTCCTGCATCTGTTTCTGGCAAAACAGTATGGAAGTACTTATAAGAATTTCAGAGTCACTTAGAGCAGACTTTTAGACCTTCTGTGTTTCAACCATTGGGGTGAAGTGTTCCAGAGCAGGTGCCCTTCTTGGGATGATTTCTTTCATTCTTTCATTCAAAATGTCTTCTTGAGAAAGTTAGGGAGAAAAAGTCAGTTGGTGGATTTTTTTCTGTATTTTAAAAAAAAAAACAGTATTTTTGAGAAGCTTCAGTATCCTCACATTTAGATCAGAGGGGAAGCCTTTGTCAGGGAACAGCAAGGCAGGTTCCCTTCCCCTGCAGGAGGGCGAGCTGGGGGCTGTGGCTGGTGGTGCGGCAGGAGCAGGTCACAGAGCTGGCCACCACGGGCACTGTCACACAGCCCCCGGGCGAGGTGAGCAGAGGGCGCCCAGTGATGGAAGCCGGCTTTGATCAAGAGTCCGTACCACTAGACAAAGTCCATAGTGATGAGACAGGTTTGAGGTTAAGGTGGAGTTTGCAGTTCAAGATCAGGTCCAGAGACAAACACCCTGGTCATTACACAGCCCAGTGATCACCAAGCGTGTTCGTAGTGTGGAGGCAAGTCTGAAGTTAAGCTAGCAAATGAGATCTGAGGGTTTTCCCAAAGAGCCCCAAGACTAGTGATTGGCCTTCTCAATTGTCTCTCTCCTCCCAGTGAGGTCCAGCCCCACCAGAAATTTACAACCTTCAGTAAAATCTTTGCAGGCCCCATTTCCCCCTTGTGCTGAGTGGGGACAGTGCCTGTGGCAGCACCCAACCACAACACACCAGAGTGGGAAGGACACAGGACATGCACAGCAGCCCACAGCAGAGATTTCCCTGACCATTTCTGCTGCAACATTTTCTGCTGAGATTCCCTCAGCTTAAAAGCATCAGAGAGACGTGCAAAAACCATGAAAATAATGGCTGCCCTGCACCACTGCCCAGGAAAGATAATGAAATAGGAGGCTCCCTATGGAAATACAGAGCATAGCTACAAAATTAAAACTCAAATGCCAGTACACTTGCAGGGGCGGCTCAGATTGTGCTGTTGCACAGGTAGCTTTAAAGCTGACAACTTACAGCTTGCATGTTTGCAGGAAAAAAACACATGATGGTTGCAAAGCCCAGTTCTGGCCTGAAATTTTAATACGTATAAGCAGCAGAGACTAAGAGAAAAGGGTTGACTCATTCTTCTTGTGTGGGGAGGGATAGTGTGGAAAAGATACCAAATAACACCTAATAAAAAATAGGCAGTGGTGCGTAGAAATTAGATGTTGGGAAGAGGTCTGGTAAAACTTTTTTTTTTTTTTGGCACTAATAGCACACACCGAAAGGCTCTCTGAATACTGGAGGGGTTTATTGAAAGAAAACTGAAAACTCCAATTGTAATAAAAGGAAATAGTTTTCTGACAGAGCAGTAAAACGGTGCAGCAACATATGCCCTGATAAACATACCCAGTTGCCACAGGCACCTATAACGCATCCTTTAAACATGTTTTTTTGGCTGCAGAAGTGGAAAGAAGGGCAAATCTAGGATTAAAGAAAATTGCATCCCACTTCAAATGTCTAGAGAATGCCTGAATGGTATAAATTGTGTATCTTGGCCATCCCAAAATATATAGGCAAGCACTTGAGGAAATGAGTTAGAACTGCATTCCCTCAGAGTCAAAAATCCCTTGCAGCCTGCAGTAAAATTGTATTTTTCCATCTAATATGGTTGGTGACTTGTATTCCTAATGAGAAAAAAAAGATAATAGCAAATAATAAAACACTGAAGTGGTGACGTATGTCCCATACAGTAGCAGGTTTTCTCTAATTAGTTAGGTGGAACCATAGAGATACTGAAAGTTAGTTTTTCCCTAAAAACAAAACACACAAACAAACAAGCAATCTAGTAAAATGACAGCCAGTATGACTCTGCGTCACTTGTTTGAGCTCTAGGGGGGCAGTAGCTTAAATTCCACAAACGCAAAAATGTTCTTCTATGCTCGTGTTTATATTTTATGTTCAGCAACTGAATTCAATTTATCTGACAAAGTGAATGTTTGAATGGAAAGACCTGGAAAGAACATTTTTAATCAGTTTTCTGATTTTGAAAGACTTCAAAGTCCTTGGAAGGAGGTATAATTTATTTGTACAAAACAGCGACTTTTGTCACGTTCCCTTTGGAATATTACGTATCTTTATGGTCAGTCAGAAATATCTGCATAGAGCTCCTAAGATTGCCCTAATGAAAATATGAT
The DNA here is from genome assembly GCA_013399365.1 of Pampusana beccarii. Lineage (NCBI taxonomy): Eukaryota > Metazoa > Chordata > Aves > Columbiformes > Columbidae > Pampusana > Pampusana beccarii. The sequence goes on along the minus strand of VWYH01009511.1, from coordinate 42,462 downwards.
GTATTTTGTTCTTTTTATGTGATTCTGTGAGTTGTTTTGACTTTCTTTTTCATCCCAATCCTGTCTTAAATTTAAAAATCGGAGTGGAGAGACTCTTACTTCTACTACACAGGTAGCTTTTTAGATTAATTTATGCTCAACCCAGGAGCATTTTATTACCAAAAAGGAACTGATCAAGAGAGTCCACAATTTGTCTTATATTTAAAACATGCAGATAGGAAATATCATGTTACATGATTTTGCCTATTTGAAAAGCTGCCTTTCAAGTCTTTATCTACATCATTAGTATAAGATCAGTAACATCTGCTTTTAAACTTCCCTAGCATCCTTGCAGTAAAAGTCTGTCCTTGCAGTAAAAAGACTTGTCCTTGCAAAAGGATGGACTGAATTGCATGCTAGATGTCATTTCTGATTGACAAAGTTCTACCAGTCATTGTGTTTGTTCCTTTTCTTGTCTATGTACGTGATTTGTACACATGGGAGAGAAACACTCAAGGAAAAAGCAGGACTATGTAACAGTGTGTTGCAGGTATGAACTTCTTGGGATTTGACACCACATGGTCTGATCAGATACTTATCACGGTAAGACAGAAAGAGAGAGGGCAACTTAGACCAGCACAAAAAATATTCTTTAAGGTCCCCAATAGGTATGGGTAGAGCAGAAAGTAAGAGCTCCCATTGAGAAAACCTTTGTCCCACACCAGCGCGTATGTACATGTGGCCAAAGGGCTGCTCCAAAAATTTGCTTGGCATCACTTGATTTAAAACAGCAAATAACAATAATGCTTAAACTGCTGCAAAAGCATAGACATGCTACCTAAATAGAAATTATCATATCTGACTGCTGCAATACAGTTAGGTGAATATATGACAAAATGTGAAATTCTAAGTATCATGAGAGGCAGGAGCTTTTCTGCTGTCAGATCATTGTAAGATACTTTAAAAAGATTTAATGTTAAAATTTCAGTTTTGTTTTCCTTAGATGTCCTGACTTGGCAGCATTCAGTTCCAAAAATATCTGGGTTTGGTACAAATGACTCATAAATAAAAACTTACTGTAGAAGCTTTAAAGCTGGTGCAGTTTTCCACGAAGCAAAATCATAGCGAACTTATTCTCAAAGTGGTAACACAAATACTAGTGTAAAAACACAGTGGGGAGTGGGATGGGAGAGAGTAAATCACCTTAGTGCAGAAAGCTAAATTTAAAAGGTGTTTTTTGTTTTTGTTTTCTTTATTGCTTCTTTTAAAAGCGAACAGTCCAGAAGTGCTCAAAAATAAAATTCAATCCAAACTATTTCAAGATTTAAAATATTTGCATTCCTTCGTTACGGTTTGATTCGTACATACAAACCTTGGATCAAGGACACCTGTGGTGAGAGGTGCCAACAGAAATGTGGCAGACTAGTCAGCTTTAGTGATAGGAAGAGAATCATGTTTTTCTGCTTTATGATAATAAATGATGACTGAAAACAAGCCTCCGTATAATTTCAGATTTTCCACATTTCAGACTCTTCTAGACAGTTTATGGGTCCTGCACTCTACTTTCTGCTAAAAATAACAATAATTGCCTCCCACTGATTTTGATCCACCAAAGGCAGGAAAAGCCGGAGTTCTGCAGGCAGAGGCTGCAGGGACTTGCCAGAGTTTGAGCTGCCATTTGGTCTAACTTGTTGAGAACAGAGCTGTCCCTGAGATTTATACTGCAGTCGTGCCGCTTAACCAAACTAAGCCTTGTCAGCAAGACACTGAAAACTGAGCAAACAGGAGCAAGAATGGGAGGTTATAGGAGAAATATTCTCTTGTATGCCCAGATTATTGCAGCAACGAACTGAAGTCTGGATGAGGACAGCAGCAAAGACAACAGGCTTTATTTTCTTGGTGAACCACGATGGCCCCTATTTGGGATTTTGTCCCCCTTGTGCTCAACTTTCACAAATACAATGAACCTTTCCACCAGCCGGTGTCTGCCCCAGCCACCATTCTATAGGAGCCCACTGGAGACAAACCCACGTTGCCTCCTGCCCGCCTGTCTCACTTCTCTGCCCGCTTCTCTGCTTCTCACCAGCTGCTGCTGCCGGCCGCTCGTGTTTTCTGCTTCTTTAAAGCCGCAGCTGAAACCTTGTTTTGGTGAGCTAAGGTAAAGTAAATGTAGCGTGCTTCCATCCTTCCTGCCACTGGTAGGCTGGCCAGATGTGGAAACACCTGTCCTCCTTCGTGTGCCGGCAAACCTTCGGAAAATAACGGCACTGCCTGCTAACTTGAAAAAAAAGGCAAGTATTCAGAGAGCAAATTCTCTTTCCAGTCAAACCGAGTGAATTACTCAAATTCTTATTTGTCTTTAGCTTTTATATTTACAGATCTGCCAGTATATTAACATTTTGGAAATACACTATGTAAACTTTCACCCATTTTTTTAAAGAAATTATGTAGACAGTGCAAAATAAAGACTGTTTTCTCCAGGTAAAGCATTAGTCACTCTTGAAAAGCTTGTCCTATTTCTAAATTTCCTGATATTCCTTAATTCCTGATATTCCTTAAATAGCTGATTGCATAAAAAGGACAGAAAAATATGCTTCCTAAACTACATTCTGTAGATTAAACTCAGTGTCATACCTAAATGACTGCAGAAAGAGTATGTTTTTCTGAAAAAAATAATCGAGACAAAAATTATTCCAAGTCAGTAATAATTTAAAAAGTTAAAGCAATGAACTATTGTCAACCTTCAGATTTTGTCCTTGTATACCTGGAGCCTGGAGCATCGGTGATTCCAAGGATGGCTGTAGATGACCAGTGGTCCACAAATTCTGCTTGGGAATCACTTTTCCAAACTGTTCCTGAAATTATGACAACTTATAGCTCCAATATGGCTTCTATATGAAAAGCAGAAATATGACATCACTGTGCAATTGTTCACATGTTGTTTAGTTTTTTTGTTTTGGCTTGGTTTGTTTTTTTGTGTGTGTGTCCAAGGACAACTGACATTCTGGTTGTTTCCCCGATGGAGTGTGAATGAGCGCAGTGTCTGCAGCTAAGGCCAGGTATCAATTTACTCGGATATGGAAATACTGATGGACTTGACTTTCCTTTGAAACCCGAAGAATGCTAAGTCAGCATTGTGGCAGCTGTGCCTCTGCTCACGTTTTGAACAAACTTTGTTTTGGATTCCTGGGCCTGACTGCTTCTTAGCTTTATATTTATTTTAAACTTTAAAGTTCATGTAACAAGATAGGTGCTCCTGCCTCTTTTTTCTCCATTTTGTAATAAATAAACAAATCTCAGCATCATATAAAGTTCACGGAGTTTACAGTTTGATTTTCTTCATTTGGTTGGCCTGCCTCCACAAAACAAATAAATACTTTCTTTTTAAGTTCTTGGGCTTAGGTGTATTCTTTTAGAATGAATGGACTTTCCTGCCCAGACTGTTGCCGTTTGTTCCTCAAAAAGCCCAGAGTAATTCCTGTAAAGACAGCTTTCCTCTTTCATCTCATGAGGTGTAGCCTGGTGTATGGATAGTTAAGGTTAGTGTTATTGCCCCAAACTCCTTCATTTCCAGGCAAGACTTTCCTCAGCTTTAATAATAATAATAATACTAAGATAGTAATTTTCTGTTCTAATCTAATTGAGTTCTGGTGACCAAGGGTATAGATTTTCCTAAGTTTTTCACCTATCTTTGCTTACTTCTTGGTGAATGGCTGCAAGAACAAAAGGTTTGGTAGTGAATGCAGTTAGGTTGCATGTGGCACAACCAGGGAGAATCTCTTCATTGCCACTTCCACCCTTGTGCGGTAAGACTGGAAGATCTGTTTTCTGAACGAAGGTGTTAGTTATTTCTTTCAGAGGTGACACCGTGTGCCTCGTGAGCCTGCACAGCAAATGTACTCCCTTCTGAGACTGCAAGAAAGCTTATGTGCTGAGTAAAAGAGAAATGCCGCCGTACTCTTTGGGGTGCCCTCCCAAATAAAGGCAAGTGCTTTGAATTCCATCTGCTCAGCAGCCCCCAAGGGCTTCATCCTCATGGATATTGGAGACTTGCTGCCCTGAATAGCTCCAGAAGATAGGATCTAGGAGCTTTGCTCAAGAATTTTGCCTAATCTAATTTAATAACAGCATTAGGCTGGGGAGTTCATTTTAACTATCAAATCTGATAAATGCTTGATTTTTGGCTATCTGTTCTCTAGTTTTCTGCCTCCATGTAGTATAGAATAATTTAAAATACAGGACTGGTTAAAAAAAAAAAAAAAAAGAAAAAGAAAAAAGAAAACACGAGAAAACCATTTGGAGACGACTTCATGCAAACCAAGACAAACATCTACTGATTAGATTACATCAGATGGAGGAGTATCAGCCGTTCGAAAGGATGTTATGCAAAGATACCTTTAAAACTTGCCATCTAGCAGTCCTTATTGCTTAATCTGGTCCATGATCCAAATCACATTTGCATAGGTCTGACTGCTACCTAATCAGGTAAGGTATGTCTTTTAACACTATTCCAACAGCCAGGTCAAAGACGGGGTCAGATTTGCAGACTGGACAGATGAAGACAGCTGTCCAAGACTTCTACACCTGCAGCCTGAAGAATGCTAAAACTGAGCCTGCCAAGTCTGCTGGGCATTTCAACACTGCTGCCATAAAGGTATCAGCAAGCTTTTTTGTGAAGCCTGTCGTTTTTGGCAGAGTGTAAATGAGCACAGAATTTATGTTGCCTTTGGCTCTGGGTCCTCTTACAAATGAATATGTTTTTATCAGTCTTGCTTTACATGAAGCACCATTTCTGGGTAAGAGATTGAAAATGATGATAATGGAGTGCTAATTAACCCAGTGTGTCAAGGTGGATAGTCTGGGGCGCACAGTGCCATCCAACCTCATCTCTGCAATACCCTTAATGTTATGTCATTGTATAGCACAGATAGATAATTCTCTTCAGGAGAAGCTCATATTTATGTGTTGCTTCACAGCACTGCACAGAACTCATGGCCAGCCATTCAAACGTGCCTGGGCTCAACTATAAACATGTATGTATTTGCAGAACTGAGGACGAAATTTAGTTAATGCATTCAACTGCTGGACAGGTGGTGACAGACAGGAAACACCAATTATACAGACCAGCCCCACCAGTAACATGTGTGCACTATTTCAGTAGTCAGTAGATAAAAGTGGTATCAGTGACCACTGCTGTTTACCTGCCTCGTAAGTTACTGTCAACCAAAACCAGTAAGCACGGTCTTTTTTTTCTGAAAATGGCTCTGAAAGGCCTTTTCAAGGTATTAAACCTTGAGCAGATAAGCGTAACAGGAACAGAATGTGATTTAAATCCAAGCAGAGTGGAAAGATTCCACAGGATTTTGGTGGTGTTGAATGAGTCCACTTGTAACCAGCCTTGAGAACGTAACAGCTCCCGTGTAGTGTGGTTAGGAGATCTCATTTTCCTCCCGAGGCCAAATTTAAGTACCCCCAGTCTCTATTCCTTCTCTCCAATTAATCAGAAAAGGGCGACTGCTGCGTAGCCCACTGCTCAGTGTGGTTCTTCATCTCTCATAATTGAACCATTATCACCCATAAGGAACTAATTAATGTGGAAGAGGTTTTGAAACCAAAACCTTTATTTTCAGAGCCCTGATCTAGGACTGCTTTAAGGGTATATGCCAGCTCAAGAATCAGATTCATTTTGGTTCTGGAAATCAAACCACAGCCTCTGAAAAACAATGGAATTCACGGCTCATTCCAGAAAGTTAAGCAACAGCCTCAGCTTTTTGCTAAACGAAGGTTAATAAGGTTTGGTGTAACATCAGAGGAGCAAACTCAGATCTAATAACAATACTTGTTTTTTGAACACTTTGGCCTTAACACAAACAACTTCTCACTTCATGATTTTCCTTCCTAGGGCCTCCATTTGGAATATCTGACAGGCAGATGTCCTGCTTAACAGGAGACCCCTCATATTCTGCCAGTTTCCAGCTATGTTTAAGTATTTACTGACTGAGAACATTTCAGCCATCAGGCAAAGAATCCTCTGTTTCTGTGTGGCATGCCAGCTGTCAGCTGCAATACGATCTGCAGAAGGACACTCTGTCTTAAGGCTACCTGGGCAGTAGTGTGATGGGCTTACTCACTTCTGCCTTCTTTGAAACAGCACTGTCCCTGTTTTGAACTAGGTGTTAGGAAATAACGAGCTGTATACAAAGCAGCATGTTCTGCACAGAGTTGAGTGGCAGGGGAAAACTGTAGTTTACAGTGCACCGGCAGAAGAATTACCATGAACATCAATATGGAGAACCGAAAGCAGCAGTAGACCTGAAATGGTCTCAAGGGAATGGATGTTTCAGAACGCGATTGGATTTGTATCTCAAGTTTAAGAGGATTCATTACAAAAGCATTTGCTCCCATCAGTATAAATGTAGACGCAAGAAGTAGCCAGGTACTCTGACCTTTATAAGCAGCCAGGAAATAGCACAAGCCTAAATCATTCCAGTTCGTTCTAGGATCTTAAACTGGAGTTCTGATAAGGGGTGGTAGCAAAATGGGTAAGGAAAATAGGAAAATGTGACACCATTAGTATCCTTTAAAAAGAAGTGGGTTTAAAAACAAAGTAAAAATATGCTGGGGGCGGGGGGAGGCGAGGCGGAAGAGGCAAAAATGGCTAGGTTTCCTAATGGGAGCTTGCACTGGAATTCATGTCCTGTTTACAATATCTGCTGTAAACTTCAGCCTCTGTAGCTTCCTGTTGGTGTCCTGCACAGTCCTGGTGTAGCTGTGCACAGCTGAAACAAAGCTGAGCTCTGTGTGCCTGTTCATGCACAGCATTGGGAGGAACAACATAAGGTGTCAATGAAATTGTTTTAAGAACAGATTTTGTGATTGTATTTTAATTACTAGCGGATCAGCTGGTCTCTGTTTAGATTTGTGCAAATCTGAGATGAGTAAGTTGGTTAAAAAAATATTTTCAAATCCTAGGTAGTTAAAGGCACTAAAGTGGCCATAAATAAATGTTGAAGAGTAAAACTAGATGTTGAAAAACAGACTCCCCAGAAAGGCTGGACAAGAGCCTACAAAAGCCTTCAAAAGAATTTTCTTCAAAACACTATGCAAGTTAACAGGAAACGCTCTATAGGAGACCTCATGATAATTATAAAGATGTTTGGCACTTTCTGAATAACATGTTTCACTGTTTAAAGAAAACGATACTGACAATTCACAATAGCCCAAAAATAAATTATCGAGGCAGCAGTAAGCATATGCTAAGGAATAAGTTCAGGCTAGCAGTATTTTATCTTAAACAGTGGTTTAGCAGTAGACTAACTTAACTACGCTCTGTGCAGGGTATCTCTGAGATGAGAATTAATTCCCTAGGTTTGGTTGGATGAAGTACAACAGCATATTTGATTGATCCTAATGCGGCCCAGTATAAACACAGATAAGAAGAGTCTTCTCCCCCCTTTTCTGCTGGAGTCTTTATGCTCCATCTTGTCAACAGATGTTTTAAGACTTCATTACATATTATTTGGTGGGTAGTTACTTACCTTGTGCCTCTTCCCATGCACCAGCATCATTCTCTTCCCTTTCCTCCTGTTTGTTTGTTTTTGTTTGGTTTGTTTTGTTTTTCAGTGATGAGTGTGTGGCTCCTGACTTAGGTTTCTGTTTTCCCACCTTGTGATGTGAAGGGTTCCTGTGCATTGACTCCTTGAGATGTATTTCAACCATCACTTTGCTGCTGGAAGCGGGGAACCCCTCACAAGGAAGCAAACCCCCATTGCAGCTGCTGTAACACTCTTCTCAGAGTCTCCCACGTGGCACTGGAAACAGGAGCAGATCACCACAAAGATCTTTCCCTTGTAGCTCATTCCTCAGTATTTCAGAGGCTCTGTTCCTCTTCTAATTCTGTCATTTTACTGGCAGAAAACTCTCCTGTGTTCCCTGCAGGACTGCCGAACAAGCTAGTGTCTTCCCACCAGAAGCTACATGGGGACCTTTACAAGTAAGCATGATCTCCTGTTATCCTAAATTCTATACCGAAAATCCACAGATGGGAGAAATTCTTCTGGCTTTGACTAATCTTTTGCAATCAGTGAGCAGGTACCTCCTCTCCATGGCCTGTGACTGAAGGTGCAACATACCTTTGCTCCTAAGAAACCTACCAAGATATTGATCCTTAGAATCTGGAAATGGGAGAAAAAGTGCTTCCTGCTCCCTCTGTGTAATGTGCTGTCATTTAATGTAATTGATTGTGTATTCACTACAGGATAATAAAGAGTTCTTTATGTTTTTCTTCATTTCCACTGAGGCCAGCAACAAATAGCATGTTCATTTCAACAGGCTTTGAGGCAAATTCCTGTAGTCCTGCCTTTTCCTTCCCCTCTTACAAGGGGACTCTTCACTTTCTTACCTGTTCTTTCGGTTTCTAGACTTTGGACATGTTTCTGAGACTTCATGTCTTGAGAGTAAATGACAAAACTACCAAGAACACAGGGGAACTGCTGATTCTGCCATAAGGTCACATAATTTAGTATTACAGATGATAACCCATCCGCAGCTCCTTTTGAAGAATACTGAGAGACCAAAAATTCCCATTTGGCTATGCCATTTAACTCCTACCATGATTTATGGGATGCTTTCAATTACCCATCCATGATATTGCCAGGATTTTTGTTTCCGAGATTTCTGTTTTTCTAAAACCCGAAGGTATGAGCAAAGGCAGTGTTTCTATTTTTTCTAGAAACCTGGGAGAGACTTATCTGTCCCCAGCCCTAAGCTGAATGCTTGATGCACAGTGCTTTCTGCTCGCTGAATTTAACTGGGTGGTTTGAGAGCCAACCCCCTCTCATCCTTCGACCCATACTCAAGAAGACTCAGTGGTCTGTAGGACTGCGGTTTTACTCCAGAAATTGTTTATTTGTCCGCTTGTGTGTTTTTCCATATAGAATTTTTATCTGACAGTGCAACGGTTGCCAACCCTGTCTTTTTTTAGTTTCCTCTCACTCCTCTTTAGTTCTAACATTGTTAAATATTTTTGCAACCAGAAGGTATTTTTGGAGTGAGTATGCTGCCATGACTTTCTGTTTTCAATGGCAGCGCTCAGTTCTGGCTGCCATGAGCAGACACAAGATGCCATATAAAACTGCAAGTTGATTTTTAAAAAATCTGATTATATAATGTTGTACCATTCCTTTTGGTTGAAATTCCAGGAAAGTAGCAGTAGGGATTTTATATTGTCTACCCTAAACAGTAAGCATGTTTTAAATTCAGTTCAAGACTAAAAAGCTACACTAATACAATAATAATGTTCAAATTTTAAAGCTGTTTGGCAAGGAGAGGTACTGAAAAAACGTCAGCTTCACCCTTTGACAGCACTGGCAATCACCCTTTAAAATCTGCTATAATACTATAATTACCCTAAATATTTGGTTTAAACACTTTTAAGCTGAGCAGCCATGCCAGCTGTAGGCAGGATCTCAGTTGCCAGTTGATTTTGGTCGGCAGTCAGGTCAGAGAGCACCCATGACTTACTACCTGCATACGTTTAATTCCCCAGACATCCAATTGAGACCACAAAATGGAGGAAAGTAAAGCTAATTTGTTGACTGTCGTGAAGAAAGATGATTTCTGGAACAGAACCAGACAAACCACATCCTAATACCAACATACTAGGAGAGCCGTTTGCCAACACAATTTGTGTGAATTGAGTATTAGGTAACACAGAAGGATGGAGGACAAAGGGAGAAATAAGAAATGGCGCCATCTCTGTGCCCCTAAAACCAAGAGGAAGGCATGCCAATGGAAAGCGTCCATGCTCCTGAGAAAACCCGTGCTTGCTCAAGCCTGGCTCCTGGTTCCTCAGTGGCTTCTAAGGCTGGTACAGCTACTTGGGGGACTTCTCAGATCTTGCTACAGTGTCACGCAATAGCTTTTGAACTGCATTTTGAATTAAATGTTACTAGAGGCTTAAACAGAACTGCATCATCTTGCAATCTGTGGTTTTGGTTCTGATACTTTGGGTCTAAACACTTCACTTTGAACACTCCATTTCCATTTCTTTAATAAGAAAACAAGTTGGGTTTATAGAGCAAGAGAAGAACAAGCACAGAGTCTTAGAACTTGATGTCTCTTTCAAACTGCTTGCAGAGAAATTACTTATTTTCCAGATTCATCCCCAAGTTTATTCTTCTGACTCCAGAAGCTGTCCGTGAAACATCTGTAGGCCCTGTGAACAATGTATGCACTTGCTGAACAGGGCAAGAAACACTAACATAGCCAGTAAAAGCCTTATAATCTGATTTCAGTTGATTAAAGGTAAGAAGATCATTTTTTCTTCAAGTGAGGGTTCTTATCTCCTATTGAATTTGGATTCAAAGATTAAATAGCTGTCTAAAAGAACAGAGTGATATTTCATCAGGAGGAATTTTTGAACGTTACAGCTTTGCCTTAAGATCAAGAGTTTTGGTCAAAGTCAGTTCTAAGCAGTAAAGACAACAAGATCTTACATGTAATCCCAGTAAAAGTCCAAATCTGTATGAAATTCTATTTACAACTTTTTAAATGAAAAAAGCCCACCAGTTATTTTAGTATAAAAAACTATCCTAGGGAAAAGATTAACAGTTGCATAAAACAATATTTATGCTAACCCCCAAATAATACTTTTTTATTTGGCAGACACCTGTATGAATTAAATCTAGCATAGATGACTAGAAAAAACAGAGTCAACCAAGAAATGCTGGGATATGACAAAGCCCAGCTGTCTAAGCCCTCTTTACAGATCATGTGATTGGAGCGTATTAAAAGTTTTTGAACTCTCTACATATTGGATGTTAAAAGCAGCAGGTTGATTTGAACAAAACAAATTTCTTTTAATTGTACTGTTGCTCAATTATTGCTTCACCCACAGACAGACAGAAAATAAATAGTTCCAGATTGTAGCTAAAATGACCCAAGATAAAAAAGAGCCTTTACACATGTGCTGTGACCACCTTACCAGTTGATGTTAATCTGTGCTGCCACCACTCTCCTTCTTCCAATTGCCACTGCAAAGTATTCTTGAATAATTCAAAACAAAATAAAAAGATACATGAAAATAATCGAATGTTTTTCAACTATTTGATGCAGTGAAATAGGAAGGAAAGATACCTCTTTGCAGGGAGATCTGTCAGGTGCTGATACCTCTAATAAAAGTATTGCTATAGAGAGACTATTCCTGCAGATCTTCTGATGAAAGTCTACATCAGAGAAACCTTCTTTTAAACATACCTTCCACTTACAATGAATTTTGTGAGTGTGTGGTGGGAGAGGATTCATGTTGTGGAGTAAGAAGGTTCAACCATGTTAAAGATGTCTATCAATAACAAACTATTAATACTTTGTTAAAGCACTTTCTATATTTATTAAAAAGAAATCCATGCAACATTAGATGAGAGTTTTTAGAGGAAGATGCATGCTCAGTGTGGCTTATTTAAGACCAAGAGTGCTGAATTTGTATAACTCCAGGTAAAACGATAGATGTTCAGAGAACACATGCAAAAAATGCTATCCAAGTATTTGGTTAAGCAAGGAAATAACTGAAACCAGATTTATTATATGCAAACTAAAATGGATTTTAAATAGATAATGCAGCTGCCTTTGAATATTTTTTTTACAAGCTGACATGTCACTGTTTCTGGATGCCGAATGGCTACAATCTTGAAATGTTAAAATCTTGTTATTTTTACATTGTTGTCTCACAAAAATAAGGTCTATACTGTCTTCTGATGCTCCATTGCAAACTCTCGAAAGTCTGTTGTAGCTACTGAGTAACATGGATCTTCTTTGTAATACCATAGGAAAAACTTCCCAAGGGAAGTGGCTTAATAATGACAGCTGAATTGCAGCTTGTGCCCGTGCTAACTTTGATTTAGGGAAATTAACTTGAATATTGAAATTGCTATGAAATGACATGTTGCAGTAGCAAAACATATTTACTTAGATTAAGGCAAGAAGGGATGGCAAGAAAACTTAGATCTGACTTGTTTTCCACAACAGCGTAATAAAAAAATCATTTAACTGGGTCTCCAGATGACTATTAAAAAAAGTTAAAGCTACCTACAAAACTATTGTACTCGCTAGCCTGAGCAGGAAAAACAAATACTGATCATGTGGTCTACTAGTGCCATCTATTGTGTACAGGGAAAAATACAGACACCAAACATAGAATTTGCCTTTTTGATCTTTAAAATCAGAGAAATACTCTTTCTGCATTACAGTACCAGTTAGAAAACATAGCCAAAGCTCAAGAAATCACTTCTGTTTTTTATAAAATACAGCAGTTATTATAATTTATGTATATTATAGAAATATGCAGGACTCTAACCACTGTCAGGCTTCATTATGCCAATACTGTTCATGTGTGCATGTATGAACCACATAAGCACACACACACAATTGTAGTGAAAGACAAACCCATCTGTGATATTTTTAGTCAAAGGTACAGAAATCTTATAAATTAAAACCTACCGCAATTCCTTACATTATGTCAAATTTCTTCCACATAATGAACATTACCCCTTCTTAAAACCCAAGCACCATGCTGCCTTTCACCATTTCTTGGAGGAGGACAACTCTTCCAGCTCTTCCAGCGAGAATATTGGTAGTAGATGTTGTAAACCTCTAGGATCAGCTCACTAACCCCAAACACTCTGAAGTCTTCGAGCAGTCCCTCCAAAACCTGAAAACTTGTGAGAATGTAGTGTCGATATTGAGGCAAAGACTCTATTTACAGAGCAGTTTAAAATACCAAGCTACTGAATTCCACACAGACTTCATATTGAAATGTCCAAAACGTACTGACGTATATCAGCATAATCCCCCTAGTCTGCTTGACAATTTTGCACCCAGTATTGACGCCAAACAATAAGTGTCTTGCCATCCAGATAGTTTCATTACTATCAAACATAGGCTGCTGCCAGAGACAAGGCAGTATGCAAAGCAGATCAGAAATAAAAATCTGGAATATTTTGTGAGAAAAAGCAAAGGTACAATATAGGGTGATCACTGGCTCAGCACATCATGGCAGAGACAGTAACAGTGTCCTAAGTCACAGTGAGTTTTAGGAATTTTGAGCTGATTGTGTTTCATCCTTACATTATTTGGAACTGTGATAGAGACTGCAACGGTAGTATTTCACCAGGAGGTCAAACTGCACAACCTAGAAAAACGAGGCATTGCACTTTGGGAAGGGGTAGAGAAGTGGTTTAGCATAATCACTAAAAATAACAATAACTGTCATGTGATTTGCTGTAGTTTATGCAAAAGAAGTTTCTCAATCACTCACGATGTGCTGACAAATTGAAAACATCATGTGGACTAGACGCTGCAAAATTTTCTAGCATAGCTCCCAAGAAGAAATAGATATTTCTCATTGCTAAGTGTTAAAACATAGAAAAAAAACAGGCCTGTTTCACAAAGCAACAGAAGCGTGCTGTGACATTAACTGTACTAACCTGTGGAGATCACTTAATTGTAAAAAATTTGATATCATTATTTGAGTGATCCACAGCTAAAATGCTGCAACTGGCTAATTTTTTTTTTTTCAATTGCTTGCAACTTGTCAGCTCATATTTCAACTGCAAAAAAAGAATGAGGATCTTGATTGAAAAGCTGCCTGGAGCCAGAGAGTAATCAAAGTGTTTTCAAAAGTTGTTCACTGCACAAATGAAAAGGTAACAATCCAGTGTCTCCATCTGCATCTTGATGCATGTTGATGTTTTTGGCCTAATAAATTAAATAAAAGGCAAACTGTTGGTGGTACATTCTTTTGGTCATGAACGTAACTCATATAAAAAAGTATCATAATAAAGCTCAGAGAAATGAGAAGGATTTAATTCAGTAGTTCTTCAGTACTTGAATTAACATGTTGATTTCAGCAAACAATATTATCTTGATTCAGCCACTTCCTCGGGAAAAAAAAATCAGTTTTGTTTTGATTTTTTTGTCTTTAGGGCACTGTAAGCACTGTAAAGGTTGTGGGGCTGGATATGATTCTTTTGAGGAGGACAGAGTTACTAAGAGATTAAATAAGTGCGAATTTGTTTCAGAAGCCTTGTATTTGGATTATGATTTAATGTTTTCTTAGTGTTCTCCCACTTTGAAACTTGTGAAAATTATTGTGGTGATTTCCTGCCTAAATCAGAACAGTACAAATAATTTTTTCCCATTTTAGTGTACTTGGATTCACTGTAATAACACACTAATATTAGTTAAGGCTAAACTTCAAGTTAATGTAATTTCTTTTATCCATTTCTAGGGTTTAGTAAATTGGTGAGCTGAAATCTGATATAATTTGAAATAACAACTTCAAGCTCCTTATACTTTAAGAAAGCTAGGAATAAAAGACAATAAAAGAACAATACACAATGCACTTAGAAATATGGCCTTTTCTTAACATGGCCTTCAAGATAACAGGATGATACTTTTTGTGGTTGGCATTTATTTTCTGATCTTCATTTGAAGAAATGTGTGCCCCTTGCAGGACACTTAATCAGCAAGACATACATCCTGCATTTGGCCAGTATTGGATTTTATTTTTAACATGATTGTAATATAAACCTCTGCAAGAAAACCTAAATACCATGGAAAGTAAATCTGCCAGTGAAAAACATTTGTACTATTTTTATTTGGAAGAATTTATAAAGAAAATGTGGACTCTCTAAGTTGTGAAAGAGCTGAATTTAATACAATTTAAAACATACATTAAAGGAAATATCAACAGATGACTAGTCTTCAGATATCACTCTCCAAAAGACACATTTATTTTATCTCAGGGAATAATAGCATCTGAAAATCATCAATATTTCCACATTGACTGTGACAGACCATGGCAAATGTAGTTTTCGGAGAACTTGATTGACAGCCAAGTGGTTAATGCACTAAATGGAGGTAGCGAATCAGTCCACTAAAGACCCGTTTGCCTCCAGATACCTGTAACATCTGACTTCTCAATTAGTTCCTTTCCAAGTTGTCATTACAGAAGTAAGTTTATAGCAGCAAATATGCTATATCTTCACTACAGAAGCTCTCCAGGATTTTTTTTCAGTTTTATATGTATATAATATTCATGCACATATAACTGAACTCCTGAGAACTACTGGTGCCTCTTCTTGTTTCCCATTTACCCCCAATGACTTTTTGGAAGCCCTCTTCATTCCACCGTTGTAGGTTAAAACACAGGCTGGAAAACTTCTGCTTTGTAGTAACCACATTGCAGTAAGATTTCTCTTCAATAGATTGCGCAGAAATGTAAATTTACTTTGTAGTCCCCCTTCAGTTTTAAGCTTCCTATGGCCAGCAGTACATAAAGGGAGGAAAGGGGTAGATTTATACAATATACATTGCAGTTGATGATTAGAAAACATTTGCAAGCAATATACTTTAAACTTCTCCTAGGATTTGTGTTTGTTTACAGTGTCCACAATCAGAAACAAGTAGCATAGAGTTACCATTTACTAACTGTAAATTTCTACTCTTGAAACAAAGACGCCCACTTCTGCTCACACCTTCCTCCACAGTTCTTGCAACTTAACAGGTAGGAATTCAGCCTTAGTGTTTTCCACTGTCTTTAGACTTTCCTAACTGCA
This sequence comes from Pampusana beccarii, assembly GCA_013399365.1. Classification (NCBI taxonomy): domain Eukaryota; kingdom Metazoa; phylum Chordata; class Aves; order Columbiformes; family Columbidae; genus Pampusana; species Pampusana beccarii. The sequence continues at coordinate 26,869 of VWYH01009511.1, read as the reverse complement.
GAATGTACTTTCTCAAGTTTAAAACTGATATCACTAATCGGATTATCACAAGTAAAAAAGTATGGATATGTCCAAAAGGGAAGAGCTGAGGAGATAAAAAGTCTTCAAATGACTCTGAAGTGCTTCTACAGACTGCTTCTATTACAGTATTTTTAATATATCAAACAGTATAAAAATTACGAAATATTGCAAAAACATAGCAGGAATATTGCTGCGAGGTTTTAAAATGTTTTAGTGGATGCTGTTACAAATGTTACAGAGTTAATGCAATGAGTTCTTTACACAACTTGGAAAATCCCTGTCCCTCTGCAACACTTTCTAGAAGTAAAAAGAAACCTAGAATATTCATATATATAAAACATAAATTTCTCCACTATCAGGAGTCTTCACGTATTTCTGTTGATATCCTCAAAGAAACTCTCTAAAAGAAAAATAAAACAATATATAAAACAATATCAGTTTGAGTTCTCTAATACAGTACAAGGAGATAAAACCAATATATATTTAATTGAAATACATAATGTGAGAAGTTTAAAAAAAAAAAAAAGGGCTTATTTTTCTAGACTCTGGCAGGTTTTTTTTCTGAATTAACAGTTCAGCTTTATGTGAGTGCTGCTTAGGACAAAGATGACAGAATCTTAAAAATCTTTGTCATTGTCAAACACTAACACTGGATTTCAAGCTATTTCATAGCTGGGAATTTAAAATGTCTGCATTTCTATTTAGTTTAATTCCATCACTTTCTCTTATTTATTGTGTTTACAATATTTATATATAGTTGAACTTTCAGAGTTGAACACTTTGGGATCTGTGATCTGAAGTGAACTTGTCAACTCATTTAGCTGCTCTGAGGACTACAGCATTGTCTGCAAATATGTATCTCCAAGGGAAGAGTTTGACTTTTGATAAAACAGATACTATCATCTATGGAGACATCAGAGAGCGATGGACTGGCAAGAAATACCACTTCCCCAAATCTCCCAAAATGGTAAATTTAATGATGCGTGCATTTCTGAATGATACTTGAATGTTTTTGTAAGGTTTAGAAGGCAACTGTACGCCTTTAAGATAATGCATTGTGTAATTTTGAACAATTACTTTTTTTAAAAAAATACGTTTTGTTCTGCAGAACAGAACCTAGCTTTTTACCATTTTTTGTTGTGTTTTTCCATTTAATAAGGCAGGGGTGTCAAACTCGTTTTCGCCAGAGGCCACATCAGTCTCGCGGCTGCCTTGGAAGGGCCGAATGTAATTTTAGGACTGTATAAAGGAAGGAGTAGTTACATTTATACAGCCCTAAAATTACATTTGGCCCTTCAAAGGGAACTGCGAGGCTGATGTGGCCCCCAGAGAAAATGAGTTTGACACCCCTGTAACAAGGGAAAGCTCTACAGCCATGGTCTCTTCAGTACCGTTAGTCAAAAGTAAAAAGGTATATAAACCTTTGCTATCAGTTAGCAAAATATATGTTAACTCTGAAACCTCAGTTGAAAACTGATTTCTGTATATGCTTATGAAAGTTATGTACAGATTATATATAAATATTAAGCACTTCCATGCTGAAGAAGAACGAAAGTGAAGATGCAAGGAAATTAATTATAAAGTTTTACATGATCTGATACCAAACTTCAGTTTTACGCGAGATGACTTAGAGGGTTCTCACTATTTTTCCTCCCCTCCCACCTCCATGAATCCTGGATATGGTTTCCAGCAATTTGTCACAGCACCAATTGTCTCAAATACGTGATCTTGATTATTAGTTCTACAGTTAAGCAAGTGCTTGGATCTAGTTTTTGACTTTCTGGGACTTGTGTGAGGCAAAGGTATATACGAAAGACCTACATATGGCGCATGACACCCACAATAACTACAAGTGAGTTAGCTCATCTTTGTAATTATGGTATAAAGCAGCAGTTCTCAGTTTTTTCTGCCTTAAGCTCTCTACTCCAGTCCTGCAAAGATCCAACTACTTTATGGGGAAAACAAACATCCAGAAGTCTGAGAAAGATAATGAGGCTGAGATCCTCCTAACACCTACAGTAATATCGAGGAGGTTTTGCCTTCAAATATCTGCAAGGCACTTGCCCCAAGCAATGTTGTTTTTATTTATTTTTTTTTAACAAGGTCTTTTGTCACAGTCAAGCCTCACACATTGGTATTTTCAGAAAAAAACGCATGAAACATTGCAGCTAGAACATGCTGTGCAAACAACAAGAGTTGGCAAAGCAAAGCTTGGGAAAGTAATTTCAAGGCATGCCTTTTACAAATTGCAAAAAAGTGTTTTCTTTTTAACTAATCTAATATTTTGTCTTCCTTAAAGTCAGGCTTGATACATCATGAGGTTCAGCTACTCAGACCAGGAGGTTTTGATGTCAATACTTTTCAAAAAGTATTTGATATTCTTTGCATTGTGAGGGAACATATCTCAAAATGTGTAATTTTTAAAAAGAAAGGAAAAATCTATGGTTGAAATGCGTTGGATTATTATATAAAAGCCCTCAGGTAGAAAGAAATGCAGTTTTAGTTGCATCATTCATTTTGGTATTACATCACCTTTAGAGGGGGCTCTCTCCACAAAAAGATTGATTAAAAAAGTAGAGGATATTAATTTACTGAGTAATTTTCAAGAGCAGATACCTATTCAACTTATTAATTGAATAGGTATCTGCTCTTGAAAATTACTCAGTAAATTAATATCCTCTACTTTTAAAATTGATTTATACACTGATTTATAACTGATTTATAAAACTGTTTTTAATGTTTAAAAAACTGGGGGAAAAATATTCATTAGGTAGATGGAAATCAGCTCTGTGACTGACAATTTTTTTTCTGTATAGCTTTAGAATATCTAGCTGAGTTAAAGAACAGTAATTTTCTATTGCATTTGTTGTTATACAATTCATAGCACTTCTTAAGTCACTGTTAAAATACGTAGATACCAACCTGAAAATCTCTAATGAACGTTAAAAAGAAGAAGATAAAACCAAAGGCCACCGTCCATTCACAGATCGCACTCAACAAATGGTAAGTATAATCCTGATAAAATGAAACACAAAATGAATTTTCAGATAAACCAGCTAAACAAATATACTCTGGAATGCTATAAAAATAGACAAATATTCTGAGACTTATGACTCATCATCCCATTATCCAGTTGTATAGAAGTCAATTCAGATTTAGTTTTTACAGAATGATAAGTATAGTTACCAAAATTCCATATGTTCCATTAAGCAATATCTTGTGTGCTAACATAAAAAATAGTACAAGAAAACTACAACTAGCACAAGATCAAAACATAGCTTGAATATAATCTGAACCTGAAAAAATTCAGTTCTTATGTGAAGTATACAAAAGTGACCATATTCCAAACTTCTACTCAGAGCCACTGAGTTTAGTAGTACTATCCCTTCCAGTAAATTCTCAGGATGTTTTAAAATGGGGGGCTACCCTGTATGACAGTTCCTGACAAGACCTGTATTTTTAAGTAGATCATGATAGAAAACTACATAATGTGACACAAATAGAAAGTAAAGTGGTTCATAATATGCTATCAACAAATATGCCATCTATTTCAGTAAAAACTTTTTCTCATCCTTGCGTCTCAAGTGAAAAAAAAGCAAAACTGAAAAAACAGCGCCACAACAACAACAACCAACCAACAAGCCAGGGGTAGATTGTGAAGAATTATCTCACAGCTGCCTTGCCACTCTTTGGTTGAAGTACATTTGCCAAGTTTGCTTTTATTAAGCTCTTCAAGCAGGATACACTGTCTGCATTATTTAACCTGCTTTTTTAATACCTCCATGTGGAAAGTTTGCCCAAAAAGAAAACTTGCCTTTTATAGCTGTCAGTCTGAGAATACTGAAATCAGTTCAAATACCTGATATTGATGTTGTTATGCTTCAGGTCAGCCCCTCAATGTTTGTCACAATCGTAAAGACTATTTAATAAAGAATGGTGAGAAAGCTGAGAAAACAGATGTTGTAAAAACCCTCAAAAACCTCAGAATCAAATTGGTCCACTTGTGTTTCATGTATGAAGTTCATTTTCCAGAAACATGACTGTAAAAGGAAGTAGAACAACTCACTTCCAGAATATTTTTTCTACCATTTGTTCTATGGGTAAGTTTCAAATGCTTGGTTAAAATGAAAGTCTAACTCTCTGAAGACTTACCCATCCATCACAAGCTTTGTTACCCAAACCACAGACAGTTTTCTAATGAAGAAATGACGGGAAACCAGCATTGCACAAGTTGGTGAGATTTTACAAATCTGTTCCTGATAATATATTACTCAAAGTCACAGAATCACAGAATCACAGAATGTTAGGGATTGGAAGGGACCTCAAAAGATCATCTAGTCCAATCCCCCTGCCGAAGCAGGACACCTAGGTGAGGTTACACAGGAAGGTGTCCAGGTGAGTTTTGAATGTCTCCAGAGAAGGAGACTCCACGACCTCCCTGGGCAGCCTGTTCCAGTGTTCCGTCACCCTCACTGAGAAGAAGTTTCTTCTCAAATTTAAGCGGAACCTCTTGTGTTCCAGCTTGAACCCATTACCCCTTGTCCTATCATTGTTTGCCACCGAGAAGAGCCTGGCTCCATCCTCGTGACACTCCCCCTTTATATATTTATAAACACTAATAAGGTCACCCCTCAGTCTCCTCTTCTCCAAACTAAAGAGACCCAGCTCCCTCAGCCTTTCCTCGTAAGGGAGATGCTCCACTCCCTTAATCATCTTAGTTGCCCTACGCTGGACTCTCTCCAGCAGTTCCCTGTCCTTCTTGAACTGAGGGGCCCAGAACTGGACACAATATTCCAGATGTGGTCTCACCAGGGCAGAGTAGAGGGGAAGGAGGACCTCTCTCGATCTACTAACCACCCCCCTTCTAATACACCCCAGGATGCCATTGGCCTTCTTGGCCACATGAGCACAGTGCTGGCTCATGGTCATCCTGCTGTCCACCAGGACCCCCAGGTCCCTTTCCCCTACACTGCTTTCTAACAGGTCATTCCCCAAGTCTCTGAAGACTCTTTAATGCTACATACTTTTAGACAAACGTAACAGCATACCCCAAATAATATGTTACCAGGAAAGTTTGGTACCTAATGAGGCTTTACCTTTTCACCTGGAGTCCAATCAATTTTTGTCATGGAAATTCGTGAAGCAAACACAATCACTGGGAAAAACACAGTGTAAAGGAAACTATAAAAGTTTAGTAATAGTGAAAATGTCTGCTTACAAAAAAATAGCCCATCTTCCCATTTCGTAATGCAGGTGATCCTGAACAACCAGAATATCAAATCAAAGTATTATGAAGACAAGTAAATGAAGCACATTATTGAAAGATAACTGACAGGAGCAATCAAACCAAATTTCTGCACAAATACACGTTTCTGTGAGGCCTTCCAAAGTACAAAGCGTAAGGTGAGACACTCCAAAGCTTAGATCATATTCTTGATTGAGAACTGTGGGAGCAGAGTCCTGTGTTGTTGGAAGGGGAACCATGTTGGTTTCTATTGGGTGCCTTGGTATATTTGTACAACTTTCTCTCAGGACTGGGGGTCTCTTTAAAAGCCCTTGCACAACTTCTGAAACCAAAAGCAGGCTGTAGCCGGCTGGCTGATGTGATGATCTGCTGCAACCACTTTTCAACACTGGCAGATCACCTAAAGACCAATAAAATAAATGGGATGGTTCTAATTTCAGCAGGCTGTGGGAAAAGCCAGTAAGTGTGCTGAATGTGTCTCTAGGGGAGGCATTTAATGAAGCCAAGCACTGACCAACGTGATCAAAAGCATCTGCTTAGGATTGAAGGAAATCTTGTGTATGCCATCCGTATTTTATATGTCTGTGTGTCAGGTTCATTTTAGAAGTAGTGCCCCCTTTTGCAGGCCTTTCTCCATACCCTCCTTCAAATAAATCAGGTTGGATAGTTGGTCTAGCTTTATTATCGTGTGATCCTATGAAGAACACTGGGGCATTAGATTTAAATATACTACTGAAAGAAGATACAGCTTTTTAGAAGACCCTGAAACTCTTCATTATGCTATTAATGGTGTCTCAACATACTATATGCATTGCTATAGCAGAAATATTAGAGAGCCCTAAGCAAAGATTATAAGCTCATTTTCATCCTTCATCAGCAATAGTTTAACTTAAAAGGAAAATCATGAACACATAAAGGGAAAACTGTGTGATACACTGTAAAGGATACTAGGAATGAAAGCAACGCATGATATTACAGATATGGCCATCCTTACGTGACACACAAAGTAAGTGTTCCATTGTGGACAGGACTTGTAGGAAATTATAGACTGCAGTGTAATGTATACAACACCTGAGCCAAATGCCACCAAAGCTCCTATGTCATGGACACTGGGCACAGCCAGCTCCTGGAAAGAGAATCAGCACAACGGTTAGATGCTCCTGTTTGTACCTTAGTAGGAATCAATGCACCCTGAGAAGATTGGTGGCCACATTATGCTGAGCACGTACAAGCAGTGGGAAACAGACCTTTCTCCCAACAGTCTACACAAGGAAGGTGAAAGCAAACAGAGAAAGAGTAGCTCAGAGAGGTAAACTGACCATGTCAAAAGCCACCAGGTCATGCTCCTTTCTCATGTTCACATAAAAACATAGATCAATTTTAGTGCTGTTCAACAGCTGGTCTATTACCACAAACAAGAAATCGCTTATGTTTTTCTTAAGAGGTTCTTATACCTCCTTTTTCCCTTTAGCCTGTTGATTCTTTTGCATTAAAAGTCTAATCTGCATTTTGTGGCCATATTCTAACTAACGGTAAAGTTTCATGGGAGCTATTCTAAATAGCAACTACTATATCTCTGTCCTCCACCCTCCAGTGGCCAGCCACAAAGCTCCAGGAAATAAGTCCACAGAAAATTAGTTATATATTAAAAAAAAAAAAAAAAAGTGTTACTTAAAATAGGCTCTTAATATGAAGGTCTTACCCTGTCAGTCTCTTGACTTATTCAGCCCTTTTACTCACATTCAGCCTTTTCACTCATATTTACTCCCCACATCATCAGCCACTTTCATTCAAATTCCATAACAGGTAAAAGCGTATATAAAATTCCAGTATCGTTATAAGTGGCCTATATTTTTGTAACACCCTACCTACAGAAAACTGTCTTCTTTAAAACACAAACAAGTAGAATACCCAGTAACAAAACTGATGAAGATTCCAGAGAAACTATTGTACTCTAAATGCTTTAAAAAATTACAAAGTTGTGCCACCTCTGAATCTAATATCAGACAGCTAAGTTAGCTTTAAAGCTCCTTTCTGTCATCAGAGTATAGCAAAATACGCTACGATGTGAACTACTACAGTTCTATTATAGTGATTCATGGAAACACATTTATATCCTTTCATTACATAATTTAACATCTTTCCTGCCTGGAGGCCACATTTGTCTTTGTCTTGTAATGGTGAATATGTTCACGTGGTCTTTTTTTTTCCCCTGTGCTTTTCTTTCTATTCTTTCCCTTCTATCTCTCTGTGAGGTATTTAAGTGGTATCTCATCTCTACTTGCGTTTTATTCTCCTCTGTTCCACTTTTTACCTTCCATATAGGAATGACAGGATTTGGTATGGAAAGCATTAAGCAAGCATAACTGTTGGCTTTTGCATTTGGCCCCATACACAATACGCAGAGCTTTTCTAACATGGCTCTCATGATTACTCCTATGAAACTGCCACAGCTTCCCTAAAAAGCCCACCACACTCAGCCCCTACAGAACCTGGGAAATGTTGTGACATCCACTATGGTAAACCTCTGAAGCTTTCTAGTCAAAGACAGGAAGATCTCTCTTTATTCACATGTAATGTCTAACAGGCAAAAATAGGCCTGCTGAGACCTGGGTTCTCACTTTGCCTTATTCATTAAGTGCTATGGGATTTTTCCTTCCATATCCAATTATCTTCTTAAAGCTAACTCTCCACTGTCTTTCATTTCTGTATATCAACTAATGTGTTATTTAGAATAGAGAACAAACATTCTATTCATGACCATTACTTATTTTCTCAGAAACTCTTTTGCTTTCAGAGGACACACTCCTAGTGTTTTCTCCCACCCCATTCCTCACTTTTGCTAAGTGTTCAGAGACCAATACCATTAAAACCCCATGCTACCTACAATATCTTACCTTGAAGCAAAAAGGGTGAAATAGATTTCCTTACAAATAATTATGCTACTTAAAAGACTCACCACAAGTGGCACTAAGTTTGAGTAAATAAAAGCAAACCTTAAATATTTCCAGTAAAATTTCACACTGAAGCCTTTTTAACAAACTAGGTATTTTGCCTTGAGGAAAGAGAAAATGAATTGATGCCCAACAGTGTCAATCAGCTCTACTACAGTATGCAGGTATGGTCTTAGCTTACCTGCTGGGGAAAAATAAGTGTAAAGGAAGAAACAGCATGACCCACTGATCAGAGGGACTAGACTGAATGCTAAAGAAATAACTCCAGCTTTGCTTTGGTCTCCTGACCTGAAACAATCACTTGACCTTGAGCAAATCTCATAGCCTCTTCATTTCTCAGTTATTTCTACTGATAAATGGCGATAAGAGTGTACTGTTCACTAGTTGCACATTATGCAGTTAAAAGTCTGAAGACTTGTAAGCCACTATTTCCATATTCCCGGGCAATTAAGCATGCTCAAAAATCTGCTAGGTCAGATCCTTAGCTAGATTAGATCATTACCATGTTCTTAATCCTTCCTACAAACTGCACCTAACATGGAAAGTAAGGTCAAAGCGGAGGAAAGAGAAATCAGGTAAGAAAGGAGTTTATGAACACGCAACAAGAGACAATAGAGATTCGGTAAGAACCAATGCTAGAACTGTCAAGGGGCCCCTTTGGAAACTTTAGGATCAAACCTTCTGCTTCCCTGAATCTCCCAAATTATTTTGCATTCCTGATTTTTTTTCCTTTTTGAAGCTGAGTTTGTTTTCCGTTTCAGTCAAGCAATACTGTTCCCCATCATCTTTTTTTATGCCACATATAAATCTAATCAATGAGTACAGATATTTAAAAGCAGATTAGCATGCTTAGAATAGATTGTAGTGTTTGCAATCCACATGCACTGCCTGGAGGAAAAAATAAAAAGAGCAAGATATCAAAGGCAGAATTTTGTGTCTGAAAATACCATGTCAATTGCATGCAAAATTGTATTGGCTGCTGAAGCTCTAACAGTCTTTACTTTCCATTTCTCTGTATGTTGTCAGGTCACTATATTAGCACAACAGTATTGACTAAAATGTTCCTCAAGGAAAACCATCCTTTAAAAGAGATAATTCAGCTGTTTCCACAGATTTAAAGGGAATATCTCAAACTACGTGCCAGTTAAACTTGACTTGATTCTCAGCTGAAGTTTTCAGTGCAATTGTCCTAATAATTCCCTGTGTCAGAATCTACCCTCTTATAATGAGAAGTCTTATCCTTTTTGGCAAAGTAATCAGGAATTCTACATGTCTCTATCAAAAGACTTAACATGTTGTTATGCTATCTCCTACAGACTCAAAACAATGAGCTAGTATTGTGCTCAATGTTCTAACCTGTCAGCTAAGTCTAGTTTATTCTGTAGAAAATGCTGCTAATGTGCATGTCATCATTCAGGTAACAATACACGTGCTTTTGCTAGTCTGACTTATTCTTCCCTACCTAACTGTAAGCAAACTAAATTGTGAATAGCAAAGCTTTTTTACAGTAAAACTTTCATAGTAAAAATTTTGACAGCAAAGGCATCTGTATTAAGTTGTTTTCTAGTACAGACATGTTACAAGACAAACACACACCAAACCCCTTACTGACATAACTGTACAAGCAAAAAATCTAGTCTATAAAGAGAACGAAAATCTGCATTTTAAAGCTACTGAAAAAAAGGCAGGAGCAAGAAACACATTTTTACTCCATTTGACAAGTATCCACATTGGAATAATGTAAACTACTCTGATCTACTTGATTTTTTAACTGGTAAAACTGTGGCTTAATTTACTATATGAAATATGTGGTCATACCTGAAAAGTTGCAACTATGCCCATTCCAGTACAGCCCATCAACCCAATACATAATGAAAACATGTTGCATGAAGACCCAATAAAGTGTGATGACTCATTTTGCTTCTCTATTAATAAATATCTGATGCACATTGTAATTACAGCTGAAAAACAAAAAATACATATTGTGTTAAATGATCATGTGTTTTTTACATTTTAACACCTTTGCTCTATCCAAACCAAGTACCTTATACATACCTAAAAGTGCTGAAATATTAATCATAAAACCAAAGATACCACTCTCTGGAGGTTTAGTTCCAGTGTCACTAAAGCAGGAAGAGAGAAGAAGTTAAAAGTTAATGGAGATCTATGGAACATAAATGAGACTTACAAATGAAACCCCAAGAGAAATGTAACTCGCGTGAACTGCTGCTATATGCATAAGACATTTAAACATATAAATTGGAATGTTGCCTGCTGCACACTTAAGCTTCATTTTTAGTACTGATCTCTCCTTCTAGAAAGAAATTGTATTTTTAGAGCATAGTATTTGAACTGTATTTCTTCCTTTTCTGTACACAATATGCAGAGATGTGACGGATGTGACATAGGGTAAGAGCGTTGACCTGCTTGAGGGCAGGAAGGATCCACAGAGGCATTTGGACTGGCTGGATTGATGAGCTGAGGCCAATTGTATGAGGTTTAATAAGGTCAAGTGTCAGATCTTGCACTTGGGTCACAACAACTCCAGGCAGCGCTACAGGCTCGGGGAAGAGTGGCTGGAAAGCGGCCTGGCGGCAAGGAATCTGGGGGTGTTGGTCAGCAGCCGGTTGACCATGAGCCAGCTGTGTGCCCAGGTGACCAAAAAGGACAACAGCGTCCTGGCTTGTATCAGGAATAGTATGGCCAGCAGGACTAGAGAAGTGATTGTCCCACTGTATTGGGCACTGGTGAGGCCCCACCTTGAATCCTGTGTTTAGTTTTGGGCCCCTCACTACAAGAAAGACATTGAGGTGCTGGAGAGAGTGCAGAGAAGGGCAACGAAGCCGGTGAGGGGCCTGGAGCACAAGTCTGATGAGGAGCAGCTGAGGGAACTGGAGCTGTTTAGCCTGGAGAAAAGGAGGCTGAGGGGAGACGTTGTCACTGTCTACAACTACCTGAAAGGAGATTGTAGCATGGAGGGTGTTGGTCTCTTCTCCCAGGTAACAGGAGATAGGACAGGAGGAAATGGCCTCAAGTTGCACCAGAGGAGGTTTAGATGGGATATTAGGAAAAATTTCTTCATGGAAAGGGTTGTCAAGCATTGGAACAGGCTGCCCAGGGAAGTGGTTGAGTCACCATCCCTGGAGGTGTTTAAAAGACACATATATGAGGTTCTTAGGGACATGGTTTAGATGTGGACTTGGCAGTGTTTGGTTAACGGTTGAACTTGATGATCTATAAGGTTTTTTCCAACCAAAATGATTCTGTGATTGTATGATGATCCTATGACAGAGCAACATTTTATTCATGAATGACATAAATGATGACATAAATGGCATTTTAGAAATTAAGTTTCTTTTATTTGCTAAACTAACACTGTGATAGAGTAAAACATATCTAATGTAATTCAGTATCCTCATATGTGAGAGAATTTGGCTTAGTTTCCTGGTTTGTTTGAAAGGACTTTACCTGAGAATAGCAACTGCATTCCAATGCCTGAGAGCACTCCTAGGCACTGTTTAGCTTACTAATGTAGATACAGCTTAAGAGTACTCTAGGTCCAAGGTGTTGTAAGTCCTTTCTGCTGAAGCAATTCACTCTCACATGGGATAATTAGAAGTTCGTTGGTGAGACAGAGCACGAGTGTGAGAATATCTATAGAATTTATACATACATGCATGCATACATATGAATAACATCATATACACAAAATACATGTTATATAGGAAATGGAATGCCTTCATCATAGAATCCTTTTCTCTCTTTTCTTTACAGATGTGCAAACACCCACACCAGAGAATGCCCTTTCCTTGCAGGAAGGACATATTCCTGGGAGTATGTGAATTCAACTCCCCTCAAGCAGGACTCTTCTATACAAGGTGAGTGCTCTGTTGAAATAAGAATACTGCAATGCCATCAGCTCTTTACACTATTTTTTCTTCTCTGAAGTACGCTGAGTTGAGGACATCTATTTGATCAGGCTCTGTTGGTCAAGCCAATGGAAAATATGTAGCTCACAAATCTTTACAGAATTTGGGTATTATTGTCACCAGTACCAAGAGGCACAACTGTGTGTGTAGACAGAGACACTCAAGGAACTCTACTGTCGGGAATGTAAACTCATAGGGATTTTAGCTAATGCCAAAGTTCAGTGGAAACAAAGCAAAGATCCTGAGAATGAAACTTTCTCTTAGGTGTATGATGAGACAAGTAGCTACTTTTTTTTTTTAATGTGATGCAAGAAGATGAATATTCTTCATTCCAACAGTGAGGCCAGATTAGTTTCCAGTGGTAAACTTCTGCACCTACTACCTAGTGCAGCCAAAACGACATGTTCAGCATGAATGCCTGTGTTCCTAACACCCAAAAGAGAAAGCACTCTCTACATAAGTAATCTTTCTTAATGAAAGTTTTTGACAATTTTGTTAACTTCAAGCCAAAAAAGTATGACGACATCAAAAGAATAAATTTTTTAGAAATTATATTCTCTTACAATCCCCTTCTATTTTATAGAAGCACTTGTGTAATCAGTTGCTAAGATGATTTATCAAGAATGGGAGATGCAAAAGCTGATGCAAAAAATAGAGAAAAATCTTTTATTTATTTTGACTAGATTGGTTCCAAATTCTCAGAAAACAAAAGCTTGGACCAGGCTTTTAGACAAGTCTTTACAACTTCTCAGGCCTTAAGAGTCCCTATTCATCTGTATTTTCTTGCTCTAATGCTTTCTGAAAACCTGTACCAGCTTGTACTCTGTGTTAGTCTTGTTGCTCTTTGATAGTGGAATTGATGAAAACAGTACAGTAACTCTAATTTTTGTGTTTGCCACTTCTGAAAATCATCTTAATCCATTCTCCATTTGGCTCATTTTTTAACCTTGAATGTCACACCTTTTCCTCATCTTTATGGAGTGTTTTCATAAATCTGACAAAGGACTCCATTTGAAAAATGGGCCTCTTGTGACAACCTTGAAGGACTTTTGCAAATCAGAAGCTGCTCTATGCTAAGTACAGGACTGTGATCACTTCAAAGCTTTTAGAAACCTTTAGCTGAGAAGAGAACGGAATCGGCACATGCAAAGAAAGCCATTTGCAGTTCTTGAAACACTTCACATCATAAGAGCAATGCAAACAGCCTGAAACGGAACTGAACTCCATTCATTTTTTAATTAAAGCTTTTCTTAAACTAAAGCTTTACAGGTAAATTTTGCTATTGTTGATTTTTAAACCAAACAGTCTTAGATATATAGTTTCAAGAAATTTCATACCAAGAATACTGTATCATATCTACAATGTATTTACAAAGTATTGCACTGTACTTCTAAGGACACAAACTTTGTAATGCCATATTTTCCACTGAAAAATACCTGAAGCTAAATGAAGATATAAGTACATTTTTGTTCAACTTCTGGTCTGTTGCTATGGAAAAAAGAAAAAAAAAAAGTATTTGTGACAGTTACTTTCTTTTCATTAAAAAGAAAAAAGCAAATGGCAGGTATGAAACAAGAACATGTGCTCACTTATTTGCAATGGTGCATAGGTAAGTACAACCACCACAGAATAGATGAGGAACCTTGTATGAAAATGACAACATGTGTCACTGCCTCAGGTAGGTGAATTCTCCAGTCAAACAGCTTTCTGAAGAGTGGAAGACAAGAAGTAGAGGAGATAGGAAATAATTTTAGAGCCTGAAGAGTCGTTATCAATAAATTTTCTTCATAGCCACCATAAACTATTTATCTCCAAACTGAAGTCCCAAAATTTTAACGTAGGAAGATTATATTCTGCCTATAGGGATTCTCATTGATCCAGAAGTACTAACTGGCAGCAAATATCTTAAGGAAAACTCCCTTTGCTCTTTCACTGAGAATTCAAACCACCAAACAGGCACCCAGCACACCCAAATTAGTTTGGATTTGAGTAGTTTGAGCAAAAGAACTAATTTGGGCACAACTTAATCATCTTTTAGTCCTCAGCTGCTAGAAAACAGAAAATGATATTCATTTTTATCTACCCAGAAATGTATTTATATGGTTTACTTGAGACATTAGCACAGTTTCAACGACAAATTTAGATGTGGTCTTTCACTGTGATAGCTGTTACATGATAAATAAAATTAACAAGTTATCTCAAGGCATACACAGGCTTGAGGAATGTAAACAAGAATTACAGAAATGTTGAACTGAAATTGGCCAACATTTTTCTCCTTTGTGTAACTGGAATTTCCCCATACAAGCTCTACTTAATTTTTATAGTTCATTTTAAGTTATTGCACAACTGAAATGTTGCAACATTCTTCCTCTTTCTTTTTATCACTCTAAGTTTCACTAAATCACGTTCTTAATCCCATGATTCAGATGCTTAGGCTGAAACAAGGACTGCAAAGTAATATGAACTATGTTTTGACTACTTGCCTGAGTACTTAGAAGGAATCATCATATTAGTCCCAAGTGCACCTGCTACGAAGATCATATGCTTAGACCGTGCACCTTTAGAATTATTACAGGTGGTTCACCAACAGCCAATGTGTATCCTTAGTCCAAATGTTGTGTTAAAAGGATGTAAAATAAACAAGACATCTGTCTTTTGAAAAACTTTACTAGCAAATGCAGAGGACCTGAAACATGAATGGGTTGGGGATTTCTTCAATCACTGACACAGCCTCATCTGTCTTGTTGTTTTTCTAGGGTATTGTGATTACTTAGTTAAAGGATAAGAATGATTTTTTCAGTGAGATGTTCAGTTAGATTGATAACTATGGCAGCTGTGATACATTCAGCAGTTACACAGCTATGACTTGTAGGTTTAGTCTACCTCTTTTAAAAGAATGACACGAGATATCTGGGCTGCCAAAAACTTGACTGCAAACACAATTATACAGAAAAAACTTTCCTGTCTTCTCATATATTTTATTGAATATTTTCTTATTCAACATAAGAAACATAATTTGTCAAATGTCTTGCTACAGGACCTCGACATCCTTCTAAGCACAAACCATGTACTGAGCATGGACACAGTTACGTCAAACGGTTTATTTTTCTTGGTTAATAATGCACAAATTGCACTGGTTACAAGCACTTTTGTGTCAGTAAAACTGTGTATACAATAAAGGAAGACCACGAGTACCACCACTATTATTAAGGCAAAAGGTTATTTGTGCATATACAAGAACAAGGCTTTCTAAGAGCTGAGTCCAGATTTGGGCAATCTTAAAAAAATTTGCTAACATAAGCATGAAGCCCATCTTTATCTGGCTCAGTTTGTGGGCTGTGGTATCATTTGCACCATCTCACTTGCTTATGATAACAGGCCCTGATTTTCAGTCAAATTTATGTGTATGTACAAATCAGGTTAGCAGTCTTCTACAATCATGCACATCCATGAAGACCTTCAAGCATTTAGGTCTAGATGTATCCTGAAAGATGTATTTGAAAGTCTCTTTTTAGATCTTCTATATATCAGAGACCACTCTTGGATTTCTGGCTACTTAATCTAGTAAAAGCTAAATATTAGTAATTTCAGTTTAGATCTAGATGTTAACATGAGCAATGTATAAAAAATTATTCATACAGAATTGCGCTTAAATGACTAAGGTTACGGAAAACAGATGCCAGTCACCTCTTGGGGAACCTGTTACGCTCATTGTTCCTATGCTGAAGAGCTAAAAGGCGTGTTTGTGGGGCTTTGTGTCCTACAAAAGCTATTGTAGGGCTTCGAGTCCCATCGCCATCTGGTGTACTCTGGCCCAGTTCTTGAGCTACACAAACAAAACTACATTTCCACCACTTACTCCGTCAGTTTTCCTAGGGATGGGGCATCCAGCACACTTTGACTCCAGCAGAAAACCGTTTCAGCTCCTTTCTACCACATCTCTCAGCGTTCAGGTGCTGTGGCTCTCAGAGAGGGCTGGGTGCTACAGGTAGTGATGGGTGACAGGAGCGGGTCCCTGCTCTGCCCCCCTCATGGGGAGGCCCTGCCACCGCTGCTTCTCCTCCTCCGGGGAGCCTCACATCCGTGCCGGGGGCCCGTCCCCAGCGGCGGTGGTGGGGAAGAACCGCGGAGCCGTCGGAGCGGGAGCCCCTCAGCACGTCCTGGCCGAGCCGCCGCCTCGCAGCCCCCGGCCGTCACCCCCCAGTCCCGCCGTCACCCCAGGCCTCACCTGATGTAGGGGACAAGGGGCTCGACGTGCCCGGCCAGCACGGCGATCACATAGGAGATGATGAAGGCGGCCGAGGACCAGCTGACGAGCAAAGCAGGGACGAAAGCCACGCCGGGCATGCAGCACAGCATTGCCGGCGGCTGCGCTGCCCGGGCCATCGGCGGCTTGGGCGGGAGCGCCCGGCCGGGCTCTGTGGCGACGCCCTGAAGTCACGGGCCGTGACCGAGGACTTGCGGGACGGTCACACACACACACACACTCACACGGGCTGGCTATCACCCTCCCGCCTCACACGTGTCTTCCCCCGCCGGGCAGCGGCGCTGCCACCACCGGCAGCCCCGGGGATTCCCCGCCGCCCGTCGCCGTCCATTCACTTTCGTTTCTCCTCAGCGCTCCCCCGGGGGGCAGCGGCAGCGCCCGCCCCGCCCCTCGCGCCGCGGCCAACGGCCGCCAGCGGCTATAACGGCCCGGCTGGCTGACCCCGGCCGCTGGGGAACCAGGGGACCGGCTGCTTGTTCGCGGCAGCTCGAAGCGATTCGGAGAGTTTCTTGTCGACGCCCGAAAAAACTTTCCCACAGTCCCAGCCCCAGTCGGCTCGGTCGCCACTCGTGAGGCCACGGCGCGGGAGGTGCCGACTGGTTCAGAGACCCTGAGATGCGAAGATCTCATTGTGGAGTCCTACACGGTACAAGGCTCACCCGGCTTGGACTTGCATCTAAAGCACATAATGTAGCCTTGTTTTGCACATCTTCTGGAGGATTCACTTTTTCACACACTTAGAGGGAAACCACAGTTCAATCCTAAATCACGCTGTGTTCCGCATTTTTGCTTGGGTTTAACCTGAAGCCATGGACAATCTGTCGAGGTTGTTTCTGTTTCCTTTGACTGTTCAT
The DNA here is from genome assembly GCA_013399365.1 of Pampusana beccarii. Classification (NCBI taxonomy): domain Eukaryota; kingdom Metazoa; phylum Chordata; class Aves; order Columbiformes; family Columbidae; genus Pampusana; species Pampusana beccarii. The sequence continues at coordinate 9,599 of VWYH01009511.1, read as the reverse complement.
ATTTATCTGCCTTCCAAACTAACATCCAAATGCATGCTCACCATGCTGAAACACAGATGAATACGTGCATACTCCACATCTCTCCTTTCCTCTCCTTGAAAATTTATTGTGAGTCTTGTCTTCGTAGTCTCGGTAGAATGTTCTGAGTTAGAAGGGACCCACAAGGATCATCGAGTCCAACTCCTGTCCCTGCACACAACAACCCCACAGTTCGCACCGTGTGTCTGAGGGCTTGTCCAGTCTCTTGAACGCTGTCAGGTTTGGGGCTGTGACACCTCCCTGGGGAGCCTGTTCCAGTGCCCCACCACCCTATGGGTGAAGAACCTTTTCCTAATGTCCAACCTAAACCTCCCCTGGCACATCTTCCTGACATTTCCTGGGGTTCTGTCATTGGTCGCTAAAGAGAAGATATCGGCACCCTGTATGTACGTTCACATTCCCTGTGGTAGAAGCGTACTAAGTTAGAAGGTGAGTACTTTGCGTGCCTTTCAAGGTATTGGGAAGTAAGATAGAAATTTAATAAAAGAACTTGATACTGCGTACATTTGTGTAAGTACTGAAAAGTAATCAACTAAATTATTCTACCACTAACACTGGAGGTAGCTCTACACACTATGCCTTTTGGCAGTAGCATGTTGCTCACATTCTTAATGTATAACTGGAGTCTAATAATTCACTGCTACTTCATGAACTCAAGCACTTAAAAAAATGCCCATCTCTTTTCATATTGGCTAATGCTTCTGTACTATTCTAAAAGAAAGGTACTTTAGGTATAAGGAAAGCAAAGGTTTGGGAAAACAAAACAAAAGCAACACAAATTCATACTTGATCTTTCTGTAGGTAATCTGTCTTCTAGTAATTTAAGTAGCAGAACTTTCTAGCTGACAGAAAGCATTGATTTCTTTTCAAGTTAGAAATGCAAAAATAATGGAACAAAATTTCTAGTTGAGCTGTCTTAATATAGATATCTTTGTTTTATTCCCTTGAAACAGCAAATTAAAAGCAATACTATACTGGCACTATACCTAGTCTCTTTCGTGAATAAATGGATTGCAGATATAAATCAATGTTAACTAGATTTATGGGAGTAGCGTTTGACAATGTTTTGTCAGTAATGTAGTATTCCATCTTGATTCTTTGTTGGAAGAGGGTCATGTTTACTTTATTTACTTCCTCAACATTTAAATGACATTGTTGGAAAAACATTTCATCCACCATTCTGCAAAATCACATTATACTAACTATAGTTTTGTGAGTAGTAAATAACTCACTCTTAAGTGAGAGTTGAAGTATTTAAATCCTTCACATGACTTTTTGTAATACCTGGACACTATTTGGAGCAAAAGAAAAAGGCATGCCTTTGGCTCAAGCAGGTGGTAACTTAGTGTTTGGCAGTCACTTGCAAAGGCACTTCGTTGCTATGTAAACATTCATTATAGCTCACCTGATGTTTCTTTATACTTTTATTGTAGAAGGTAGTCAGTAACAACATATAATTTGAGTAGTGACTTTTTTTTGGTGGTTTTTTTTTTTTTCGGTCAGCACTGTTAGTACTTTGTACTTCAAAAGATCATTAGGAGCTTCAAGGAGTAACAAATATAGGTTACTCATAAACTTGCGGGAAGTCATTTTATTTGCTGGTATTGAGAACATCAGTGCGGTTTTCAAAGAAGGTCTATATATTTTGATTTATTGTGCTTTGGACAAATTATATTAAAACACTTGGCGGTATAGAAATATGAAGTAACTATGGGCTTTAATGAAGCTTCACTGGATTTTTGTAGATGAAAAATTAGATAGGAGCCAACACACATCCCAGAAGGCCAGTCATATCTTGGGCTGCATCAAAAGCAGTGTGGCCAGCAGGTCAAGGGAGGTGATTCTGCCCCTCTGCTCTGCTCTGGTGAGACTCCACCTGGAGTCCTGTGTCCAGCTCTGGAGCCCTCAGCACAGGAAAGACATGGACCTGTTGGAGAGGGGACAGAGGAGGCCACAGAAATGATCAGAGGGCTGCAACAGCTCTGCTGTGAGGACAGGCTGGGAGAGTTTGGGTTGTTCAGCCTGGAGAAGAGAAGGCTCCGGGGAGACCTTATTGCGGCCTTTCAGTACTTAAAGGGGGTTTATAAGATGGAGAGAGACTTTTTACCAAGGTCTGTAGTGACAGGACAAGAAGTAATGGTTTTCAACTGAAAGAGGGTAGATTTAGATTATATAAAAGGAAGAAATTCTTTACAATGAGGGTGATGAGACACTGGAACAGGTTGCCCAGAGAAGCTGTGGATGCCCCATCCCTGGAACTGTTCCCCACTCAGGCTGGATGAGGCTTTCAGCAACCTGAGCTAGTGAAAGATGTCCCTGCCATGACTAGAGAATCTTTAAAGGTACATTCCAACCCAAACTATTCTATGATTCTGTGGTTTAACAAAGTGATCAGACTACTTTGTTTAAAACATCAATATAAATTTATGCTTGTCAGTGCAATGTCATATCATAATCATTAGAAAAATAGATGTGTCAATGTATGTAAATAATAACATCCGTGCCAGTGATTTGAAAACATACGAAGGTAAAGGAAATGTTCTGGAAGAGACCTAAAAATAGGCTATGCTGGTGGTACTTGTATTCCCACTTATCTTCGATTTTATTCACAATCTGGTTTCCATGGATTTTATATTTATTATATGTGAGCATTTTCTTTATCACATTACTTTCTGAGGAAAGTCAGGTAATTTCAATTACCTAAGGATCATAAAGAGATCTCCTGTGCAAAGTGTCATGTAAGAAGCTCATTGTTTTGCTCTGTCACCTACATAGCACTCTTCAGTTTTTAAAAGATTGTGTCCTAGAATAAATTTTGCCTTGGCACTTCTCATTTGAGAAGGGTTATACACTGTTTTTTAAATCTCTTTCCCATTCTGCTCTCCTTACTGTTCAGACCTGTATCTGATTAAAAAAATGCACTCATTACTCAAATGCACTCCTGACGCCTTGTGGGTGTGTACACTATGGACTTTTTCAGCTGCTGGTGAAAAGTTTATTTATTTGTCACTGACAGGCATTTTCTTTCTAACAGAAAATACAGGTAGCTAAAACAACTTGGGAGGAAGGGCTGGTTTGAAGGCTCAGGGACTGAAGCAATAGTGGGGCAATCACTTTTTCTAGATACATAAGCATCTCACTTTGAACACTGATAAGAAGAATATTGAGTAGTACCTTCTAGATCTGGACAGGTTACTTGCACACTTCACTTCTCTGGTATGCGTCTATCACATCTAGACCATTTTTTAAATCTTTTTCTCAACATCAGAAGTGGCTAGTGGCTAATGATGTGCTATGTCCAACAGAAAACCTCCTGGAAATGTGGACTACCTACTGCTGAAAATTCTGATCCTGTTTTCATGTGTTAAACTAGATTTGCCACAACAGTTTACAGATGTTGGTTTGTCTGTCTTTACTGCAGCATATTGCTAAATACAGGGCATTTGACTATTTCATTCTGTTTATACCATGCTTTGCACATTGCTGGCTGCATTACTGTTTGCTCCTTTCATAAACTTCATTTTTTTCTGTCTGGTCACTGTTGCCACCAAGGTCTAACAAGGCCACAGAGAGCAGCTACAGATGCTTCAGGCTAGTATTACAAAACCTCTTTATCTTGGAACTATTTGTCTCAAGCTGATACAAATGTAACAGACAGACTTACTTAGTATAATGTAATTTTACAAAACCTAAATATTTTGTCCAATTTTGTCTTTTCGGTTTTAACAAACTGTGTCTTCCACCCTTTCTTAGCCTTTGCCAATGTCCTTCATGGTTCTTTTATATCAAAGATTTGTGCTACTTAGCACCTCTGATAAGACCACAAATAATATGGAATAAAGTCAGAAGGATTACTCTTGTTCAGTAAAAATGCAGTGAAATCAGTATCATGAAGAATAAGCAAATGCTCAGCTTTGCATCCTGGCCATGAGCACTGTGATAACTTGTGGGAACAGAGCATCACTGTTTCTTATTTGGCGGAGGAACTCTGGATGGAGGAAAAGCTGGTGCAACTCTGGTAGTCCCAAAGAAAAGATCATGAGCTACACCTGGGTCTTGTCTGTCTGGGTCTTGTCTGTACCAGCTTTTCCACACTCACAAACAGCAGTGGCAGATGGAGGCATCAGGTTTTCCAGTGGTACAAGCTGTGCATTGTTGCAGCCCATTATCAGGGTTTGGTGGGAGGCTGAATGAAGTGGTGCCAGGGGCAGCAGTGGCCAGAGGCTTCCCATTAGGGCCCACCTGAGTGGGTTGCTCCATCTTATAGGGCCATCTGCCACTGTCTTGCTGGAGAAAACCGCCTTGGTCCTTCTCCCTGGATGGGCCCTGGGGGATTCTGGTTGTTCCTTGGAGGCTCATGGATCAAAAATTCAAAGTCTAGTTTTTCTGGGGATAACGGAGTAAGTCACTGTAGGTGTAGGGTACAGGAAAGTAAAGGACTTGTGATGAATTCTTACCATGTTCTGAAATAAAATAGATGTGAAGAACAACAGTTAATAGGGCTTTCCAAAAAGACCCTGTAGTAACTATTTCCACTTTACTCTCTTTGTAGTCTCTTAAGCAATTTTAGACATAAAAACTATATTTCCAAGCAACAAAGGAAATTGTTCATCCTAAACAGATCCTTTATCTATTTCATCCTTCTGTCTGATACTGTGATCCATATTGGATGATTGATAACTAATCAAAATTAAATGTCCCCCTAGTGTTCTGAGTCTCCATCTTACTACTGTCATGTGAAAAGAATGTGCCATTTGATACAGCCACAAAATCTTCTTGAGCACTCCTCATCATTAAAGGCACCTCCATTTCTTTCTGCTAAGTGTGCTGCTGAGTGGATTTAAAGGACTACCCTGTCCATTCTAACCATCAAATCCGTATGGTCTGTTCTCTATGCTAGTGCAATTTGGTAAGATTAACAAAAGGAACATGAATTCCAGCACTATTATGTAACAATGACACCAGTGTACTAAAAGCCCTGTCTTTTAGTGTTAAAATACAAAATAATACCTTTTTACTCTTTAGAACAATCAAACATTTGAGAGAACTGGGCTTTACTCTGATAAACTCTATTCTACCCTAAATATGGTGCATTCTAACTCCCTGTTTAATTTAACTCATTTCAGTACTTGATGGCTCTTCATCCTGTCTTCCACAAAAGACAGAGCAGTTGACATTCTGCAGAAGAACTAGACCATGCCAAGGTGCCTGCTAATTTAGCCACAATGACATTGTCTATCTACCTGCAAGGTTTCAAAAGATTTATTCTGGCTTTCTGTAGGCATTTGTTATTTTACTTTGAAGTGGTCAGAAAATAATAGGATCTTTCAGAATAAAATGTTGGCAAGTATTATGCTTTGAAAATTTGATTTTGGTGCCAGGTGCATATGCTGCCTAACCCTCATCTAGATGCTTGCTTTCAGAGATTTTCAAAATGCCATTGTTCCAATCCTTTGCTCTCCAGTCACTGCTTCTTTTTTTTTTTTTCTGTTTCAAATATATTATTGTTTTCCTTTTTTCTTTAGTTACACTTCATATCTATTATACCAGCCATGCTCTTCAGCTTATTGCAAATATCCTTTGTAGTATCTGCACAAAGAAAAAAGAAGTGAAAAGGGCAGGATTGCTGTTTTAGAGATGATAAAATATTTTTTCCTGAAGAGAAATGGAGCCAGTAGAGAAATGGGGTCTGAAGAAAAAAAAAAAAAAATCTATAATCTATCAACAAAATTTTCAAGTAAGAAGTCATAAATGTTCCATTCATACCTATCCAGAGGGTTAGGAGCTGAATATCTGATAATCTTCACAACTAGTGAGACACCGAAGTACTGAACATGATTTTCAAACTTCTACTTTTGCTACAGTACTAACTGAAAACTCTCACTAGCTGCATATGATCAGAATGCATTCACTCGTGTGGCCAAAATTACTTCAGATACTACTGATTTAGAGATAATCCATTACAAGGCATAACCTCAGGGACCAACATCATCTCTCAGAAATTGATCACTCGTATTCAATCTCTATTCTAGAGGTAATGTCAGTGGCGCAGAGTCTTATCAAAGGCTAAGGTCTCTATAAATGGTGAATCAAAATTAGATTATTTTTTGAAGGATGTTCAGTCACTGTCTTTTACTCTTTTATGTTCTGAATGAGTAATATGATTTAATTATTGTATTTGATAGATAGCCGTAATACCAAATTCTCTGTGCTGTACTGAGCTACTCATTCCAATATGCCTAAGGGTACTGCTTTAAATTTCAGTAACATAGATATTAACATTCAGATATTGTTTTTTGGTGGGTGAAGAGGCAGAAAGATAATGCCTAGAAGGCCGTATTGTCTCCCATTTTCTTTCCATAGAAAGTGCTAATGCAGGTCTCCAAAAAACTGACAAGCACACCAGCCTGTTTTGACTGCTGTTTAGGGCCTAGCCCTCTACAGCCCTCTGTTGGCTCCTGGGTGTGCAGAAGATACATAAATTCTCAGAGGAGCTTGTCCTTAGGAGTATGTTAATATAGTAAATGATCAATGCAAGTGGAGCAGAGAAACCTTTCATGGACTTTGGCAGGGAAGAAACGGGCCAGAGCTGTTGAGAGGGGCAGTAGGTCCCCGTTGGTGGGTCAGCAAGTGTCCCCAGCTGCCAAAATGTCATGCTACAACTCAGCTAGCTTTAACCCAGCTGCTGCAGATCATGTTAGTTGCGAAGATCTGGTAACACAACTTTTGCTTTGGACTATCAACTCGCATGCTTCTTACCAGGAGCTCACATAACCTGCCCTGAAGTCCACACTGGCAAGGTTTCACTGTTACTCATCTTCTGCTAAACAGGACAAAGCTACCCTGGATACTTACACATGCTATTTTTACATTATATAGAGATGTAATTTCAATGGTAGGTATTGATAATCAAGGAAAAATTAGGAGGTTTTCTAAATTATGTTTATGCTAATAAAACTGCTTTTATTACTTTTATTTTTCTTAAACATTACTGAAAAGAGACTGCTTAGACCAGATGTACAAAGATAATTATGGAATAGGCATTTAGGCAGATGTGTAGATTACTACTAAAACCAACAGGAATTTAGGCACTTTTATAGGAGCTTTTGAGGACTTCAGTCCTTCTGAGCATGTGCATTACAAGAGTGAGTGGTGAAACAGCTGGCTACCTTTTTCTCCTCTCTGTCCTTCAGTGTATGGGGCAAACGTGTTCACAGCTGCGTTTTTACAAAAGTTCTTAGAAAATCTCTTGTGAATAGGGCAGGAATAGAAATTATGGTTCCATAATTACAATAAGCAAATACAAATTGGCCCCTGCCTCTGCTGCAAAACTCTTCTATCATGATAGCCAAGTCGCTTCAAACAAACTTTCCACTGGTAAGTCATTACCTCTGTGTTCTTTAGTTTTGCTTGCCTGACTTGAGACACCTCTGAATGTTTAGAACTTCTGAGCATTCACAAATGCAACTAGAGTCCATAAGAGCAAACTGCCGAGCCTTTGGAGTACTACCAGTTAGGTCTTGTAATGTGAAAAATTGATTCTAAAGTCAAAGCAGGCATAAAACTTGATGAATTTTGTCTTTGCCTTTGTGCTCAGTAATATTTGCTTCACCAAGTGCTAGAAGATTAATTCATGTTTGTGAAACAGACCATGAAGTGATGAACATTGGAAGTCTATGAAGATGTTTAATCTCTTTGCTTTAGTGCAAGATTCATGGAATGTGCAGTGAATATTATTCTTGGCTAACAGAAACACCTGAGATACTAAGTTGACCATTTCTGGTCTTCTGCCTCAACCAAAGATAATTACATTATTGCCTCGGATATTTAGCTCTTACACTTCTCCCTTCCCACTAAATTAGAATGTAAATTATTTGGAAAGGGTATTCCACAATACTTCAGATTTTCTGAGGAAGGAACAGTGTGAGTGATTGCTATTTTCCCACAGTAGACAAGAAGAGTAGTAGCAACTCCTGCCTTCCTCGAGCCTTTGAACATTACAAGATATCCAGTCCTGTTTAAAAGACATAGTTATTGCTTTCCTTTTGAAAATAGCTTCTACCTCCTTTCAGAAAGAAGGTCTAATCGTAGTAAGAAAAACATCTCAAATTCAGAGAGCTTTCCAAGATTTAAGAGATGTAAAATGTTGGTGAAGTTAACTTGCAGAAAATCAGGATCAAGATAAAGTGTGTTTATCATTATTTGACTGCTTATTTAGTTTAGTTCACATTCCACAGAAGGCATATCTTTAAGTCCTGCTACGTGCACCTTCAGGTTAATGCAAATACAAGTACAGTGAAGTAGATTATTCCAAGAGCCCAACAGTTTACACGGATAGTGATTTGGCAAGGCCCTTAAGTGTATGTTTGATTATAATGGCAGTGCCTAATTTTTAGATATCCTGACACCTAGTGGAATTTATAGCTCCAATCAGAATATCTGGCTTCATTTGCCTGTACTGGGGAAAATGGAGAAACTTAAGTATCCCATTCTTGGATGCAACAGCAAGATACTCACCTGGACAGCTGCCTAAGCAATGCATTAGATAAAATGTGAAAAAAGAGAATTTGGCCTGAGCCCTGCCTCTTTCAGAGACATGTTCATAAAGCTGGCTGCAAAGTGATGCAAGGTCCCTGGTCTGGTTTATGGTTTTCAGCTTGGAAAGAATTTCTAGTGGCAGATGTACAAGGATCCAAGCAACTTGAATTCAGATTATTGCAAAAGGGATTTGAACCTGCAGCTACTATGTATACCCTGTAACTTGCAATTAATTAGCAAGATGAGGGTGGCCTTGTTGTCACCTGTTTTTCCATCAATGCCTTTCTGTGTTGCATGGGATAATTAAGCCCTTGGTGGACTGAAGATGGCAACAGTGTATGAACCCATGGCAAAATGGGTATATAGGGGAACATCTGGAGTACAGAGAGTCTTGTCTCCTGTCACAAGCTGGCTGAGTGCTCTCTCAAGGCTTGATAGGTATTCCTTTTATTCCTATTTCAAATATGTTCCAGAACCTGTTTTCATCTTTTTGTTTGTTTGCTTGCTCGTTTTCAGTTTATTTGTTTTGTTTTAACCTGGTGACAGTATTGCATTTAGTTTAAATAAACTTCTGATTTTCATTAATGTCATGTGAACAAGCCAAAATCCTTTAGTGTCTTCTCAGAAGGCATGATCTTGTTGTTCCTTTCTGTGCATCTGCTTCAGTTAAAATATATATTCCTTGAACATGAGTATTCTACAATAACGACAGATAAAGTCACATCATGATTCGTACAGTAGCTTTTTACCTGTCTGTATCTATTGGAATACTTTGGCTGATAACTTATAAAATTATATAAAGATTATGTGAATTGGTATGATACAGAAGTATTTATTAGTCTGTATAAATGTATCATCCCACACTTTGCACTAATTATTAATCCAGGCCTTGAAGTAATTCAGTTTCCCTGACTGATTTTCTGCTTTACTGTGGTGTTACATGTCTCAGCTTCATCAGGCCACACCTGGAATACTGTGTTCATTTTTGGTCCCCACTATACAGAAAAGATGTGGACAGGCTG
>VWYH01009510.1:0-11928 GCA_013399365.1 Pampusana beccarii | reverse complement strand
CTTTGCCTTGTGTTGAAGTAAAAGACTGAAGGATATAGTTGGTCTGCTTTTTCGGAGTTGTTAGATTATTTCATTCTTCTATCTTAAACTGCACTGAGGTGGTCACCAGGGTTTTATATATGGTAGTATCAACCTGCCTTTGTAATCAAGAACAGAGTCATATGCTGCATACTACATACCAGAAGCTGTCTTTGAAAACAAATATTATCAATATTAAGAGCTGATGGAATTCTACGTGGTATGGGGCAACGTGGGCAACATAACACATCACAACATCAACAATGAAAACCACATATATTATATTGTAGATTTGATCTTTTCGCTTCTGGACATTTTGAGTCCTGGAGCAAGATTTATACATAAGCTATTAATGTAGGTAAAATTCAAAATATCTGACTCCTTTGGAATTAATATTTCTTGTTGAAATTAGCTGTACAAAATTCAGCTCATGTCCAATATTCTTACACAAAATTCTGGAATTAAGCTTTTATATTCACATTTCTGTTGACACCTATGTTTTTTATTTAACGGTTGTTATCATTCAGTTCCCCAGAAACAGTAACCAAATGACTGTCCCTCCTTCTCTCCCTTCAAGCTACCAAAAATTTTTTGTATTTAGTCTAGATTTTTGCTTTTATTTCCACAACAAGATATTTTTCAGTCTTTTGGCGGTCTGTAAAAATGGGATTTTTATTCTAGAAAACAGTGCTTACTTTGAATAGTTTATTTTATAATAGAAATGCCTTTTACTTTAGCCCCAAAATTCCACCTCCTGATTTATGCCAAACAGCTTATCTACGTGTTGGAAAATGCTTTGTGGGGAGGGAGAGGTGACAGATCTCCTGCTGCAGGTTTAGAGTTATGATCATGTAGACATCTATCCACAGATAGCTTTTATAGCTGAGTCTTGATGGCCTGCTGTGAACTACAGAAAAGGCATGAAGATTTCCACTTTTTCAAGTAGGTATGTGAAACAGGCAGTAGACAGACCAGGGAGGGCCAGGAAAACAAGGGACATAGAAAAACACAAGGGACTTCAGGACACCGAGAAGCCTGGATGGCTAACCAGACTTCATTTGGGGTTTTTAATTACATTTTCTGTGTCTGTTTGACATTTTTTCAAAATTTTCTCCTGCATCCCTAAGATCATCTTTATGTTTTGTTGGACTGCCTTCTTGCCTTTATACAGAGAATACATGGGGTGAGGTTGTTGTTGTTGTTTGGTTGTTTGTTTTTTTTTTAATGATGTTTTAAAAATCTATTTTATAGTGTACATTATTTATCTAAAACATACAATAATCTCTTAAGCTATCCATAAGCACTCAACATGTGTTTACTAAACCTAACGAATAATTTGAAACTTAGATATGACAAAACCAAAAAGCAGCAGTAAATTGAAGAATGAAGTTGGGGTAACAGGATTTTAGCTGCTTATGTATAGAAGTAAATTCACATATTGAAAAAATAAGTGCTGTGCAACAGAGCACCAAGAAAAAGGCTTTTCACTGCATTGCAATTCTCTTGTTATTGTTTTTGTCCTCTCACCTTCAGAGAGTTATAAGGGAAGCTGCCACATGTTTCTACCATATGTTTTGCTCTGTTCTGCCTTAATTCAGTGGATAACACATCAGCTCATCTTCATTTTCACTGTGTTTGTACATCAACAACAATATATGGAAAGCAGGTTTATGAATGTTCTGACTTTCACAGTATTATCAATGCCACTGGCTGCACATTTCTGTAGCTAGTAGATGAGCCCTAAAATTGCTGAGAAATATGGGCACTGGTAGTTTCAACACACAGCAGTTTGTTATGGGAACACATTGTCTTCAGTGCTGTATCTAAATTCTTCAGATCAATATGTGATTTGTGGTTCTTCAAATACTCAATTATCTCAGGTTTTGAAGATCTTGCCTGAAGATAGCAGAAAGAGTATTGATTTGTCTTTAATATAATACTTTCTGAAAGTGGTGCTTGAAACAATTTCAACTTTAAATGTCATGTTTTCCTATAATTATTTTGATCAAATAAGTATAGCATTTGATCATTATAGGCATGGGTAATTTTGCCAGATTTTACAGAAAATATTGCAGGATCTTTGAAGAAAATACTTGTTTAATCCTTTCTATTTTCTCCCTTGCTTACAATGTAAGATAAGTGATAGTTATAGTACAATGATCTAATGTAGCCCTAACACACCGATACATTTTGAACTTTTGTGTTGTATGTTTAACTCCAGCAAAGATTAGAGTGATGAAACACTACAGAGCACAGTCAATAGAGGACACTAAAAACTGGGCATTAAATCACTGATAGCAGTTAAATATATGGCAGGTTTTATTGTTTCCTTTTTGAGAAAGAGAAATACTACAAATGTTGCAATAACTGGAAGCATACATGCTGTGATAAATAGCTATTTTTCAGTTCTGCTTACCCCATAACAAGTGCAGTCAAAAATACTCTGAAAGAGTTTCTTTAAAATTATTTGGGAGATGGGAGATCAAAAAATGAAATGGTATTTCATCACTCCTGTCTTCAAATACAGCAGGAGCAAACACAACTGTAAGTACAATCCCTTTAAATAAAACTTAATTCATTTTACACCGGTTTGTGTGTAGAAGTCTGCTGCTATTTTTAAAGATCTCCTCCCTTAGACTTTTTACTTTTATTCCTAGTTGGAAAAATCAATGAAAGTTTTCAAAAAAGCCAGGTCAGTGACACTTGGACTATGTTTTCTGCAGTGACCTGCTGCTCCTGAACTGGTCTGTGACACAGGAGTCTCATGGCCGTGGTGTATTATGTGAATTGTATATAGTCAGGTTTAGGGATCTTGTAAATGAAGTTTTTCAGAACAGCCTGTCCATTCTAGACAACAAAAACTTAATTAGCTCAAATAACCCAGTTTTTACAAATGGAAATAAATTTGTGTTGGACTAAAAGAGGCAATCCTCAGCAAAATACAACATGTAATGGTATCCCACTCAATGCTATCATATTTCAACTAAAAGATCTTATCTGAAGAAGGTAAGATTCCTACCTCATTTGTTTTATCTATATAATACAGCGTGCAAGTGAACACTTGCCCCCATCATACTTTGTGCTGAAGTAACAGCCATTTAAGTATGTGGATAAAACCACTAAAATTATGAAAGAGGATTAACATTATTTAACACTATAAACTATTTTCCTTGGATGAAACTCCCTTCAGCCCTTTTTTTGGATGGAGTTGTGTCTTCCTTCAGGTCTCAGAGAAAAACTGGAAATGACAGCATTTGGTTCCTGCTCAGCTGGAGATAAGCCAGCACAAGGCTGGAGATGTAGAAGGATCCTTCGCTGCCTTGGAAAGGCAGCTGCAAGTAAAGATGCAGGCAGAACGGCAAAGCAGGGGAAGATTTCACCTATGACCTACTCAGTTTTGGCCTCTATTCAGGAAAACACTTAAGCACACATTTCCTGCTCCTTATTATGTTCCACTAGAACTTAAGCATGTGCTTAAGTGTCATCTGGTGCAGGAACGCTTTCCTGAGCAAACCCGCCAGAGAAACAGACTTTCCTCCCACCACCCTGCTCCTTCCTGCCTGGTGCCTGTCAGCACAGCTGCAGGGACGGAGTTGAACTCAACACGCCGGCAATTACCTGCACCTGAGGATCACCAGATCAGACAACCCAAAAAATGTGTTTCCCACAGTTTCACTTAACGACTGTGCAACCTACTCAGGGCTTAATGAGGTAAAAGAGAAAAGCTGTTGGGAGCTTCTGCTTATTTTATAGCAACAATTAACTTCCATGTTTCTTGGTCTATGGGAATGGGCTGATTTTTATGGATTTAAAGGTGTCCTCATTTGGCAGTAATGACAGAAATTTCATCCATGCTATTAGATTATTTTCATAGCGAAGAGCAGTTATTTGCAAACATACTCCTTTCCGCTTTGCATCTTCTGTTCTTAAAATCTGAACTGAATGCATATTGAGCTAAACACCATATATTCCACATTACTAAGCATTTCTGTCTTGTTTGTATGCAATGTTATGAAGCCAGGGAAGCTGCGCCACTACTCTTTGCTGGAGGGCTAGTTCCACTGGAGATGCTAAAATGATTTAACTACTATATATATAATTCATTGAAATATTTTAATGGTCAAAGACAAAGGGGAAAATAGGCTGTACAGCCTAGCTGTGCTGACTGTAAGAATGTTACTTTCTCTCTTTGTCCATTTTTGTCTCCATGTTTTTTTCTGTGCACACAAAGATTGTAGTAGGAAGAATCTGATTCCTTCTGTTCATAATAAAATCTTTATTAAATAAGCGCTGGGATAAAGCTAAATTAATCATAAGCAGCTAGCTCCACCAATGCACTTATGTGCCACAGCACCGAAAACTGCAGCACATAACACTTAGGCATCTGCTCCCTGTAGCTGCTCTATGCCCTGAGCAAGATGCCCAGGCTCCGTTTTTTATGGAAGTAGTTGGACCTTTTGGAGTAAAGTTCATAACGTGTTGACTGCTGAGGGGGAACAGGCTGATGTTAGTGGTGAGAAATTGCTGGAAACAGAAAGATGAATCTTGACCCAGGTCCTTCTCCAAGATCAGGGAGATCCTGATGGAGTAATGGATAACAATTATGGCATGGATGGTGGAGCACATCTGTAACCCATCCATCACAGGAGGTATTTGCATGACACCTGCCTGAGAGTGTCTTGTACAAAAAGTGTGGTAGATAAATAAAAAAAACCCACAACTTTTCCACACTGTCTGGTGCAGAGCCTGTGCACAGCCTCACTCATCTAGGAAGCAGCAAAGGGAGGAAAAGCAGTTGTCCTGTGGCTAGGTTGTAAGATGGGGTGATACGGTGACCTAAATTCTACATTTACTCATGTAAAAAAATAAGAACAATGATTACATTTACCTCAGATGATAACTAAATGCAAATTATTGTTTTCCTAAGCATTGTACTCACCATACCATAAAACAAAACCAAACCTGATTTTACCTTCCTGTCAGCTCTCTCCAATAAACACCTAGTTCTGCTCAACTATTCAACTCTCATACAGTTTTGGGGCTCTGGGTTAATTGCGAATTAAATTGAAGTATTTCAATCATCAGTCCTTGAACAAAATAGAAAATAAATTGCATACCAAAATTCATATTCATATCACTTGGAATTAACAGACCAAGTATTAATTACCAATTTCTGTGTAGATGCATACTTGTATATATATATGCACACCTATTTACCTACATACATTTCTGTATATAGATGTGTATGCATCTATAGCATGACTATCTCATCTTAACATGCTTAACTGCAAACAGAAATTCTCAATAAATCAATATTATCAAATTAAGTCAAACACATTCATTGAATACACTAATACAAAAGCAGTCACAGATCAACAAAAATGCATTTAGCTTTCATTTTAATAAATAAAAATTATTTTTACTTCAGTATAAACTATGTATACAACTAGGATGAGAAAATAGAGCCATGGTTTTAAGCCAGTAAACAAGTTAAGACTATGGGTGGTTTGAGTTTGTAGTGAGGTCCTGCAAAAATATATTAAATTTAAGTGCTTAAATTTAAGCACTTGTTAATATAATTTACAAAATGGGAACCGAAATCATGCTTTCATCTGTCTCCTTTTAAAAAATTATTAATTGTTTTTGAAATTCAACAAATTTGTAATATTTAGAAATGAAGTAGTTGTGCAAACTTAAAGACCTGACCTTACTGAAAATCAAATATTTCAGAAAGTTGTGGATTTTTTTAGAAGAATTTCAGAGAGTCTGAATCATTTCTGTGCAAACAACAAAATTTTCATGTTAGTAATCATATTTTACTCAATGGAAATGTTTGTGTTATAGTAATGTGGTAAGTATTTGTGGAACTACATCTAATATTGAAGTGTTCTGTATTTTTGGCACCATGGACATTGATGTAAAATATTAAACGCTGAACATAATACCAGATGTGAAGAGTATTGAAAATAAGATCTGGATGTTTCATTAACCCTATGAAATGAAGTAGTTGATCTGTTGTTTGACTCTAGATTGTGGGTTTTTTTTAAATCTAGTATTTAGAAAAATGGCAACGTTTGCTGCATGCAAGGTCTTAAATAATAACTTTTCATTTAAAAAAATATCATTAAGAAGAGTACAATTCTCAAGCTAAGCTATTTTGTAAAAAGAAAAAAAAAAAGCCATTATGAGACTGTTTCATCACCAAGCTATAAAAACAACCCAAAATATATATTTTTAATAGAAATGGAAGCTAATATAACTGACGAAGGATCTCAAAATGTAATCACAAACCCTATTACTGCTAGAAGTATTATACTACCAGGAAAAGAAAAACAAGATGTACACAAATATAGGCCTAAAATTTAGTGTCCTTAATCTAGTCACCAAGATAGGAGGTAAAGGTCATATAGCAAAGAAAACTTTATAATAACAGTTGTTGGTTGGTTTGTTGTTGTTAATAGGAAATAGGATGAAAAAATATTGTGTTTTATTTTACATTTATAAAAGTGACTAATGGGAATGCTGATGAAATTGTTCCAGGGAAAGAAAGCTTGAGCTTGCATGTGTTTGAAGATCAGTAGTTTGTGCGCAAGGAGATGCCGCTGCCATTATCTAAAGGAGACACCAGAGCAGGAGTTTTCCTGAACCAAAGAAACCCCTCTGAGCTCTTGCTGCTCCAAGACTTGGGCAGCTATGGGCAGGACAGGGATAAAAGACGAACAGAAAGGGCAATGTTTTATTTTACGGTCAAAACAGAGCGTGCCCTTCTTTTGTCTGGGCTTTCTCTGGAGGCTTCATGGGCCTAGAGCGGGAAGGGGGCGGCAGTGCCCAGCTGGGCAGCAGGCCCAGCTGGCTGTGGGTTTGTAAGGGCCCCAGGGCTGGGCTCAGGCTGTGGCTGGTGCTGCTACACCTGACCGGTCTAAACAGAGGTACAAATAACCTCTGTTACCCCACCCTGGGGCAACCACTGCTCAGGGCTCTGCTGGCCTCTGTACCCATGCTGGTGATTGCTCTTTCCCAGCGAACGCCTGGTAGACGTCTCAGTTAAATTCCTTGAAGTGGATGGAGGCAAATTGTAGACATGCGGAATGTTTAGCCTGCTACCAGGCAGTGGTTTGTCCTTATTCTGCAATAAGTCACAAAAAATCCCATGTTTTTCTGCACAAAACATCACCAGGAGTTCACAAATTGATCTTTTTGCCACAACAAAGGCAGTTTTCATATTTAATATTGCACTTCTATTATCATGATCAGTACCTATATTACAGGACAGGAAAAACAAAAGAAAAAAAGAAAAAAGAACTTAATGGTAAATATAACCTGGGTTTTTTTCTATATTTAGATTGAACTTTTTTATTAAACTTCACCTTCCTCATTAGTATTCAGTTTATGCCATGTTTAAACATACGTTTTAAATAGCCTACATTCTAATGAAGAGTCACAAAGGTTTTCTCTGTAGCTCTTATTATAATATCTCACTCTGTAAACCAGGTATCTGTTGATGGGTAGAAAAGGAAAGAGAATGGAGATAGTTCCTCAAATGAACAGCAGAAAGAGCACCTATACTTTTTTTTTCTCATTAAGATTGATCTTTTCAGAGGCTTATGCAACATACTAAATTACAAAATGAGGTAGACATTAATCCATAGAAATATTGGAACTTTGCTTTTCACTTTCTTCCTCTGGCTTTACACTAAGTGAACTACAGTGAATTTGAAAGATCATAAAGTTAANCGGAGAACTGCAGGCAGAGACCTAACAGCAAGAGACTAGTCACAAAATTCTCCTAGGTGACTGTAAAAGTTAAAGCAAACTAAGACCTTGAAGGAATTACTTGAGATAAACTTCTCAAACACCAAGACTATACTGAATTAAACTTTTAAAAAGAGTTAACTAATATTACTGGAATTTAACAAAGTTCGTCAGAAAAGGTTAAATTAAATGAGGCTCGATTAAAAGAGCATAAAGAGAACTGGTGGCTGCTCCTCTTTAAAAATTCTTACCTACCGTTTTACAGGGCTAAGTTGCTAGGGTGTTATCAAGAGTAACCTAGTGTCTGGATCACATATTTTTGAAAAATGTTAACAGAAATATTCCTGTTTCTTCAGCTCATGATGGTGAAAAGTTTCAGGCTTGTTCTGTGGCTCAGGCTTGCAGATGTATCTTTAATGATGAAGAATAGTGAGAGCATAATCTTGGCAGAGTATTCCTTCAAGACATTGTTTCTCTGCAAGGAACGCATTAGACTGAATGAGTCTGAGTACTGTAGACCCACACACAGGCTGAGGGGAGATTGTGTGTTTCACCAGTGACATGTGGAAAAGCAATCAAACACTGGATTACATGGCTGTCACTGTCCATTTGCCTTCTTTAGCTCTACTCACTCTAAGCTCTCGCAAAGCCTCGCTGGTAATGACATTGCTGCAGAAAGCAAGACAAAAATGTGCAAGAAATAATGGTTTGGGCGTATTTGGACTTCATGTTTGCAATTTATTTGCAAAGCAGTTGTTTGGGGTTTTTTTACTTTTAGTACAATTCTTCAATGATGTACTTGAAGATATGTTTGCTAAGTATAAAGGCTACTCTTAAACTGTTGGAAGGTTTTTGTTGTTCATTAATCACTTTTGTTGAAGATGACTGGTCACTTATACATATCCTATTACTTCATTTTCCAATCAATTGCCCCAGTGTTTGTACACAGTCTTTGTATTTATAAATACAAGGGACAGCTAAATAAATGTGAGGGACTGGGATGTTTAAAGAAGAAGTGGAATGCCTGCTGGCTGGGTGACACAGAGTCCAGGTGTGAACTCGCCAATTCACCCATCTGCAGTCTACACCTTCATAGTATGATTCGCAGGACACTGGGATTAAAGCTATTATCTGTATGTTCATCTATGTTGCTTCAGCAGCAAAGCAGACATTTCCCAGATTGAGAAAGCAAATATCTGAAGAATTATAGGTTAACCTACACAAAAAAACCCCACAAAACATTATTTTGGCTCTACTCCTAGATGTTGCGTAAATAACAATAGGATCTTGCCTTACTGAAGAACTAGGAAAACAAAGACACTATATCCAGAACAGATCTTCGTCCCAGTCAAAATTGTATCATAAAATCATGCATTTTCTTAACTGTAGATGCAAAGCCTGCAATTCAACTAGTTGAATAGCAGTGTTTTAGGGACAGAATTCTGCCATTATTTATCATTACTTCAAACCAGCAGCAGGTAGTGTCATCCTGGGAGAACATGAGGTGGGGACACGACTTTTTTTTATTTTGCTTTGTTTCAGTGCAACCATGAACAATCATGAATAGGTTTAATTTTTGTTTAGAACAGAATTAAACTCTGTGTACCTCTACAATTAATTTAGATTCTGTGAACCATTTCACATTAATTTTAATAAAGATATACACAGTGGAGGGGCCTTCAGAGTAGCAACAAATTCAATAGAAGAGAAAACTAACATACTTATACAGATTCTATTGTGACTTGTTTTTTCTTACAGAGCTTGTGAAGTTTATAACTTTAACAATAGAATGCTCAGTATAATGACTTCAGTGGTCATTAAATTGGCTATCTAAACACAGAAATAATTACACAAATATCTAGCTGTGTCTTTGAGCCCGTTGTATAGAAAATACCACAAGCCACAAACACAGCTTGGCAAATGCTACAGCTTAAGAGTCAAACAATTGACCTTTCTCAAAGCTTTTCCCATTGACAGCATAGCATTTGATGGAATAAGTCATAATTATTTTAGCTTTGTATTCATAAAGGAGTAAAAGATGATTACTTTCTGTGGAAATAAGCAGATAAGCACTCAGAGCCCTCGGCAGCTGATGAACAACCCCCAAAACTGTATAGCACTCTGGGGACTGTCAAAAAGACAGGATTATCTGTTTCAGCCTCTTTCCTCCTCCTTTTTTTACTGACCCCTAACTAGTAAGAACCTTTGCAATATAGGGAGCAGCTTAGTAATGTACCTTTCAGAGTCGATTCTGCTACTTTGATCTTTTCCATTTTTGCTTTGCAAGTTCAAAGTAACTGGTTCCCTTGAAAAAAAACGCTCAACAAACCTTCTGAGAAAGCTATTCAAAACAAGTAATGTCTGTTCAATCTAATGTTTTCCTGTCTTCAATTAAAACAAGATACATTACTAACTTGACTATCAAAACAAGAAACAGTATTTGAAAGAAATGCTTTTTCTCAGAGTGCATTTGAAATGATGCCATGGAAAGATCATTACTGGAGAGATAATAAAGCTTCAATATGGATTTTTAGTATCTTGGATTGATGAGGAGCAGAGAACAAAATATATCCTAAGCAATATTTCTGAAGACTTTGTATCTCGTATGTATGTGTCAAGAGAAAAAAGTCCCAAAAGGACAGGACCTGTAAAACAGTTTGTTCATCAAATGAAGTTTCTTACAATATTTTTTCTAATGCTTTACTTAATCTCATTTTCAGTATCGTAACTTTGTGTGCTCCTTCATTTTTGCTGGGAGGATTCGCACTGCAGTAAATCACACAGATAATTTTTTTTTTTTTCCCCTCCTGATCTTTATTCTATATTTCTCTTCATTTTAAATTCACCATTTTGTTTACCCTTACTTAGCANAGAATACATTGTGGCAACAAATTGAGAACCAAGAAAGCAGTTTTCGAGCTATGTGCATTTTTGGTCTCATCTAAGTTATTCATCCTGTAGTTTACATGATTAGAAGGCTTGTTAAAAGAAAGGAATTAGAATAATTGTCATCTACAATTACGCAGGAGAACACGCACTCAGGAAAACTTCAAACTCACTTTGTGATACCAACATTGGCAACACAATGATGAAGAGGAACTCTTTCACAACCAGACATTACCCCATCAATCAGTTTGCAGTCAGGAGAAAAATTGACTTTGTCATGATATGGTTCTTAAAGCAAAAGTAATAAATTCTATACAAACGGCAAGCCTACAGCGTAGCTAATTTATTCATTATCCACCCCAGAAAAATAATTAAGTCATGCTTTCTTTCCTGGCTCTTCATTACAGTTTAGCCTCTTTCTGCAGCAGTCAGTGACTGAATGCTTATTAAAATAAATTAGCTGCAAAACTTTTAACTCTGTCTTAAAGAAAAACTAATCCACTTTTCTAGTGGAAGCAACATTGATTAAATAAACCTAGCTTCATGCCGAGCAGACTAATTCCTTTAGCCACAGTTTCCAATCTTAAATCATGTTGTATCTGTATTAGGTTGAGAAGTATATAATGAGCTGTGAGTCTAAAATTGGTATTAACCTCTTTCTGTATGCATTTCGGCTTTTTAGCCTGGGTGATTTTAGTGATGGAAGGAAATCACTGTGCAACCTATAGGTATTGTTGTACTCATGTATTTTTTTCCAGCATGTACACATACACTCATTCAGACATACTCTGTTATTCCTCTGATCCAGCTGTTCCAGACAGGCTGCTTTGACATGAAGCTGTATCAAACTGCTTTTCAGTAGCTAAAAAGACCACTTTAAGAAAAAAAGCATTTACAAACTTGCTCATATCTCGTACTAGAAATGTGGAATGCTGAGCATTTAAAATAACGTTTGAACCTGATCCACAAACAAGCTGAATTGATGGAAACAATTCTCTCAAACTCCGGCTTTTGCATAAGAACTACATTGTACAAGGCCGAATGCTGCAAAATGGGCAAATAAATCTGAAGGGCTTGTCACTATGTGACCTACATAGAATTGCCCATGCCATTATTTTCTTAAATACACATCCATGTTTTATAAAATAATTTTTTTCTTTAATGCCACCAGCAGTAGTTACCCAGCAGTTTGCTAAGTAATCTACTGACGTGTCAGTCAGATCACGCACTCACCAGTTCCCACAACAAAAGACATAATAAGAACATGATGTG
>VWYH01009508.1:0-11448 GCA_013399365.1 Pampusana beccarii | reverse complement strand
TCTGTGATTCTGTGATTAAGGAAATAAATGTATTTTTTAAAAAAATCAACAGTGCCATAGGGTGTAAACAAATGAATGGACAGAAAAAAAATTCCTACACTTTAGGAAAGATGTATTTAGAGGCTAGTAAATCTGCACAAGCCAGAATGGTAACAGTGGAAGGTGCCTCTCACTGTGTTGGTCCACACTGAGGAATGTCGGTCCACACTGAAGAATGTCGGGCAGGTGAGAGGAGATAGTTATCAGCCAGGACAAAGAAGGGAGACAACTTCAACATCCTTCCCCTTCCAGAAACGAGGAAGAAGAAGAAACACTCTCCATGAATATCACTCTCTTCTTGTGAAGGGCTCAGGATGCCAATAGCTTGCTGTAACTCCCTCTGCTTACCCTCTCCACACCTGCACACACGCAGGTTCTCTGGATGAAGGAACCCTGGACAGTTGGGCATAATCCAGAGTCAAGGCACAGACTAAGAGGGGGTGAGTGAGTGGGAATGAAGAGGATGGATTTGATTCCTGTATTGAACTGCATGGTTACTGAGGCTTCTCTGTGTGCTTTTACAAACCTGGCAGTACTTGTCTCAAGTCTGCCTTTTCTTTCAGTCTATTTTTCAGCCTTTCTTTCGATCTTTCTTTTGGTCTTTCTTTTGGTCTTTTGATCCTTCTTTCAGTCTTGCTGTCAGGCTGTAAGACTATCTGGGCAAATTTTGGTATGGAGAGAAGGCAGCACAGGTACTGAGTGTTACACTCAGAGAGAGGGAAAAAAGGCAGCCCCTGAAGCAATCTAAGAGGTAGGAACCATGTAAAAATGCAGGATTGCTGCAATGGGGTTTCAATCTCTAGCTATAGTTTCAGGGGATCAGAGGCCTCTGTTTCCAGTTGTCTTTTTTGACCTGGTTGAGTCCAGGTGCTTTGTCTCTTTGACAGGTTGTTCTGACAACTGAGAGAAAGTGCAGAAGGCCAGCCACACTTGTAGGGGAGACAAGAAAGAAGATTGAAGTCCTCCACTCTCCTGATCCCACGCTGGGTGCCCACTCTTCTTCTACATGAGCTCTCAGGATTGAGCTGAGTAAAGGGGTTATATCTTGGACACTGAAGCCTTGGGGTGGGCTTCTGGCACATGGATTCCTACAGTGTAACTCTCCAGAGTTTCCTCTAGAGAACAAAAAACGCTAAAAAATGTTGAAAGGGAGAGAAGAGTGTGGCACAGTAATAAGGCTACATTGTTACTAGCAAGGTGGGGGGAAGGGGAAGAGAGGGGGAAAGAAGTTTGAAACAGAGTATCACCAAGTGCTCTAGATACATAAGCACTGCTGATTGAAGTGGTACAGAGTAAACTTTGCATGTCAGGACATGTGAAAAATCATTGGTTAGTGATGCTTTCCCGTATTAAAGACTATGGACTACTAGGCCATGAATGCATCAGTCAGAGGTGTGGTGAGGTACACTTTGCCTATACTAGGACTCCGTACTTTTGGATATTAAGGAAGAATAAAGGATAACTTTAACAGTGCCTTCAGCACAAGTGATCACAATTTTGATCCATTGTAGTTCTTTACCAGCAACTGTGCTGTTGGCATTCTGTTCTTTCCAATCAACCTTACTTCAAGCCTTAATTTTTTTGTGGGCATGAGGCTTATTAGAGGGTTAGTCTTGCTGTGTTTTCCTTCTAGGTAAGGTGTGTGAACTTTACATGTGTATAACACAGACTTTCACATCTGAAGTATGTGGACTGCTTATGCAAGCAATTGTAGAACAATTTATCCATTGCGGGGGGAGGGTGGGGGCATTTACTTGGTTATGTGACCTGTTCACTGAACACACCTGTTTGTCTCCATTGCCCACAAGGTAGTCTTGGCAGCTCCCTGCAGTGTAGACATCTACACCATTGACACCAGAATGTCAGCCCCAGTTCTGCTGTATCTGGATTTTATCTGGATTTATTAGTATCTTGAACAGTGGCACAATCGCTCAGGCTATGTGATTATTTTCGACTGCATTTTTTGCAGTATTTGAAATTTGAATTCCATATCCTTGAAACTTGGAGAAAGATATTTTGTCTGTGAATGGAAAAAACCCCATCATTCTGCTGTAAAACATTACATCCTTTCCCCATGGATTTTCAGAAGCCTGACACAAAGCACCTAAGCTATTATGTCTTGTGTAAATTGCAGCAACTCAGTTTAAATCAGATACCTAACCCTGCTCTTACTGACATCTCTGAACTAATATTAAAAAAAAAAAAAAAAAAAGAAAAAAAAAGTTTGGGGTGGAAACAGCATAATTGCTTCATAAGGACACTTCTAGAAAGGGTATGGTTGGAAATTGAGGTGTTGTACCTGATCTGTCTTCAAATTAATTAGCTTCCTTAAGTTTATTTGAAACCTTAAAGGAATAGTAAAGAACAGCTTGCACAGAAGTCCCAGTCTAAGTCTAGAACTGCAGCCTCATTCAATAATGTGCAATGTATTGAAATGACAGTGAATGAAATGTCATATGTATTTCTAGATTTGCTTCAGTCTGAATTTGCTGTGAGCCAGAGGAAGAACTCATTGTTCTGGTGGAGCTCAGCTTGAAATTCTTTAGTTTTGCATGCCACTGAAGGTTGGAAATTGAATGGAACAGGAGGAAAAGGGCTGAATGTTGGATAGTTTGTTCCTGTGGTTCTGGTATAGGAGTTTTACATACATGTTGAAATTTCCAGACACCTAATATAGTCATTCCTTAACAAAATAAAGATATTATTAGCCCAGATTAATATAGAATCTCCAGTCATCAATTTTAACTTTTAATAATGAAAAATTAACTTCAATATGGATCTGTATGTATATGTGTGCAAAATGGTGGAAGTTTAAGTGAAAATCTCCATGCAGGGAAATTTTCAGCACTGAATTCAGAAGCTATGGTCTTCAGAAGGTACAATTTTCATTCTGTCCAATACAGTTTTGAAACATGAAAAATAAAGTTAGGAAACTTAAGAAACTTTACTCAACACAACTCACTTAAATTGAAATATAAAGATTATACATGCGTAGAACTCAGGAATGTTTATAAGTGTGTGTAGCTGAACATGTGAAAGACCCTAATGAAAAACAAATTTCAAATAGAATTTATATAGGTTAAGTGTTAACAGTGTTGGTTGGGGGTTTTTTTTGTTTTGTTTTTTGGTTTTTTTTGTTTGTTTGTTTTTTAGTTATTCCAATTATTTTTAATATAATTTCCAGTTGTAACAGCTTTTTACTTTTTATTAATGACTTAATTTTCTTTTTTTTTCCCCCTACATTTGGCTGTACATCTTAGAGGTTGCAGCTATTACTGTGTTGGTTTTCCTCTGAAAAAACACAGCTTGCAGCAATGACCTGTGCATCTGTCTCTGTATTTTTAAAGGTTTTCCCTAACTTCAATACGAAGTTTGGAGCTCTGCCACATATGACCTCTCAAAGCTGGGTACTGTGAAAGCAGCCACTCCTGAAAGAAACCTTGTGTTCCAGAATGGTCTTCCTTGCGCTGATTTTGGTATGAGCAGTACTGGAGGGCAGGTAGTCATTTAATAATTTTGGGCCATGTGTCCTTGGTATTCAGCAGCTTTTGTGATGTTACTCATGTAACTTTGCTGTCAGTACCATGCCAGCACTATTGTTTCTGGGTCTGGGATAGCCATAACTCCGAGAAAAAACTTAGAACAGAAGGACTGTCAGAGTAGATCTCATGGTACATGAGGGTTCACATGCATTCTGCAGTGTATTCTATATTCTATATTCTATATTCTACAAGGTCTAGTAAAATTAGCATAGTAATTTTCCAGAGTGAAATCCGATCTCCAGACTGGTATTTGTGGGCTTGCTTAGAGATTCACACCTTTTCTGTCTAAAACCTTTTACTAGAATATAGGACTCACTCTGGAGTCTAATAGACTAATAATATTAATTCCTATTACTATTGTTACAGTAGGAATTCTGTTCCCTCATGCACAACAAAACCCAGCTGAGACCCATGAGACAAGCTTCAAAGGTAGCAACTTTCTCACACATTTACTGAAATAATCTGCTTGCATCGTGATTCAGAATAGTAGATTTTCCTACTGAACATCTGCTCCACATTTGGAGATATTGTGTCTCCATGTGTGTATCCTGTTAAAAGCAAACTCAACTCTATTGTCTCTTTGAATATGACAACTAGGGAACATGAGTAAAATCAGGAGGAAGGTACGTACCAAACAAAAGAAAATATTTCTTTACATTTAATGAAACTGTGCAGCTCCTTGCTGCAGAATATTGGGGTTTACCAGAAGTGAAGGTCAGAGAACTTACAATCATGTAAGCAAAAAGCATCTAATGATATTTAATGAGGAGGTTTTCTACATCTGGCTTATTTCAAAACTCCTTATGCAAGGATTCAGTATAATGAACACTATTTCACAGTATACCCTGAATTATGAAGAGTTTAGGTGAATTGCTGAAATCCTGAGCACTTAGAGTTAAGAAGAAAATGTAATGCAAATGGTCTTGTCCATTGAACCACTGTATCATCTAAGTTATATTTTATACCAGCTGAATCACACATAATCTGTGTTGCCATCCAAGTTATCCCTATAAAAATATTGTTTGTATGCCACCTCACAATTCCACTCCCAATAATAGAACTGTTAAGAGTACTGGTTTCAACATGTGTTTACATTACCCACTCTGTATGTGTACAATTCATAAGCAAGGGTTCAGTTTGTAATTCAAGAATAAACAAGCCATACACACACACACACACACACACACACACAAAGGTGTTTGAGGTGTTTGGCATAGCAACACTCAGTCTTATCCCAGCTGAATTTCAGGACCCTAGCTTCCTCTGTGGAATCCAGATTCACAGTCAGATGCCCGTGGTTAAGTCTGAAAAACTGGAGGAGCCAGCCACAGGCTTCTGCATCCAAGGCCAAAGTATCTGGAAGCTGGTTCATGATGTCAATTTGGGTCCATCTCCTTGCTAATACCTCTTGTCTTTGTCACCATGTTTCTTAGTAATGAGACATCAAACTCAATCCCTAAAGTGCTGAAACTCCCTTCTGATGAACTGCAACTTCTGTGGTGCACCTGTGAAATATAACACTGTGTGGGAATATAGTGGAAGAATGGTAAGGAGGTTGGTTAAATGTAAGTATGCTCAAATGACTTGCAGCTGTGGTGTAGAAAAAGATACATCCACTAATCATTTTACTGACTTTGTGTGCTTGACAAGTAAAACCTCGCTCTTAGATAACATAGACCTGTGAGAAACTCTAAGGCACCTTATCATTGTACCTGAAATGTCTGCTTTGTTGGGAGAAAGTGGAAAGCTGAGCCTGCATGAAGCCTTGAAATACAGGTGAGTGCAGCAGGCCCAGCGTTCTTCTACCAGGGCTGAATTGCTGCAGTGCCCGTGTCTCCACTTGTGTTACCTCTGTATGAGAGCTTAGGTGCTACTTCAGAGATTCCCCAGTAGAGAATAACTAAAATAAAACTTGCTCTTTGCAAATGCATTCGTGGCCTCTGGCTCTTCTTGCAACATGCCTGCGTTGGTCCACACAACACTAAAAATGCCCCATTAAGTCCTCAGCTGATGGAGGATGGTATATCATCTTTAATTCAACAGTGCAATACCTCATAATAGATGCTGTCATTTGCTGTCTTAATTTCAACATACCTAAGACACAGGAAAGTGAAACTTAAATGGGTGATCTTCTAAAGTTAACTGAGACCAGTTAGATTTCTTGACTTAAATTTTTTTCTTGCTTGGAGAAGAAACTTAGCTCTCTACAGCTCAACTGCATATGCAAATTGGCAGTCAAGAGACAATCTTTCAGTTATATTGCCCCAACAAGTCAAGGATTAATTTAAAAAAATGCCAACTATTGTTGTAAATTAATAATTTAGATAATTCATCCCAATCTCTCAATTAGAGAAATGATCTAAGAAGAATCTTCAAAGGGCCATGCGGTGTCAAGCCATATCCTCACATAGCCTAGTATCTTTATAGCAGTGGTCCTGAGCAGTTGCCAAGAGAAGAGAAAAGTATACTAAATATTCTCAACCTCTCTTAAATGAGGAAATATTACGAGCATGGTAGCCTTTACCATTGTCAAAACAGTAATATTTTGAGTTAGTCTTTAATTCCCATATTTATCATCCATGGAGAAGAGGAGAAAGAAAACTTTAAAATTTCATTTACCTACTGAAAGTGAGATTTCGAAAGTGCTCACAAAAATGTGAACTGGGAGATAAGAATGTTGAGTTGCTCTGAAAAACCCTTAAGCTTTCAAATACAGTTTTACTGTCTTCATTATTTTTCTTTTTAGCTTAAACAATTGGTTTTGTTTAAGATGGAGAATCGTTTGAATGAATAACTATCCATAATATGTAAAAACTTGATGGTATTTCTTATATTTGTGCTTGGAGGAACCAACTGGGATTCTGTTTGCACTGGTCTGTGATATCAGCAGTAATGGTTTCCACTACTCTAATATTTCTAGTCCAACTAGAAGTCATATAAACTGATGTTAAAATGACAACATACGTGTACTGTGAAGCTTGAAATGCTAGAAGTAATAGGATGTAAAACATACAAGCATCTCAGCCTTCAGGTGGCCCTTATGGCCTTTGTCAAATGGACTGTATAACATGTTTGAAGGAAGATATATGTTATACGTAAGACTCAGACCACTATTTTGGTGAACAATTAAATAGATTTTGACTTCTTCAAAATTAGTTGTGAACTGACTTCTTAGAAGTTTTCATGAAACTATTGAATTCAATATATCAGACAGAACAGTTCCTTTCGCTGCCCCTCCATCCTACCACTT
Organism: Pampusana beccarii; assembly: GCA_013399365.1. Lineage (NCBI taxonomy): Eukaryota > Metazoa > Chordata > Aves > Columbiformes > Columbidae > Pampusana > Pampusana beccarii. The sequence continues at coordinate 4,617 of VWYH01009508.1, read as the reverse complement.
GCCCTTGTAATGCTCATGGAAAGCCTGAATATGGTAGAATTTTAATATGAACTCCTCTCGTAATTGTACTCCACTGTTACTATGGCTGACATCAGCCTGGGATTACAGCCATTCTTCCACATCTGCTGTGTATTGTTCTTCTGTACAGCTGTATTTTGACAATCTTTGCACTTAACTGTAGCAGATCCCTGATTTTAACTTGTTTTTGGAATGAAGCCCCATGTTGGCTATGATACTAAGAAAACCATAAGTATGTCATTGCTTTTATTGAACCAGACCCTTAAAGGAACCAAAGTTCAGTTTGTGTGCACGTCTTAAACCTTAGTTTGCATTTGTTTCAGACAGCCTACTTGGGAGCCTCAGTTAGGGGTTTTGCCCATAAGACTGTCCTTCTACCAGAAATTCTCAGTAACAACCCTTGCAGCTTGCTTTCAGTTAACTTTTCTGATTTCTAGGATTGCTTCAAATTACCCCTCTTTAACAAAACATAAGTTCATACTACCAGTCACCTTGTGAAGTCTTTCAGAAGTTCAAAAGAACATTTCCTTCTGAAGCTTAATTTTTTCTGTCATACTGTAAGAGGCAGCCTGTTTATTCTTAAATTGTATCTTTCAAGTATGTGGATGCATCTTTGTTAAAGGAGTCAACCGCTCTATTTACTTGGCTAACAGTGAGCTTCTGTCCTGGAAAGTTCTTTCCTATTGGGACATTATACGCCAGTGGGAAATGTGTCTTAACCTTACCTGAGGCCTTTCATTCTATATCAGTCTTTTAAGTTTACTTAGTTTATAAATGGGATGAATATATATACCTACCACTAGCTCTTGACAGAACATAGACATGATTATATCTAATCACTATGGAGTAACATGGATTAAGGAATATTGATCCCTAATGTCCTACTTAGAAGGAGGACATGGCATGGCATTGCCTTGTTGACTCTAGGTTTTATAATTAAAGAATTGTAAAATAAGATTACACTTAGAGTTAATAAGGAAAAGTTTGAGTGATAATGGACTGATATCTTAAGGAACAATGCAGAATTCTTGTTGCTTGAGACATTTAAGAATAGTGCAGCTGACCTTTTTCACCATTGACTGCTGTGTTTCAGGTTTAGATTTGAATCAGCCTCATCAAGCATTTGTCTTGATATTTCTGTTTTGAGCAATGAATTTTTGATGTTTGCTAGAACTTACTTTGCAGAGAATACACAAAGAAGGTTTAACAATCTAAATTTAATCATAATCCCTCTTGGTTGAAGGCATAATACATCTAATGTTTGTATCCTGACTCAGACTCAGGAGAGGCAGTTAATTTAAAAGAAGGATATATTTGTTTCAGATATAAAAAGAATCTCTGTGTATTGTTAATATTGCGTTTTCTAATACTGCATTTATTTTAATTTATGGTACCTTTAAAACCACATTTTCTGACAGGGACTAGGTCTATAGTGTTTAATTGCTTCCAGCTTCAAGCTTTATCACGGAAGAACTAACTCACTGGGAAAGTGCAAGGCATGAAGAAAGTGTACGTTCAAGAACGGATTCTAAAAAATAAGAATTTCTGAGAAATTTCTTTCACAGAATGCGTGTTTCTTTCTATTTCAGCTGAGTTCAAGAAGAGACAGAGGGCTATTAAAATACCCACATTTGCAACATCATGGAATGCTGCCTTAGAGATGTCATTCTTTTGCAAACTGATGACAGTGGTTTAAGAAGGGTCCTTTCGAGCACATTAGTAGCAGAAGAAAATGTTACTGTTCAGAGGGTATGATTTCTGTAAAATGCAGTGAATTACACTGTGGTTTTGGAACTGTAGAAATCATGTCAGAAAACACACATAATAAAGGACATTCTTTGGTATCTGTAGGAAGCAGAGTAAAGAAGAGAAGCATCACGAAAAAAGTATATACTTGGTTTTGCAATTTTAATCCCTCCTGTCAGCTGTACTGGAGAAGATCCACTCAGTTAACTCCCTGCTTCAATAACTAATAACTCCAAAGATATAAAAAGTCTCAGAGTTCATATTAAACATATGTACAGATTGAGAGGGCTCATGAACTTGATCAGCAAGGAAGAGTGGCCGTCAACAAAATCTGCAGAGAATAAAGTATGAGTAGCTGAATAGAGAGGCATCTTAAACAGATTACAAGTTGGATCAATGACTGAATAGTGTGAGGACAGATTGTTTAGGGACCATTTCTTCCATGAATAAATAAATCAATCAAACAGCAGCGGTAATCCAGTTCACCAAGGGCAGCCAAACTATAGAGTTGGTTGTAGTCATAAACTCTGCAATCCTGCAGAATAAAATGCTGGAAAGTGTTGCCATCTCTTTTGTGAGATACATAAAATATGAGTAATATGGGCCATCCATTCAGCTTGAACCAGCTGTGTTTGGCACCATGCAGCCCTGGTCTCTCCTCACAGAGGCCACCCCTGAAGTCCCTTTGCTGCCAGCACCTTGTCATGTAAACTCAGTGCAGAGGAGTCTACTAAGGCTTGAATGCTTTAGAGTGTGAGCTGTGTCTTCACTGGTTGCACAACAACAACCACATGGATATTCCAATTACTCTATTTCAAGACAGAAAGCCTAGTTGTCTCCTCCTTGCTTTTATTATCATTCACTTCTGAGCGAAGTTTACCCATGAGAAGCTCCTTATTAAGGCAGCAGTCTTCCAGGCCCAAACGTAGAAGACCTCACAATCTGGCAACTCACAGGACTATGGGAGTAAAAGGGTACAGTTGTATGCTCTTGAATGCATCCAAAAGAGGGGCTAGGGTGCAGTATTATCCTCTTATGGGAGCTTCAACTATGGACAGGAGTGGAAGCTCTGAACAGCCTGAGCAGAAGTCTGCAGGCTAATATAAGCTTGCACAGAGTCCAGTAACAAGAGACAGATAAAGCTACTTGGAATAAAGATGTTAAGAGAAAATCAGTTGTAATGTGCTGAGAAAACAAGTGTGATTGGTCCATGCCTAGGGCCCTAGACCTCACAAGGAGCAGAGCTGAGAAATGTGACACTTGGTGTATATTTAAGGTGCCTCTGTCACATTTAATGAGTTCCTCTGTGTTGTCCATTTGTGTCAGAAGAAGTGAGAAGTAATGCAAATGACAACCTCTTCAGGGTTGGAGAAGATACAGTAAATTATGAGATTATTAAAAGGCTGAGAGAGCAGGGGTTTTAAAAATAACTGAGCTTCAGTTTCAAGAGCACAGTGGTAAACTTAAACTGACAAACAAACAACACATAGAAAGTTTTGTTGTTTGGGGTTTTCTTTTTTGTTTGTTTGTTTGTTTGTTTGTTTTATGAGGGTGTATTTTATTTTGCGTGTGTTGGTGTTTTGGTTTTGTGTTTTGGTTTGGTTCGTATTTTTTGTCTTTGTTTATTTTTGGTGGAGGGTTTTGTGGGTTTTTTCGGTGATGGTTTTTGTTGTTGGTGGTGGGGGCATGGGCAGTGAAGAATGCAACAGCACTTTGCTTGTACATAAATGGTCAGGTGAGGAGTCCCAGTTACATGTTTGGGAGCATGTGTATGGGAGGAACTGGGAAAAGGACTTCTTTCATAACTTTTAGTAAGTGTCAAGCCTCTGTAGAAGACACTGGGTCTGGTCTTCTGGTCTTATGGTTTTGATTATGTGTGTTCACAACTACTGTTACATTTAAAAATGTTACACAGCAACTCTGACTCATTCCTTCTGTTAATCAACTACAGCTGAAAGTTCTTCTTAATGCAAAATCGATTATTGGCAAAATAGTGCTTTTAATTACTTGCTCTCAGTTGAAGGAATGTCATGGTTTAACACCAGCTGTCAGCTCAGCACCACACAGCTGCTCACTCACTTCCCCTTTTCCTGTCCCCAGCCCCCCACCCCTGGTGGGATGGAGAGACAATCAGAAGATTAAAAATTAGAAAACTCATGGGTTGAGATAAAAACAGTTTAATAAGTAGAGTAAAAGCCACACACACAAGTAAAGAAAAAGTAAAGAATTCATTCACTACTTCCTACCAGCAGGCAGGTATTCAGCCATCCCCAGCCATACACGTGATCCCCAGCCATCACGTGTAATGGTTACTTAGGAAGACAAACTCCATCACTACAAACGTCTCCCCCTTGTTTTTTCTTTCCTTAAACTATAGAATGAGCATGATACCATGTGGTATGGAATATCTCTTTGGCCAGTTCGGGTCCACTGCCCTGTCTGTGCCCCCTCCCAGCTTCCTGCACAGCTGGCATGGCATGAGAAGCTGAAAAGTCCTTAAATGCTTAGCAACCATGAAATCACCAGTGTGTTATTAACAGTATTATACTAAATCCAAACCACAGCACTATACTACCTACTAGGAAGAAAATTATCTCCATCTCAGCTGAAACCAGGACAAGGCAACAGAGTCTCCTGAAAAAATAAGAGGATGAGCAAGTGTAGTGAGAGATGAGGTCTTTGACTGATGTCAACTGGGAAAGTTCTGCTGAATTTGGTGGAATAGTTGCCAAGTCTGGGAGCTGGGATCTGTGAAGTGCAGTTAGGCTTCTATTACATCTAAGCAAGGAGCCTGTGAAGTATTTTTACTGCATTGTATTTTCTTTTCAGTATTTTTTACTTAAAAAAAAAAAA
>VWYH01009503.1:368057-386793 GCA_013399365.1 Pampusana beccarii | reverse complement strand
GTTAGTGATGATGAGATCCAGCATTGACCCTGCAATAAATTTATTGTGGATTTGATTATTAATTGTCATTAGTCACAAAAAACACACTGAAGTGTTTCTCTTCCTTGGCCAGATGAGCAAAACTCCGTAGACAGGATGAGAATATTCAAAAGACAGTGAAAACTGAAATCTTTAAAGAAAAAACAATAGAGCAGTAAACTACAGGAAATTCAGAAAACCTCCTTTCAAAAAATCAGTCACAGCTGAGTCACTTATAGTAGAAATCATTTTGATACATGCCCGCATTTTCCTTAGAACAAAGGGACCCAAGTCTCTAGTTGCTACCACACTACAAACAATAACACTTCATCATACTTAACAAAAAAAAGCCCAAAAAAAACAAAACCACCACCACCACCAACAAAAACCAAAACCAACCAACCAAAAAAAAAAAAACCACAACAAAAAAACCACAACAACCCCAAACCTCAGGCTGCTGTCAGATGACCAGCTCAATGGACATTTCATTTCTTCCAGTTAATGTTTACAGTCACACAAAAAAATTACTGTATGTTGTGCTCATAGTCAGATCCCACATCATCCTCCTTGATTTGCTTCTTTCCCAAGAATTGTATCCTGGTTTTCCAAACCAGCCTCCCAATGTATAAAGCATATACCTACACCAGTGCACAGGCAGCACAGGACGTAGCAATTCACTGTACTGCAGCAGCTCATCAAGTAAAATTCAAGCTCATGTTTATAGCCTAAGTGATTACAAAGAGAGACGAGTAATAGAAGTTCTGGTTTTAAGTCTTTGGTTGCAGTTTATGCTACACCAGGAAATTGTGAGTTTTCAGGGTACAAATTTTCTCTCTGTTATCACCTGAAGATAGCAGAGCACAGCCCCATTGTCATCCTTATCTACGACCTTCTGCTCACTTGGAATTTAAATGTCAAGACCAGAACACCAGTACCCGGTAACCTTCTAAAGTGAAATTAAATACTATGTTTCAAAAAAAAATATTATTAAAGATCAACTTCATCACAACAACTAAATCAAATGGTTTAGACTTTTGGTTAAATTCAGGTCATCACTAGGTGCTTCTCTAAAAAGTGTCTCTGAATTAACTGGGACTACAAATGTGAATGAAAATCTCACTAGTCTAGTCTTTTCACTGAGGTTTTAGGCTCTTCTGCTTCTCGTCATACCTATAAAACCCATAAGAAGTCCCTTTCCCATTACATTGCTGTTAAGATGGTGGCAGTGAAAAGATATACAAGAATGCTACAAAATTTAAAAAAAAAAGCAGCATGGTTTTATTTCTTATCTAAGAACATAGGTAACCATCAGTGAGTGGTAGACTGCTTAACTTCATTACACAGACACTTTTAATGTTTTGTTTGTGGTTATTTAAAATGGATTATTGAAACCGACAGTCATGCTGACATTACTCCCTGATAACACACTCTTACTGTAGCTACTCATTATAAGCAAAAAGAGGAAAAAAAGCCTATGATAGTAATTTGTGACCTTATGGGAGCCCAGGTGCAGAAAAAAATTCATAAAAAAGTAACATGAATACATTTTTTGCCAGTCTTTTCAAAGGAAACCATCTGTGTTGCACCAGATACAGGTACCAGTCTGTGAAACATCAGGTAACAGTGAGCAATGCAAGTATTCATCACCATCTACTACAATTCTTTCTGTGGACTGCAAACTCCAGAATGCTAATTTCAATTGACATGTGGACATATAACTTATCTGGTGGCATCCTTTTTAGGTATTTATATACAACTATCACATTTTGTAAATGCTTAACAATGCAAATACTCAGCATCTGCCATTCCAAGTGTTCTCTGTCAGTAGAAGGTTTTAAAAGGTTTTGATCTCAACATGCTGAACTGCTGAGCCTAGTAGTCTCACGTTTATGCCAGAGTAAATTAGCAGCAAGTCGATTGAGTTAAACTGGAGCAAAAAAAAAAAAAGGTACAAAAGCAGAATTAGATTCTGACATTCACATTTTAATTATTACAGAAATTAGACTTGAAATGCACTGCAATGAAGTCCAGAAAAATGCTGCTGCTTGGTAAAATTAATATTTATAAATCAAACTGAATGTAGTTAAGATTCGTAATGTTGACTGTGTTTCTTTAAACAGTAACACAAGTTGCTTGACCATTTGTAGCAGCTTTTTGTTTTACTCTTTGCATGGTCTTGATATAGCACTGAACTAAGTTAATATTTTTCATGGTTTTTTCCAACAAGTTTCCAAAACTGAAAAGTAACTAAATAGTTGTACGTAATGGCAAATTTTACTTACTCAGTTTAACTGAGACTCTGGAAGATATTTCACCGAGAACAACTTATCCTTAAAGCATATCACCCAGCTTGGTTAACCCCAGCATACATGCCTTAATTTGCCAAGTTCAAACAAGAAGTATCAGCTGCTAAATAAAGGCAAGCTCCTCTCACTGGGACAGATAAACAGCCCCTGAGGTGAACCTTTAGTCAAGCGATGGACAACTGGAGGAAGTTCACTGTCTAATGGATCTGGGTTACCATTCATTAGACATGTCTTGCTGCTTATCTGTGAACTCTCTGCAAGACAAGACTTCATTTAATATGTAGGCAGAACAACTAATTAGCAGCTTTTTTCCTCTGACTAATACAATTCCCTTCTAGTTGCTCCATAAAGAAGATTCAGTGGAACACCTCTGTGAAAGCAGTGGAATTCCAGGTAGTTATGGTGACGAATTTCATTGTGAATGAGGATCAATGTCCCATACTACTTTGAATAGTAATTTCTTAATTCTTATTCAAATCTGGCCAGCAAGATAATATAACTTGAACTGAATTGGCCATGTGATCCTGATGGCATCCCATTAATGGGCTGTTCACTTAATTTATGTAATTTTAAAAAATTAAATAGTCATATTTTAAATCCCTACTGCAGTCCTTCAGATTGAAAGTACATGTTTAAAAGTTATAGTATCTTTATAAATCAGTATGTCTGCACTTCTTAGTTTGTTGACTGAACTTTCCCAAAGTTTTAATTCATCTTCCCTCATCTCTCTTCCGCCTGTAGGAACATCGTGAAATCCCAGCATCAATCTGTTTCATACCCATTTACTAACCCTGTTAAGTGCCACAGAAGAACTCCACATTTGTAAACTCCTGTTTGAGTTGGAAAATAAACCCAGAGTTTCCATTTGTACAGAGAGAGCATAAAAATCCAGTTATAGGGACACTTTCACCAATGGTTGAAAGCCAAATGTCTGTAAGCAAAATGAACACGAAGGCAGTTATTAATAACAAAAGCTTACAGGCCTAATTCTGCAAGATGCTGAGCCTCATCATCCAAGCCAACAGGGAACCAAGGTGATCAGCACCTCCCCTGAAGTATTTGGCAACTGTGGCCTAAAAGGCTCATTGCAAATACCCCGAGAAGGACCAGCCAGGAGAGGGCACACCACTGGGAAAAGAAATGCCCCTTCGATCTAAGGCTATTTATAAAGCCTGCACTAAACATTTAGAGCCAAGCCCTAACTTGGCTAGGTGTCAAGGACCACACTGAAAAAAAAAACCAACCCTATACCCTCATTAAGAAAATGCATGAAGCACCGATTTCTATTTTTGGCCGCAGTTGTAAGCATTGCCAGGGTTACAGCTGCTTCATTGTGGTTTCTCAAGAATTTCCTTGATAAAAAGAGGACAACAGAATTAGCTGAGCCTTTTGGAAATAGCCACACAGTCCAGCTGTAAAACAATGTCAAGTAGCTGGCAGAAAAACAAAACAAAACCCCATAATACTACAGTAGCTACACATCTACCAGCAGGGCCACATTTGCCCCCTGACATTCTTTATTTGGAACTGGAAGACGGAGGCTTGAAATCTTATAAAGCCACTTCCCAAACCCATACAGAAACCTTTTTAGTGCTGGGCATGTCATGATAACCCACTAGAAAAGACACTCTCTTCTAGTGAGACCTACTGGTGTCGTGTGCTTCGACGTGCTACATGCACGTACAGATAAGGGAGGTAGATGGAAAGAGGTCAACACTCTTCTCTTTCAGAAGGAAAGGCATTAGCAAACAGCGTATTAGCAGCAAGGACTGAAAAACAAAGCAATAAAATCTTCAAAGTGTTCAGCCTTTCTTATTTTATGCCAAAGAGTTACAACCTGTGTCATTTGCTGGTAGAAGACAGCTGAGGTACAGGACTTACAGTCAAGACTGGATTTATCAAAGCCTTGGGCAGGCAGCTCTGGGCTTTTCCTAAAGGATACCCACCCGTTCCCCCAGTTTCTGCAGGAATCAAAGATGATCAATGGTTTGTACCTGCTGGAAAGACAAAGAGAGAGGGAGCTTTTACCTTTGTGTATGTACGTGTACAAGCCCATTTCATGTTTGTTAGCAAGGTTCATCCATACGCTATTATGTCCCTGGAGGTTCAGAACACTACATTAAATCTTACTGTAAAGGCAATGAAATACCCAGATAAGAACATTACATTGTATTTTAATTTCAGTGTTCATGTTTTTAAACTATTCTTCCTGCGTTTTTTGATCAGGAAAGAGATATTTCCTGTCCCTCTCTCAATTTAAATTTGGAAATGCTGACAAACATGCTGAACAGTTAGAGGAAAGAAGTGCACTAGTTGTTTGTTATTACCTGTCTTTGCAGGCAAAGCTCACAAAAGAAGTGGAAGAAAGCTTTTGGGGCTAATGGAGAAAGTGAAGTAAGGTAGCTCACCACAGACTGCCCACTCATCCTGCACATTGAGAGCCAATATCTGTTTAACTTCAGAGTAAGTTTCTGTGTGAAAATTTAACACTCCCACACAAGTCAAATTCTCTCATGCGTCAGTACACTTCATAGATATACTAAGAAAGATTATCATTGCATGTAATCACAACTATCAACCCCAGAATTATTTCGCCTAGGACCCTTCCCATTCCTGCCTGTCTTATATGGCATCAGTTACTCAACTGAACACCATGAGCGGTGGGAAACCCCTTTAGCTATAGAGCGAGTGACACAATCAGGACCAAATCAGGTTAGCTACTCTGGCCCCAGCAGTCTAAGTGTTAAATAATAAAAGTCTTCTCTTAGACCAACTGGTAACCTAATATCTGTAGTTAAAAAAACTCTGCACAGAAACAGTGGTTTCATTTGTCATGTACAAGTAGAGAAAACAGGGCACTCAGCTGGAACCCAGAAGACATGAATTACAGGCAATATTTTGAAAATTGTCTAAGGTCTAGATAATGAAATTAACTCAGGCATAGCTCACTCAACATCATGGTGCCTGGATTTCTTTTAAACATGAGTTCAAGGTCAATGTTCAGAAATACTTGAAAATCCTTAAAAACCCATATTTTCAGAACCAAAATCCCACTTAAGGGTGATGGTGAACATCTCTGAACACCAACAAGGCCAAAGTTGAGCATGTAGATATATTTGCTCTATAGCCTGTGCTACCAGTGGTGAAAGAAGAGGACTTCCTAAGGACCCTTTGAAGCACACATTGGGGCCTGGCTCCTGGAAAAGCCTGTTATCAATACATAACCTGCACAGGGAGGCTGTAATACTCACCTCATGAATCTCTGCTTTTCTTCATAACTACATTTCTGAGACAGCCCAGAGTCAAGCCCTTAGGAGCCAAGCTCCCCAGCAGCAAGGCTCTTGAGAAAAAAATTTCTTTTTTTCCCCCTGAAGTGCTTTCATGGATTTTGTATGTTTGTCAATACATATCACTCTGCACATCCAGTGCCCTTGCCTGTTGGTCTCATCTTTTCTGTTTAGATTGTAAACCCTCCTGGTCTGGAGACCATGTCTAAAGTGTTTACTTCTTCCCTTGCAGAAGTCGCTATAAAAACACGATAGCACACCTGGGTCTGTCATCGTCACAGAGCCTGTTGTGCTGCTGCCTGGGGGTTTTCATTTTCCTCAGTTAAGTGTAGTATTTTTACAGACACAAGCATATATAGGAGATCACATCTATCTTTGGATTCCGCAGAAACGTTCTTCATCGAGTTCCTAGTAACCAACTTAACTCTTTCCCCAGAAAGAATATGCAGCATCCCAAACATCAAGTGAGTGAATGGAAAGCCAGAAATAGAACTCTGTAGATCAATAGATTTGACTGAGAAAGCGTTTGCATTCTCAGGGGTAGAGATCATTGTGTTTCTAAGTGGATCAGAGATATGATCCTTGGCCACTGTGAATGGAATGGAAACTGGATGCCATCAGCGGGAGATACAAGTGCTGATGTGGTGAGGTAATGTGGCAAGGAATAGCAGAGTGGAAGGAATGCAGTGCCACTGCCCTGAGGAATCTTAAAATTAGCTCAATCCGGTATTCAAATGCTGGCTGAGAGGGGAACAAAAAAAAAAAAAAAAGGCATAGCATTTTTACAAATGAATCAAGAGAAAAAGTGTCACTCATAATTTCTCTGGACAAACAGCTTGAGTTGCATTTATTATGTAGAGTCTGTCCTCCACATATGAATATAATGGGTAGGTGACAGCCAACCTCTTGCCAACTTGGGGGTCAAAATACCAGCTCTTCACACCAAGACATCTCTAGTGGGGATGGCATGTGGGGACCAGGCAGTTGGGGAGGTAGCACTGGGAAGCCTGACCATCACGCCCAGGAACTGCTACACACAGAAGGCCACCATGCGTGGGGCACACCACCATGCGTGGGGCATGCCTTGGGAGCTCTCTTTTCGATAGTGGCTCACTTCACTATCAATCAAGACCCATGAGGTAGCTCACAACTAGCATCTGGCTACAAACCTGCTACTGATCTTGCCGGAGCCATACCTGGGAGGGAAGGGTAGAGCTCAAAAAGGATGGATTTTTTCCACAGAAACACAAACTCAATTCAACCTCAGATGGATGACACTTTTACAAGTAAATCTCAAAAGAAAGGTTAAGTTTCTCTATAGCTTCTGTACAGATAATATCAGGAGCTGTGTCTGCTTTGAATGATAACGGTGGTAAGTTTTGCTTTTGTCTCTGATGAGAGTGGGGGTTAACCTCAAAATTAATCTAATGAGCCTATCTGAGATGCAGCTGCTTTTGTGGGGTTCTTATGGCACTGATTGTCTCCTCTCTAAAGCCAAAATATTACTGTTTGGTTTATTCAGAGAAGGCAGTTGCCTTTTCTTTCTTCCACGTGAAAGATAATACAGCTGCAATGCACAATGTTTGTTAACCTTTCACAATAATTTCTATTATTATCAGGAATGCAGAGGATAAAAAGAATAACTCCAAATCTACCTCCGGGTTACACTTCATGGGCTAGAGGCAGGAACTGTGAATAAAAGATTCACGTTACTGCCTTTATTTTGAAACTGTGTACTGTAATGCTTGTAATTATGACTATCCTAATTTTCTCCTATTCAAAATTACAGGGTTTTCCTTACCCTTTCTGCAATTTAAAAATGCAATAGCCATAGGACCATCAGAACCTGCTGGTAGGCAATCAGATTCCCAAAGGAAGTAAATGCACACACCACAGCTGCTTTTCTGCCACATGCTGCCCCAGCAAAGAAGGTCGCAAGTCCAAGTGAAGATGGGTTCTGACTGGAGACCCAATGAGAAGTTTTTACTACTGATGGTTATTTGGTACCTATTTTAAGGTCTAACTATGGACACTGAATTATGTTTTACACCTCTGTAAGCATTATATTAACATTTCCATCAAAAGGGAGGGTGGAGGGAGAGCAAAGGAAAAATAAAACCTTATTAGGCACAATTCTCAGTGAGTGATATCTGGTTGGCACAGAGTAGGCTGGGTCATATCAAGGAGATGGTGATGCACCATCTTTACGCCAACCCCAAATTCTCTGTATCAGCACTTCTAAATTCTGCTGCTGTTCTACCAACTGCAGGCCTTGGGCAAGCAGAAAAGGCAAGAAATAAAATAAAGTTCATCATGTCATCTCACCCTCACACACACCTCAGCAGCAGCAGAGAGGCAGAGGTGCAAGTTGAGAATTAAATAAAATAAAAAGGAGGAAAATTCTCATTGTTGCTCCCAAAGGAGCTTCTCTGATATAGGGTAAAAAGCCTTGCCAGGACTTTGCAATCAGATGATAGCACCCCCTGCATTGTTCGAGCACTGTCAAGGGGCATTATACTCAGAAGATAATCCAGCCCTTGAACTCCCCAGGTACTGGTTTTAAATACCTCTGATGAGATCCAACTGCATCCTATCTGGGTATGCCTCAAACATCTAGCATCACATTTGGTTATGTCTACAAAAACACCAGCTAGGAAGAAAGAGATAATGAAGAATGATTTTAGTCTTTTATTTGAGCAAAAGCTAAACATATGGATCCTGGCACCAAAAGTATGGAATGCATGATAAAACATATGGATAAAAAAAAAAAAAAAAAAAAAAAAAAAAAAAAAAAAAAAAAAGAAAAAAAAAAAGAAAAAAGCTTCTTGGCCAGAAATTCTGCTCTTGCATTTTTATCCTGTATGCACAGTGCACCCCCTTCCCTCTGCAGTGCAACGCTGCCTGCCGATGGATTAGGATGTTATAAATTCACATGCAAATTTCACAAAATGCTCTACTGTTATCAACTTTATTAGATTTACGAATACAGTCCCGCTTATTTTTTTTTATTCTCTTAATCCCTTTCATCACTTAATAGCTCAGAAAGTAATGGATTTCAGTAAAAAGGAGAGGCTTATTACAATCAATCCTGTTGCTCTATCTCTGCTCGATGCTCGACTAATGAAACTTATTTTTCTTCAGGACCTCTACAGGAAATCCCTTCCTAAGGAAAAAAATAATGTTTAATATGCTGCTGACTTGTAATACTGCAACTGTATTATTCCTCTCCTTTGGGTGTCCATCCAGAGGTTTTTAAGAGCTATTAATCGTACTTTATTCACCAAATTCTCGTCTGTAGTGAAACAAGAAGCTACTAAAGCTTGTTTAATACGATATACCAACTTACAGTTCAAATTACTGAGGCCTTGATAGTAACTTTCAACTCTAAAAACTCAAGGACTCATCTTCTTTTTAAGAAGTAAGGGTAACAAGGCCAGAAAGAAACATCTTTATCATAAGGTTTATATCTCAAATAGTCCCTCTGCTGAGGATCACAAAGTCTCCTTCACTCATGTCAGCCTCCCTTAAGATCTTATTTTAAATATGCCATCATCATAAGTGTTTTTAAAACTGTCTTAGCACCTTCCTTTGACATTTTTTGAACTAAGAGGCAAAGAAGAAAAATAGAAAACAGCCAGCTTTCAACTTTATTGTTAAATGCTTCGGTAACAGGTAAAAAAAGCATCGAGAGATTTACTGCTTTACCAAAATCTGCAACGCTCTGGGCACCCACCACCTCCAAGTGACAGTCCTACCTGTAGCACTTGGCTCATTTGCTTGGTCTTCTCTCTTTCACCTTTGGAGTCCCCTCCAACCCTACCGTGGGGGCTCCAGCACTTGTCCCCGTGCCCGGGGCTCTGCCCATTGCTGATTCCCCACAACATGCAGCTGGTGAAGCTGCCACACAGGCCTGATGGCAGCCCAGAAAGCTCAACTCAACACAGAGCTGCCAGCAAGCAGCTTGGACACCATGTTGTAGAAGAACTACACTTGCTCCTAATACAGGTGTGCATAAGGATGTGGATATGCTTATTCCACTATAGAAGCGAGGAAAGAAATTAACTTTAGGGTTTTTATGCCAACAATGAACTTGTATTTTACCCATCTCCTGATACGTCTCCACAGAAAACATTTGTCTTGGGTTTTGCTTTGTCCTGACTAGGACTGGAAATGGAAGTACGGAAGTATCACAAAAAGAGTTTAAAATATCGTAGGCATTTTCCTTTAGAAAGAGTAGATGCTGGATGTATCCTGGGAACAAGAAGCAAAACTCCATTTCCATTTTCCAGCTAATAAAATCTGCTGTACAATATATGGTTTTAGCCTTGTCTCAAGTCAGTTGACAACAACACAGGATTTTCTACACTTCTGTCTCTGCTTTGAGGCCAATTCCAGAACCATCCATGAAGGTCACATGACATAAACAATCAGGCAATACTTAATTAGGAGGGAGTTCTTCCTGATCCAAACTTCTTATTTATATTCTTAAACACAGGAATGGCTTCTCTGCCTTTCTTATCATAATTAGCACAGTTACTAAAATTTTAAATACGGAATTTTTTTTTAACTTACATGAGTAAAAGCTGCTTTTAGTTACTACAGATCAAAGAAGGGGAATCAGGTAGGCCATGACCTTGTGTGTGAATACATACAACTACTGTAAAGTTTGATCTTACAAATATCTCACATGGTTAATTTTAGTCATATGAGCAGCCTGCTTGCATGAATAGTTACGAGCAAAAGTGTTTGCAAGACTGAGCCCTAAATCCATTAAATTAATGGTGGAAATACATAAAATATATAATTGATGAACAAGTGAACTAGGATTCTGCTCAAAAGTAGGTAGAAAAGGATTATGACTCAGGCAAGCTCTCTCTCCAGTGACTGTTCCTGATTGATAGATTTATATAAGGCTGAGTTTCTGATTAGTTCTGAGATATGAATGCTTAAAAATGTAGGAATAAAAAAAAAAAAAAGACTTTCTGAAAATGAAATGCAATACCCAATTCAATTAAAAGAAAATGCTATAATCTGGAATTGAACCAAGACTTTGTGATAATGTTATTTATTCCATGCCAAGTTTAGTAGATGTTTTCCAAAATGCCAGTTCACTTGGGTTTTATGGAAAAATTGACCTTTTCACCCGGAACAGAGGCTGCTAATTTCATTAAAGTTGTTAGATATTTTCTCAGAGTGCATCCATGCCAATTCTAGTATTTCATTCTCCTATTTTTGTCTATGTTCCACTTGCACAGAAGTGGCTTGACAAAGCTAGAACCACGGCTTTACATTTCCTGCTCTTGACGTACCCATTGCCAACACATTTCGTTATTCAGACTCCAATAACATCGTGGAGATGTGGAAAAGCAGCCTTGTCCCTGATGGCCAGCGGCCGCAAGCCCCCAGGTCAGGTAATCTGGACCACGAGCATCCCAGAAGAGCCTGAATCAACTCAGCTGACAGGAGATGAGCCAAGCCTGTCAATTCATACAGCAGCTTGAGCTCATCATCTGTATTTACATAGTTCCTCAATCAAACTCCTGCGCTCCGTAAACTATGTTTATTACCCTTCGTACGGGCTAATACGGTTTTACAATTTGCTCCCCTTACAGTAGAAGCAGCCAGAGATCAATGCTTGATAGCTATTTTCTCCCTTAATTCTCTCTTTTAAGAAGGAGAGAGAAGTTATTACTTGCCAAACCAGCACATGTTCACAGAGAGTGTGCGGTCAAGTGGTCAGGAGCAGAGCTGATGTTAATTAGCAATGAAATGAGGAATGAACCAGCATTAGCTCTGAGACTAATCAATGGGAAAATCACTCCAAGCAGGCAGCTTAATGAAGTACTATACAGCTGTTTATTTTTAGTCTGTTTTAGCCTGACAACAAAATCCTGATTAATTTAAAAAAAACTTTCTAAAACGTATTTCCTTGTAGAGCTTTGCTATAGCTCCAATTTATTTGAGGTGGGTTTTGTTGTTGTTGATTTTTTTTTTGTGTTTTTGTTCGTTTGTTTTGTTGGTTTTTGTTGTTGTTGTCTTTTGTGTTTGTTTGTTTTTGTTTGGTTGGTTTTTTTGTTTAGGGTGGGTTTTTTTTTGCATTTGTCTGTATCTTTCCCTGGTAATTAAAGGCCTGACTGGAAAAATAAAGGCAGGTCAAAAAAGCATGTCCCCATCAGTGGCACTTGTTTGTCATCAGCCATACCCTGCCACCTCAGGTGGCCCATTCAGGGCCCTTTGCAGCCCTGAGTTAACTCCCTCTCCCTTTGCAGCAGCAGCCGCAGGGCAGAGCATCTTGGTCCCCAGCCGGTGCCCACCACCCCTATGTTGGGGATGGGCTGGCAGAGGGAAGGATAAGTCCTGTTGCATTATTTGGGTGCAGCAGCCTTGGTCCCTCACCATCACAGAGCTCCTCTGGGACCCTGGATGAGGACACTGGTGGACAGGTAGGTTTGAAAATCTGGGCTTTGCTCTAAGTATGACACAATTCCTTGCGTGCAAAACAGATGCAATAGCACTTCTCAAACATTTGCATTGGATGATCACGGGTGAATCGCATACCACCTGCCAAATAAGTCCCTAACCAGGATATCTGAGTCTTCTCTTTTGGGCATCCCTGTGTTGTACGCAGTGTGGGACGCTCTCTCTCGAGGGATCCCACCAGCCTCCTCCCGCTCCTCCCATTCTCAACCCCTCTGTGTCACAAGCTCTGTCTGATCCTGCCCTTTTGCCATCACACAAAACCTTGCTCAGCACTCTCGGCTGAAGGTCAGGAGGATGAGGAGAGGCCCAAGGTGGGTGGTGGGGCAGGACACCTTCCTGTGCCCTCCAGGGTCCCCCCAGCATCTCCCTTGATCGCAACCCTGCGCCAGGCCCTTCCTTCCTGAAAAACCCAGCATTTCCTCACAAAGGTGGATGTGAGGCATTTGAATATGGTGATGGTAAAAGCTGCTGGTAGAAGAGGCTGGGGAAGAATCTCGGGGGCTAAAGCCTTTCCTCCATAACACTACACCAGAAGACAGCACCATAATATAACCTTGATTTAAGCAGACGAAAATCATTTTAGTTTAAAATACTGCAACACTGAAAGGCAAAGAAAATAAGTAAAGCCTCAAATTTTTTTCTCTTGAAGACTCCAAATTCACTTTTTGGTGCTTTCCCACACAAGAACACGACTTAAAATAGCATTTATATGACAATAAAATCAGGTATGGTTTTGACTTGACATTAAAAGCAGGAGTTTTAATATCAACAGTAACGGGAGTTGGAGACGCAGGAGCAGGGCAACTATCCTCGTGCAGGCTCCACCTGCCACAGTAGAAACAGGCACAGGTAAAAGGTCAATTGAAACCTGCTTTTATAGGAGGTTTTTTTTTTTTAAACTGTGTGTATTAGACAATTCATTGTTTGTTTGATCAAAGTCCTCTCATATGCTAACAGAAGCGTGATTTGGGGAGAGAAGTTTCTTAATCTTTCCAAATATAATCAATAAATCACCTCTGAAACTGTGTCTTTTAAGAAAGAGAAGAAAAAAAAAAAAAAAAAAAAGCCTCATGCAGGTACATTCGCCAAGCTAAACATATATATGTGTCTTTAGAGATTTTTCTTCTCTATCTGTATGTTGCAATAAGCATTGTCCTGTGATCCTTTAGGTGAGTGCTGCTACCCTGTACCCAGCAAGACCAGCACAAACCACATAAACTCTTCCCCTGGAAAAGGATTCTTTAAACAGCCCCTCTGTGCCAGAGACGATTTCTAAGTCAAATTCACCTCCTGAAGAAGGAGACCTTACAGTAAATGTATTCATTAGATCTTGAGTGACAAGCCTTAATTAAAATGTACTGTGTTTGCAAAACGAGAACCAAAACTGAAGACACTCAAGTACAGTAAATATATCTTTTGCACTGTGTAGAGCAAGACAGACAGTAGCTTCCATTTAACTCTCAACATAATACTAAAAAAAATACTATATCTGTGTTTCAATAACATGTATTGTTAGAAAACTTCCTACACAGCATAATACAAGGAGCATACACACCGGAATATAAATTCAGACAGATCTGCTTTCTTAAACACAAATTAAGTTTCTTAAAGACTATTGTACATATAAAAAGCAAGTTTTACCAGTTTTTCTTCTTTAGTCATTAATTCCCCAACCTGCTGAAATAAATATTGCTAATGCTTTTCACTTCAATAACTCCATTCATGCAAAGATCACAATATTTCACAAAATTCAGTTAAACTGCTTTGTGGAAGAGTCCATAGATATAAAAGAACTGACTGACTAGTAGGAGGTAGAGGTGGAAGATCATATCTGTTTAATAGTACAAGCTCATCTTATAAATTTCTCAGGCTTAGGACACACCAACATAGTAGACAAAAATTTCTTTTAAATAAAGCACACGTGAAAATTTAAGTCTTGCTACAAAGACATGACCTGACTGAAAAGACCCACTACTCTTACAGCTGATTTCAACTTGTTTATGATTACTTGCAAAGGAAGCAAAGGGGATTATCAAAGCAAACCAAAGAACCAAAGGTACCTGCTTGCAAGGCTTGATTCCATCCAACCGTAAAGTTTGATTTTTCAGATTTTTTTTTTTTTTGAAGAGCCACTGTGAAACAATTATTTGTTAAAAAGTGCAGACCTGAAAAACAACATCACCAGCTAGGTAATCCCCTTTATAGGCCGATTTGATAGCTCAGGGAAAGCTAAACAAAGGCACAGTGCTCTGCAACCACAACAGCTGGGTTGGAAATTGCTGCAGATTGTTAGGAGGAGCTGCAAACTAGAGATAGGCAATGAAAAGGTTAGATATGATAGTTNAAAAAAAAAAAAAAAAAAAAAAAAAAAAAGAAAAAAAAAAAGAAAAAAGAAGACAAATTACTCCAAAGACCATATTCTTTAAGTCGTTGAAGCAAAACATGTTTATTTGATTTGTTTGTATGCCTATTACAAAAATGCTACTTTGGGATTCTAGGAACCCAGTCTGTCAATTTTTCAGCTTCTGCACTTTCATGGTTGCTTAGAGCTGTTTAATGCAAATACACTTCCAATAAGAGATTTCATGCCCCTAAATTACACCCAGTTAAGGGCGAATGAAAATGTAAGGTAAATAACTATAATCAGCCATATTATCTTTCTCTTGGCACCTCTCACTTTACAGGCATATTTAAAGGCATCTCCAGGGTCCTATCCTTTTTAACAAGCGGCAGTGTATTTCCTGGAATATTACTTACGATGCTAGGCTGTGAACATTACACAGGTTAAAATGTTACCTAGAGACCTAGAAAGAATTGCATCTGTTGCAGAGCCACGCTTGTTGCCATGTTTAGGAACATCTGAAAAGACGAAAGAAAATCCTCAGCTATGGGATGAAAAAGAGACTAAGACTGCTTCAGTCAAGCTTTCACACGCGATGTTGGTCAGCACTGTTGGGGTGTAGCAATTCAAGGAAAGAAAAATGAGACTGCACACTGCTGGTATTCACTGAGGATGCTCTGGAGAGCCGACAAGGATACCAGGGTTGGGGTTTTTTTTGTTTGTTTTTGTGGGGTTTTTTGTTGTTGTTGTTGTTTTTGTTTTGGTTTTTTTTTTTTAAAGTATGGGAACTTAAAAAAGAAAAAGTTCACTCCTGCTGTCATTTTTAAGCTAATAAAACCATGCTTGAGAACGAAAGGTGATCTGAGCATAGTTGTTAACAGCCTCACAGTCCCTTGCTGTCTCCATGAAAAAGTATAAAGTGATAAGCAATAATCAAAGAGTAACTAATTACTCACTTGGCAAAGAAAATACAGAAGAACAGGAATCTTCAGAACGAAATATAGCCCTGAAGCCCTTCAAAACACATCTGGATTATTCCGAGCAAGCTCGAGATTGCTCGAGATTTACCTTGTTTTACAGAAAGATGACTTTAGGCTTCTACAAATAAATAATCTTCTGCTTCAACTAAACGTGACCTAGAAGAGACTGAGTTAAACCAGAGGAACTCCATGAAATAATAAAATCCTCCAAACTCAGGTCAGTTTAGCTTGTCTCTTGTATACATCCAAATTGCTGCCATATCTCTACTTACCAGCTTTTTATTATCCGAGCTATTTCTACATCATTAGTTTGTGTATCTACTTATGCTGAGGTTCTGTTTTCTCCTAGGAAGCGGTTTCTCCAGAAATCAAATTTTGTGCAGTCATTTGTCTTTTGTAAAGTAGCCCACAAAGTTCTCAACCAACTTATCCCTCTATGCAACACCAGCACAAGGTCTCACTTGACAACTTACGTGATCCTTGATTACCTAAGTTGTGCTAGACCTTGTGTAGGGATGAGTTTCTTCCCACTTGGTTAAAGAAAATACGGGAAAAGTGACCATCTGTGAAACAACGCACAGACCCTTGTTTGTGGCATGCGAGGTAACCTTTGGAAAGGCACAATTTATCTGAGCCTCAGTTCTCCATCCATAAACAGTCATGGTAAAAGCTACACAAGATAAAGTCCACTTTTCGCAAGCCTCAGATGAAAAGTGCTGAAGAGGAGCAAACTAGGGTAAATAAGACTGCCCCAGTTAGGGGATGTTTGGCTGCTAAATACATTGGTCCCTAGGACTAGTCAATATTACCGCAGTGTTTCTGCTGTCACAGGGCAACAATGCAATAGCCTCCCTGAGATTTTTTCCTCAGCTCAGGAGTACCAGAAACACCTGCTCGGTTCCTGTGAAACACAAATCAGCAATTCTGGTCAAACTGAAAGACCGAAATGTTGGATTTCTGCATTCTGTTACAGGTTCAGGATGAAATAGATTAATTTACTTATAAATAACATCTATATTTTCAGTAGAGTAGGGATTTCAAACAAAATATTTAAAAACATATTTGTTTGAAGATAGGTGTGGCTTTTTGGGCAGCCAAGCACATACAGACCTACTTGTCCTACTCTTTTCCAATAGCTGCCAATCACCTTCTCTCACCTGTCCAATGCTGTCAACACCACTGCTGAAGAGCCATCTCTTCCCAATGCTGGGGCTGAACATACTGCAAGCTCCTGACACAGCAGAACTCCACAAAAACATCATGATGGAAGTTCACAGGAAAGAAAATACAGGTGATTGCTCTCCCAAGAGCAGTACAACTTAAACTTCATTAAACCCATTAATTAAATGGAAAAATAACCCCAAACAAACCTTTCCTCTTCTATGAGTTTTATCTACAATCGTATTAAATTCAGCTGGAAGTGTGACTTTCAAATATCCAGGTTTCTGTTACGCTCTCACCTAACCCTCATCTCAGCACCTGACAGAAAGAAGCTGTACACAAGACTTTGATTTTTCTTTTTGAATTGGAAAACATTAAGCACCCAAACTCTCTCATAAAAGATCTGAGGCATGAGCTACATAGCATCTGTGCAAGTAATGTTTTTTCGCACTTAATCCAGACCTTAATGATCAAGAGATATCAGAAAAGTGTCAAAGGAGATAAACCAAGTTATCCCTAATAATGCATCTACGTCTCCTTGCCAGCAGCAACTGATCTGGGAGCTTCATTCCTGCACCCAGGATATACAAAGACCTCAAAACTTAAATGTCAATAGAATATGCTTGTTGATTCACTGGGAAAAGTAAGTCATTGTCTACTGTTACCATTAATGATGTTTTGAGGCTCCCAGGATAAAACCTCTAAACAAAGGTACTGTGGGACAAAACACAATTCTTTTTTTCTTTCTCTGTTCCAAGGCATGTTTTATTCATTTTCTGAAGGGTGTAACAGCCAGTATTTTACAGAAATAGGGATAAAGAAGTTCTAGGGGGTATCATCACATTGTCCCTGTACCACCACATCAAGGAACCATTGCCATCACTCATACATTGCTGCTTCTCCCATCCACTCCACAAAGGAAACCACTCGAGCAGCATTTTGTTTCGGTTGTAAACAGAGACCCTGTGGTTGCGATAGGGAAGGCAAGAATGAAGCCAAACATGCACTCAGAGCACAAGACCAGACACATGACTGGGAAGTTGTAGGGAAGTCCACATAACCAGTTCAGACCACTCTGCAAGAAAATCCTGCCTGGAGCACAGACTAACTCTGCACTGGCTGCACAGCAAGAGATTTCAACAGGTTTCAATAGCTAGAACCTCAAGAATCCCAAAATGGTGAAGAGAAACTATTGCATAAACTCTCTGCATAGGTGTCCACAACTCCACTAGAAGATTTTTTTGGGGAAAAAAAGCTAACATTATTGCAGAGCACTCCATTGCACTAAAGGCACAAAGCCACTTGTCACGGTTTTCAGCACAGGACTTTAATAACACCCGAGCAAGGCCCAGCAACAGAGAAACTGAAGAACAAACAGCAGTAGGATGCTCACGGAGACCTGCACTGCTGAGGCCATGCACTCCTACACTGTACAAAATAGGTTGGCCTAAGTGCTACTGGCTTCACGTCCAGGGACACGAAACGGCTGTGGGCTGCAAGACAAAGGTGCAAATATGTAGAAACAGATCGTCTTCTGCCAGAAGGTAATATTGTCTTCTAATCACCTAGAGATAATGGAAACAATGCTTTGTGGACATCAGAATGTGAGAAATTTCCAGGAGGCTGCTGAATTGCAGCCTAGAGGGAATGACTGCAGGCACATATTTTTACATAAACTCTGGTTACCAACTCTTAGCACAGGTTCCTCCTCCTCACAACCATCAACTGTTCCTCAAACATCCCGTGATCAGGCAAGGCAATCAGCCATCTCGCTGGCTGGCACCGTGGTCCTTGACAGGAAAGGGCAAGGAGAGAAATCATCTACATATCGCAGCAATTTGGCACTTGCATCAACACTGCATTTCCAGTTTACTTAAGGCCTATGAGTAACTGAAGAAGAAACATCAACTTTTGGGACCTTCTGAGCAAGACGCCTACGAACAGAGGTGTTGCTTCACTGCTTGGCAGGTGTATCCTTTCTGAAAAAAGCCCACAAGCCATTAAGAGCACATGAAACCCAACTTTTCCTTTAGTTCTTGATGAAAGGTTGCAGGGAGTGGGAACTTTATCCCATCACAAGTAGAAGTTCTTCCTCGCTGAATTTGATAGGATAAAGATCATTAAAAAAAAAAAAAAAAAAAAAAAAATTCTCTTAAAAAGTCA
>VWYH01009503.1:261330-368032 GCA_013399365.1 Pampusana beccarii | reverse complement strand
AAAAAAAAAAAAAAAAAAAAAAAAAAAAAAAAAAAAAAAAGCTGTCTCTTAAAATGTCAGACAGGTAATTCCTAAGGTTTCAGAGAAGGCTTTAAGCCTGTCTTCATGGTTATCAACACCATTTCAACTAACCAAAAGTGTAAATATCATCACTGTAGCCAAGTACAATCTCTATCCATTCCACTTCCGAACAGTTCAATAAATGGCTCTTTCTTTTCCTGACTGGCACTGTATAGCCCACAGCTAGTGTCCGGTCAGAAAAAAAAAACCCACATGCCTACAAGACACTTAAGCATGTTACAGCCTTCAGCCCCAGTCCTGCAAGCAGTTCTGCAACCTGGTAAAAGTAAGATTTAAACTGTCCCCCAAAAAAAAGCTACAGATGTTTTGCTTGCCCTATTTTCTTTTTATTTCAGTTTTTTTTTTCCTCCCCCAGCCTCATTGAGTTTGTCCTTTAAAAACAGATTGTTTATTATTTTGTTGCTTTCTTCTCATTTCCCATTAGTTTTCAACTCCAGGACATCAGTACAGTCAATGGGGAAATTTGGCTGGTTGACGACAGAAAAAATTCTTTCAGCCAATTATTAAATTTCAAGATTCACTGAGAAATAATGAGCTATAAAATCACAAAAGTTGTTGCTTTTATCAAAGCAAAGTTTCAAATAAAATGTTTACCAAACAGCTGCCACTGTTCCCTTAAAGAGTAAGCAGGCAGCAGAGGTGAAAGCCTGACACGGCCAGGGATAAAGTCAGCATGTGTCCTCCACAGCTCCCTTTTGAGGCACACAGGCCTCAGCTCCTCACTAATCATCATTTGTCATTCAATGAATTTTGCATGTTTAAATTGCAAAGCACATGCTGGAAAGGAGGGAAGAGCCTGTGCACACACCAGCACTAGCAAGGCCTTGGCTCTTCTTTTCTGTTCCCAGGCCTTGGACACTGAGGCTGACAAGAGCAAGCCATGCGCTGGATGTGCTCTTGGGTGCATGCACGCACCAGCAGCCAAGCCATGACTTTGGTCTGTGGGTTTGTGTGTGTGTGGTGAGTTTCTTTTGTTTGTTTGTGGGTTTTTTTGGTTTTTGACTGTTTGTTTGTTTTTATGATTCCCACCTCCAGTAGTGCCACTACACAGCTTGACAAAGAGAGGAGGCTCTCTACGGGTTTTGTGCATCTTCACAGTGCACTCTGCAGCCAAAAACTGTGGAAGTCTCCACTAATTCAGTTTTCATTCTGCTTCTTTAAAATTGTACTTTTAAGAAGAATTTCTGTCCATGTTTGAGGAGCTTCCGCTGTACTTCGAAATGCCCTGACCCTCACATGGGAGAGACTTCATGACCACATCAGGGCTGATACTTCTCTCTCCCAGCTCTGCACCCAACTACAACTAGATGGACACTGCTCTATCAGAAACACGATTTTTCATGTGAGGTCTTACACTGAAATCTCTTGCGTCTTTGTCTGGCAGCCACCTAGATGACAGTAAAACATTTCACAGCATTTTTTTTAAAGACTAATCCCACCTTTCCTGACCATATTCAAGTCCCTTCACAGAGCAGATTTTAAGGATATGAAAGAGTTACTGTGGAGTACATAATAAGGTTTTGTCACCACAGTCCCTGCACAATCAGCATCTAACCCATTAATTTTCAAGATGTTTTGAAGGTCCCAAGTAAAGAAAATGCTACATACCACAGACACATATGTGAGAAATATGAAACAGAATACAGTGGCAGAGTCTTGGACAGAAACTTCTTGCTAGGATTTGAATCCTGGCACTTACATGGCATTGGCACATCTCTGTTTTAAAATAAAACTATACTTGCAAGAAAGGAAATCTAGAGAACCATTGGGATATTAGGTAGGTCACAAATCTATTATACAGGATTTTTCTATTTTATAACTAGGAAACATTTTTTAAAAGTAGTTAAAGAAATATGCACCTTCAGAAGATTATGCTATAACTTATTTTGGTGTAGACTCAACTTGAAGAGATAAATGCCTACGTTTATTTGTAGGAACTGATTGCACCTTCACATTGTTTGCTTTGAAAGTATAAATAATTACTACGGTGAAGGCTGTCTGTTCCTCCATTAAAGCTATAAAAATAATAGAAACAAAGAGAGAAAATTCATTTCTGAAACTCCTGAACTCATATTTAGTGTCCATTGATGCAGTTGCAAAACTTTGACAATTTGCATGTTTAAACTTGCCTGGGTATTTTTTGCTCAGCAGTCAAATGCAAAGGAAGATACCTTCAATTTCAACAAATAGACAAAACCAGAAAACTCACCCTTTAAACATTTTTCCAGGAAGTTCTTGTCTATCAAGTTGAAAGAAGGCAGAAGGCTTTCAAATCTGAAATATTTTGCTTATCTAAAAAATAGTATTACACTAAGTAGGTATTCAGCAAGCATTGTTCACAGGTACTTTTAAGAAGCCATACGGCACAACTACCATGGCCCTGTGCTCACGCAGAACGATTTACATGAGATGGGCACAATCGCAGGCTTTGTGCCACCAGCCCGGCCAGCCTGCCATGGGTCACAGCACTGAGTGAGCTTGGCAGCAGTGCCAGCTTGCTGCTTCAAACTGAGATTTTTCTAATAAGCCTAAGTGATGTTGGATCCCCACCCAACGGTTGTTATCTCCATCAAACATTTCTCCCCCTCAAAGCCAACAACCCCCCGAGATTAAAAAATAAGCAGTCCCGCAGAACTGCTAGCAGTTATCATGGCTTAGATTATTTTTTTTCCCCATACAACTGGTTGCAGATACATAACTACATGGATAGTATACACCTAGAGATCCTGATACTGCATCAGCAGATCAGCTAATTGTGTTAATTAGCTATTTGCATGCGCAATTACCTGATTTGTACAAGCAGTCAAGGTGATTGTACATGTAAATTAGGCACGGATTTGCACAATTTAGTCATCTGAAAATCTGCTATTCTACTTATTTTTAAGTACCAGAAATCAACAGCTGCAGAAGACTCAGGTGAGTTACTGTCTTTATGGTTCACACATTTACCAAGTTTTCACACTCCTTTTGTATCACTTCAGTACACCACTGTGGGCAAGCACCCCTGCATGCATGGTCACACAGACATCATCAAATAAAGTCATACAAAAAGAGTGACCTGCATCCCCATACAGACAGACATTTACTTACTGTCTCCTAAAGGTCTTAATTTTCCCCGTGTTATCTCTTCAGTGCTGTGAACTGCTGAGCTTAACAAAGTAAACTTGGTTTTACTTATCACAACAAGCTTGGGAAGCTCTACAAGGAGCAGAATCCCAAACAGTTCTGATGTAAATACTCAACCTGAAGCCCTGAAGACCGCTTAACGTTTAAAACCCCTCAGCTGCCACACCGACTCACTGGTTAGGGGGTTTCAAACACAAATGGGTCATCTACATTTAATGTGAAGTAATACCATAGCTTGCAAAACAAATGGATGTTTATGTCATCGTGGGGCTGCTTAGGGATTCCAGACTGGAGTACAGAGCTATTACAAAAAGAAAATTCTCTAAAAACCTCAAACCCCTCTCCTCCTCTCTCAAGGTAACACTTTCAGCTGAAGAGGGATTCAGGATACTACAATACAGATGGCAAAAGCTCAACAATGGAGTAGTGCAATGCAATCCCAAATATAATACAAGTACATCTCTGTCTGCTTGAACTGGCAAGGTAATAAAAAATTTTCAGTTCACGAGGGACAAAAAACTCACTAGTTCAGCGAAGAAAAAACAGAACCCATAGGCTGATGAAGGCCAATACCCACACACTCATATCATAAAAAAAAAAAAAAAGGTTGATACAATGTAGTCAAGTAGAAGGTTAAAAACAGGTCTCCCATCTCAAGTGCAGTGCATCTCAAAGTCTCAATAGCTGTGGTCATTTACAGAACTTCCTCAGGGAGAAACAACACTCATGTTAGAGGTGAGAGAGTAATCCAAATGAGTAGACTTTATAAATAGAGAGGTTCACGTTCTGCTTCTGTCCCTCAGCACATATTACTGGAACGATTGTTGTGCTGTTGTCTTCTTCCCTTCTTAACCAGAAGATGGTCCCCAGGCCTCAGGCAAACTGTCTGCTTTAGATGCATACAATATAGCTCATTTTCCTTCTTCTCCCTCACTAGCAGTCACTAAAAGACTTTTCCAGCCAATTGTCCTAAACCCAAGGCAGAGCTGTTACGGCTACACATACAAAAAGATTCATGTAGCAACAGAACTGTAAAATTTAAGAGACAAATTACTACTCTTTTTTTTTTTTTCCCATCAGTGCACAGTGTGGTGCAAACATGTGTAACCCAGTAGGGACCCATGGAAGAACATCAGAGCTTTGCTGAACAATTTCAGATGCAGCTGCTGATGGTTAAGAGCAGTTAACAGGACAGGACAAATGACACAGCATTGCACCCAAACACCCTGACTGGTCCACCACCACCAGAAAGGAGTCTGACTCATTCTCCCATGGCTGAATATTTATGCTTTAAGGATGGTACCACCAAAGACTGAGCTACAAGAACCTTCTTCTGTATCTTTCCTATAAAGGAGCACTTTTTTCTTTTGTTACGTTAAACAAAGGAGACATGCTGAATGTTCACTTACTGAAAAAATCTGAGTACTATAAATAAGTTCAAAATAGGAGTCAAGTTGTGATTCCACATCTAAATATAAGTCAACCCCTTTGAGACCTGGGGAATAGAGAAGAGTCAGCCCCAGCTCAGCCCAGCGCTCCTCCCTGGCACCCCTCCCCAAGTGCATGTGTTCAAACGTGTTGAGCTGGGAAGGCTCAGGTCAGGCCTGTGCTGTAGGAGCATCTCCTGCAGCTGGAACATCTGAGGCAGGTAGCGCTTCATGTTGTAAACTGCTCATGCAGCAGGACTGAGAAAAAGGCATCTCCTGGTCACCGGCTGTTACCAACTCCAGGAAAATGAAAATACAGCATCTCCGCACCTGTTCACCTGATGGTGAAGGAAGGAAAAGCCATTACCGAGTGACAGGAGACGAAAAACCAAAATCCACTTCAGCAACTCATCCCAGCACTGGTGATTAATCTCACACTCCCACAGCCCGATGCACATTAACCAGATAATTAATAATTTCTTTAGGGATTCCAGTTCGGCAACTGTTTTATCAACCTGCACAGCATTAGGAGAGAGATGCTGCATTTGTGATCAAACTGCTGGAACCACGGAAATGTTCTGCAGGAACAGTAAAAGCTTCAGAGCAATCTGTGAGCCCAGTTTTACAAGTAACAGCAACATATGTGCAGAAATCAAGGCTGGTCCTTTGTCAGTGCAACCACCAGACTCAAAATCTGAGATCAGCATAATAAGAATAATTAGCAGCAATGCCCAACTCTCATCCAGCCCCCATCTTTCCCCAATAGAAGTGTTTTTCAGTATATTTTTTTAAATATGTTTTGCCTGATGCACTAACATAATATGTCAGATCATGTGCTTTCACTATCCTTGATATGGATAATAAATCAGATCCACTCTACCTTAACACCAAAAAGGTTTATATATTTAAAACAAACAAAACTACATGTCATGAGATGCCCAAATTCTATAAGCCAAAGGAGGAGCATGGCAACACTAAGAATAGCTCTTGCTAGCAACTTTTTGCCATCCTCTGTGCACTCACACTCCATGTTCAAGGACAGAGTGATACGGGATCAGAAACCCAATACTAAAGTGCTAGCACCACATTATCTCCCCCAGCACTTAAAAATGGACTGCTGAGAAAAATCATGGTCAGTATTCTTTCAGATATTAAACTCTCCAGTGTGTTAGATATATGTCAGTACTAGGTGATTAAGAATGACTGATAATTAATAAGTCACATCCATGGAGATTGACTGGGTATTATTTCTTTCAGCCTCTGAAAAGAAGAGCTAGATTCACTTTTATCTTTCCAAAGGAACAATCTTGTCTAACTGCTGCTTGCAAAGAGATTCTGCTATTTTGTCAATAAGCTTTGAAATAAGCTATCTGGGCTGCTTTTGTACAAATAGTTTATTGTTATCATCACTGTACAGGTAAGGAAACAGGGGTACATCATGTTTAAGTGTCTTGATGAAGCCTCCCCACCAGAAACAGAGTGGGTTCCTAAACAAAGTCTCAACCGGTCCTTTCATCACATAAATGTTCTTCCACCTGAGAGAAAGCTACAGCTCTTGGCCATGGCTCAGCAGAGTATCTGCCTCCTAAAAGATATTCTGCTCTTAGGATTCCAGCCTGGAAATGAGCCCATGCAGAGCTCCAGCGATACCCATGCACACCTGCCCACACAAGTGCAATTGCAGAACTGGGCACATATCGCTATGTGCATACTCCAAAATGGTACATTTTCTCCAAATCCTGTTCTAAGACCAGATTAGAAATAAAGAAGGCATTTTCTTTTAGTACCTAACATGGCTTAATTTCTATTTTCCTTTCATATGATGTTGACTGAATGACGTTATATAGCAATTTTTTAATCATCTACTTTAGTATTTATACGACTCTGCTCACCATATTATTTGAGCCCCTTCATTTTCATAGTGGCAGTTACCATTATTCCATTAAATTAAATCCTTTTACAAGCATCTTTCTATAAACATGCACTAGAGATAACATAGCCACATGGTGAGGATTCACAGACTACAGTAAGCAGATTACACCTGTCTTGATTTTCGATGTAGCTGTCGGCAGAGTATATTCTCCCATCAAACTGCACGCAGATCTCCTCATTAAAGCTACAGGGGAGAATAATTACAGAACAGTACATTGCAGTTTACCAATTGGTCTTGCATACATAACGGCCTATGAAAGAAAAATTGCATCCTCCAACAGCTGGGAAAATCTTTAAATTGTTATTATTATTATTATAAAATAGCCAACATTTTAAACTATGAAATAACTCACCTCCTGTAAGCAAAGCAGACAGATATAGGTGATCAGGTCCACAAAGGTCTTAGACTCCCAGTCCATAAATATAATTATTTTTCCCTTTGCAAACACTCCATTTCCTAACTGTCTGTTCTACAGTAAAATCCCCTCCTCGTGAGAAATTGCGCTGATTGTGGAGTAAGCCCTGAAAGCAAATGGGTGGTTTCCTGGATCTCCTAAGCCCTGCTGCTGAGTGTTAAGCATGACATTCCCCCACCTCCTCACACTTCAGTGAAGAGATGAGTCCATCAGGTCCCCATTGTCCTTTTCCCACCAGCCAAGGGAGAGAGGAGTCACAATAGCAGCCCATGACCTCCAGCCACACTTGAGTCTTTCTCCCAAACCTCAGTACCACCGACAGGCCCCTGTGTTCACCAGCTGGCTGCTGAGGTGCTGCCTAACCCCATCCAGATAAATGGTGCTAGGAAGATGGCAAACATCTCCAGATGGTGCAGAAGGAAGCAAGCCCCTGGTGTTTCTGTCCCTGGCCATTTATGCCCCAGGGCTGAAACATCCAGAATATAACAAACTGATAGTCCTGCAGAGCATTGGGAAGACTGATTTTTCCACCCATGTTGATAGTTAAGACATCCGACCTCCATTTTTGTGTTAACAGATAAAAGGCAAATCCATTCCAATTTGGGTGCCATTGGCATTCCAAGATCCCAACAGTTAGTACCCTCAGATTCACTCAGCATCCAAAGCCATCACTTTTCAGGCACATGTGTTCAATACCAGCTCTTACTCCTCACACAGACAACATAAAGGAAAAAGCACAGACATGGGGAAACCCAAATTCTTCAGATGAAACAAAGTCAAGTTAGCTATGCTAACTTTTCTTTCTAGCCAAGAAGCAAGACATTCTAAGTACATATTTAGGCCCTAGCAGGACATCATGACATGCTCTTCTGCCCTGCTAAACTAGGAGCTAAGAGCTGAGGGACTTCGGCAACAAGAGAATACGCTGCCAGACTAGTCCCACATACTCTGGTTCTCCCAAAAGATTTTCACACGATGAGGGACTCCGAAAGAGACCCATCTGCACAAGCAGCCCAACAGCCACCTTTTTCCAGCTCTGAAGAACAGCGCATGCAAGCTGCCTCAGCACGCAGAGAGACACCGTGTAAATGCGTCTAATTGCCAGCGGTGTTAAAATCACTGAAGAAAAAAATTGCTCTATGAAACGGCTTTCAGTACCTGCACCGCAAATGACCTGCTGCTGCACTTTAACCAGCTGCACCTCCCAGCCGAGCTGGCATGCTTCAGGCTTTCTTCCAGTCTCTGTCAGCCCCTCACTCGTAACAGGGACGTGTCGGCAGCAGAAGCCGAGTGGAGAACCAAACGGAGCAGAGTGTGCTTGGGTAGGCAGCCTGCGACCAGGCCGGTCACCGCTGTGGTCCGGGAAACCTTTGGGTTTCTCTTAGATAACCGCAGGGCAAGGCAGCATCGTGTACTCACGGGTTAATTGGCTGCAGGCGAAAAGAGATCACCCAGTCCAACCTCCTGTGCAAACACTGGCCATTAACTTTCACCCATTTAAACACTGCTTTGCACTCAATAACTGCAGCACTTTTTTTAATTAGCTAGTTTGGGTAGAGAAAATTCCTGGACACCTCAAATACAACTTACCTTCCTCAGAAAAACAGACAGAAAACAAAGAAAAAAAAAAAAAAAAAAATCAGTATAAACTTTGTCTCTGCTGCAAGCTTCAGAAATTTTGCGAAGTAGTTCCTCCAGCTTTGGAGTCCCAGCAGAGGCAGAAACCACCGTGGTGTGACCAGCAGCAAGGGCATCCTCCACGAGGAGCTCCATGGCAAAGCCCAGCTGTGACAACACATGGAACCAAGGATATTTTGTTCTGGTCTCTATTCTGCGATGTGGAGCCTGGTGAGGCCTCCTGGGGGTTAGTTGCTACTTCAATTCTCCCTCACAGCACAGTCTTGCAATAGACAAGTCAAATATAGTTTTGGCATCAATTGCCACAGTAGGAAAGTTTAGCCCTTTGGGAAAAGTTTCCTCGACTTCACTAGTTCTGGACCAAAACATTAATCAACTAGAGCATATTAACTAATTTAGCTTGTTTTAAAAACAAACATCTCACAGAAACTGTGCTTCTTAAAGATTAAGCATTAGAGGTCTGTACAAATCTTTTCCTTTCACTACTCTCCCACGACACTGATCAAAATATTCAAATTGTCCATTGAAAGATAATCTGTAACAAAACAATCCTTAAAAAAATTATCAGAATATATATCCTATGACTTTTTGGAAGAATTGTGTTCAATGTGTCTTTACAAAATACTGTAATCCTGCTTTCCTGTTCTTCCTAGAAAAAAATGTCAGCCTGGGAAATGGAGAAAAACAGGTGCAAGGTTACTGCTGACTAAGCTACAATATACAGGACTAGGTGGAAATTGCCAAATTAGGAACCTGGTTTTCCTGGGTGGAGAGGGAAGGGTGAACCATACCCACCACAGACAAAGGCACTGAAGGGAAGAAAAAAAAAAATCATATCAATTGAGTGGAGAAACCTGTCACAGCTATTTCAGTAGATCACGACTCTGACTATGTATCAGAGAGGAGAAGCCCTGATCAAGTCACATGCCCTTTACTACAGAAGATAACATCAAAAGGTTTCAAAGGAAACCGATGGTGACAGTTTCTTCATTTGTATGCAATGTGACATACCAGATCCAAACTATTGGCTACTTTTTGAACTATTTGTCAGGGGAGATAAATGATTATTTTCCTTTATATCTTACTTTTAAGAACTCTTAGTCATTTGGGGTTTTTCCCCCCTGCTCCGTGTCCCACTGCCCTTTGTTTTATTTTTCAGCCAAGATTCAAACGTTCACTTTTGATGTAATATTTTTGCTGCACATCAGAATAGCTATGCCAAGCTTCAGAAAGGCAATTGAATACAGAGAATGAAAAGCATGACATCACTTCAAACATGAACTTTTAATAAAATTATCCTCAAGAAACCTCCCTTGTGATTTTTTTTTTTTTTTGCCCTGCATTTCCCCCCCTGCCACCGCCTCCACACTCACTCTTCCGTGTGTTTGCAATAATTCAAATTATTGCCAGGCTAGTGGCTGTAGTTGACTCTGAGCCATCAACTACGCACAAGCATAAGTATTTCTCCTTGTTTCTCACTGCTTCTGTCAAGAAAAGTGTTAAACATAGCGCACACACACACACACACAAAAAGACTATATAAGATCATAGGCTGCTTGCTTAGCCAATAGGCTGTATATTCACATGGGAAATAAAGTAAATGAGGGACTTCTGATTAGCTCAGCTTCTCCATGGCCAAGACCTGACGGGTTTCAGCCCAGTGTTCCCTGTTGGGTGTGTGAAATCTGCACTCATTCTCATTATATTTGTTAGTAAACTTCCTCCAAAGCATGCCCTTCTTTCCAAAAGGTACCAAAAGCCTTGCCAAAGTTCATCGGTACTAAAAAAAGGCACTCAGTATTCATGAACTAGTGATATGTTTAAGGTAATAATATTCTCCCAGAAGTCTTGTGAAACACTCAGAAACTGCAGTAGTTGCAACCAGGTAAGTATCTGAGACTGAGGCAGCCAAACATGAAAAATTATGTTGCAGCCTCCTGGGTGAAGGAGAAGGTACTCAAACCACAAGAAAATAATACGAGACTCACTTTCAGCTCTGGTACAGCCCCAAAGATCAAATTTTACAGTTCTATCATCTGTTTTTAAATGTGAAAAATACATATTTTAAATGTTTCCAACTATTATATTAATCCTTGCAAGTTCTGGAATCATACTAATAAAGGATGCTGAATTTAAGGGCTCAAGTCTAAGCCCCTTTCAATACAAGGGAAAAAAAAAAAAAAGAGCTCTTCTAGTAATATTTCTCATTCAGGCCAGATATTTTTGAAGAAAATTGTTTGGAAATACATGGCTTATGTGTATGAGCCTCTGGACAGTTTACATAAGTATTTATAGAGAAATTACTGCAGTATACAGGTTTAGAGACACTTACGAAGTCTTAAAAAGCAGATGACAATACCTTTAGTACATAAAGCTGCCATCGGAAACCCTTGTCAGTGAAGTTCTATCCCATACCATCACCTGCTCTCTATCCACGCAGCCCCAACCCTCCTCAGGGCTGCTGGAACATCCCTGGCAGGGCAGGGAGAGGATGAGCTTGCACCTTCCCACCAGCTCATCGGCTCCTCACCCACCCCCACCGGGCTCCTGTTCCAGCCTCGGTTCTGCTCAGAGCAGCCGCTTGAGTCCAGCTGCATCTCCTCCTCCAACACAGACCAGAGCACAAAGGAAAGAAACGTGCCCACAGTTTCCTTGCCGCTACACCGAAGCCTCGCATTTTGTTTTCCTATGTTCTTGAAGAAATGCAAAACCCACATGAGGCACAGGAACTCTGGTGCAACGTAGCACTCGCTTCTCCCACCTGTGCTGATAGGAAGACCATTGCACCAGCAAACACTTTAAGCAATGATTTCCGTGCCCCCCCCCCCCACACACAGTAAATTCCAACTCTGAATTTCAAAAGCCGCTATTAATATTAGCAAACAAAAAACCTGGACAGGTCCCTCTCCTGGACACACACACACACAGTTTCACATGACTTATGAGTGGCCTGAAGAGCTTGCCTGTACCCTGCCCACGTCACTGTCTGATTCTGTGATGAGACTTCAATTTGATGTGCACAGCCCCACAAGAACCAACCACGTTTGCAAAACACCCGTAAAATTTGTATTCTAACCCACATTATCATGCATGTACCTACTGGCACATCAGGTGCCTGCTGAGGGTAGCCCCAGTATACTACAAACCAATACAAGAGTCAAACTTTAGGAGAAATATAAAGTGAAAATGTAAAACCAAACTAGGCACTTTAGATTATTAAGGTTTGAAATTACTGACACATTCATAGGAGATAGAAAATAAAAAAGAAGGAGGTGGGGAGATCCTGCAGGCATAGCATCATACAACAGCATTCTGATCACGTGTCTTCTGACACCAAACTTAAATAGAAAAGTTATTCTTCCTAGGCTTTCTTAACACAGGACAACAACATATCAAGAAATCAGCTTTTTCTAAGGGTGCTCAAGAGTTAAAGCCCAGGGAAGGTGGCCCCCTGAAGTGGCTACTGACCTGCATTAGGAGCCTGACAGGTATTGGTAGCTCTTCTCACAGGCTCAGCATGCAGCCCAGGTTTGAGCGGACTGACGTGGATGCTGTTTCACTTGAATACACAGTGCTGTAACAAAAATTGAGCTGCTCGCTGCAGATACCCCTGCTGCAGGACCAAGAACTTCCAGAGACAGACTGGCTTTCAGGTGTTGTTAACTGAGTCAGCCATTCAGAATCAACCCACTACCTACTATGAACCAGCACCATCAGGCTTTTAAATGAGGTGTTAAAACCCAGGTGAAACTCAGCCTGCCTTCCCCAGGTGCTAAGCAAATCGGTGTTTTACTCCTCCCTGGGGTGCAGCACCTGTGGTGCTGAGTTAGTTTTTGTGGCTCCTGCCAAAGAACAGCTGAGTGGTGACAGTGACAACTGAAACTGGGAAGGACTGGATATATGGCTGAACCCCTATGGGAACAAGGTGGTGGTGGATGGCTCAGTTTGCACCCTCCAGTAAGGCCAGTGGGTTTTCTCCCGTGTGTAGGAGTTGTGTGTTTGTTTAATCACCAGGAGATGGAACAATTAAGAAGTGCTCAATACCCTCCTCCCTCACATACAATATAACACCTTAGTCATCAAATCGCCCTATTGTGCTGCTCAATACTTTCTATAAGAGTCGGAATATGAGAGTATGTCCAAAGATAGCAATGAACACACAAGGTAATTATTTTTAAGCTTGCTAATCACAATCAATAGTTTCTTAGCAAAACTGATGAGCTGGAGTTGGCTCCTATTTTTAACCAATAAGATATGCAGTCAAGACTTGAATTACACCATCGGGCAAGCCTCCAAACTCCTAATGACTGCGAGCCAAGAGAAGGATGGGTCCTTGGTGGGTCTTACTCCCTTCCTGAACATGTTATCAAAGGATTTTTTTCCATAGACCGTAAAGCCAGAAGTGTATTGTAACCACCGCACAACCTCACCAAGAACACCAAACAAGAATTTAACTGCATATATCAAAAAAGTTGTACAATTCTAAAAAAGCTGGAAGACGTTTGCTCAATTAATTTGAAGTTTTTAAACTGTCACGTAAAAGACAAACTCCTCATAGAACAGTGCCATATGCCTTCCAGGGGTGCACAATTAGGGACAGATTAATGTAAGTTGAAGAGTCATTAAAAAGCTCAGACCATCTCCCTGTTTCAGTAAGATTTTTCCCTAAAGTAATCTTTCACATGTTTTGCTATGCTTTGATTTTTTTTATTTCTAAAGCCCTAACTTTCCATGCCCCTCTCGAAAAACTCCTCCATTCCCTGCCACTCCTAGAAAGGTATTTTCCCCAAAAAAAACAGAGCTTAAAATTGTTCCCAGCATTCAGTACTGCAGCAATAATTCCCTCTCATAAGAGAGAACCTGCTTTCATTTGTTTTGTTTCTTCTACCCACTGATTAAAAGCAACAGTGAGTCCAAAGGAGTAGTACATTAGCATCAACTGTAACTGTTGCCTCTCACAACAAACGTGAAGGGGATCAGGAAACACACCCACCTTTGATTACTGGGAAAATATTAGGGATAAAAGATGTCAGCAGGGGCAAGTAATTCTTTTTATCAGCCTACAAAAACTAAGGTAGGAGACACCACCACTGGCCCTCTGTTCATTAAGGGGATGGAATTACAGTGGTTTGCACAATCACACAAGCAACTAACAGTCCTTGCATTTTCCTGTTGTAAACCTTATAGTTTCAGACATTTTCAACTTTGCTTCCTATGTCTGCTGTTCAATGAAAATGGCTGAGCAATGAAGTTTTCCACAAGGTGTCCGGTTGGGTCGGCAGCTCTTGAAGAGGGACAGCAGGTCAGGAATGTAAGTAAAGCAGCTGGGTGATGCCACCATTTCCAGCCACCTAACATGACCAGTGCTCTCTGCATTAGGAAGAGTGACACTGCTGTAAAAATGCAAGTTTTTGAAGTCTCCCCCAAACATTACATGCAGTGTCACTGTTTATTAAAGATAACTAATGCCCTAAGTCTTTATTTACTTCTGTTTATTGCTATTTTAGCGGGAGTCACCAGAGAGCAGCTATGCTTCTGGTCCACCAGGGTTCTTTAATCACTGCTAGTAGGTAAAATCATGTGTGACAACTAATCCAAAAAGCAGATTATATTTATTTTGGCTACAGTGGCTTGCAATTCGTTAAAATCAACAAAGCCTTTTCATTAGCCCCCTGCTGATGTCCTGAAAACAGACATTTCAAGTGTCTCAAAGCACAGAGCTACACATGTGCAGCAAAGCTGGGACTGACAGACTTACCGTTGCCATACTTACCATAAGATCTTATTAAAAACAACAGCAAACTTATTATTTTCTTTCATAAGAGGGCTTAATTTATGATCCCAAATTCCAAAATCACAATCTTAGAGGCAGGATTTCTTAAAATTTGAAAGTATAAGGGAATCAACAGTACGATTGCCAGTGAAATACTTGCTCAGGGTTTTGTATTGTAAAACAAGCTGTTGTAACACTGTAAGGAGTGAGATTAGAGATTGAGCAAGTCTAAATATTAGCCTACATGCTTGCTGAGCCCGCTGTGTTCTGGAACCACATTTGAATAATTGAATTTCTAGTTAACTGTGTAATCTTGCAACTCTTAGTGATTTCATGATCTCTGGCCATAATGTCCTGATGACTCTGCATCAGACCTGCAATCAGGAAAACATACAACAGGAATGTAAGCGCATCAGAGAAGATCCAAAGTTATGTGACGTCCTACCTCCTCACCAACCTCTCAGCTGTTCAGACACTGCCAAGAAGTTCACAAACCCAGAAGCAGCCTTACCATAACCACCAAGGGCCACCATTAGTCCAAAACAAGAAATGAATGCATTAGAGGTCCATGTAATTATTATATTTAAAAAAAAAAAAAACCCCACCACAAACCCTACACTGATTTAGATCAACCAATTTTTGTGTTTCTCAATATGAGTTCCCTGAGTAATGTACACATTTTTGGTCACTGCCTTCACATGCGCCGTCTTAGAGAAGTGACTTAAACAACACCCTTGCCACTGTGAAGAAAGGCACTCCTGACCTGCACCCTACCACACAGACTTATGTATCTCCCATGTCACAGTTGGATGTGGATGTGGATCTGCTTCACGAATTTTCATGTCTACTGCTGAAGTGGAGCTTCTTGTTTGTCCCCCAAGCACAATCTTGAACATTGTCAAGGCCGATTATTAGACATCACTTCACACCAGGCTTTTCCAAATATGCAGATCTCCAGGGGTTTAAAGGGAAGCCAAGAGCGGTGCTTTAGTGCGAGAACTGCTCTTAAGCCCACGGAGCACCACGGTGCCAGGCTGCCCCGGGGACAGGACGGTCAGTGCATCTCCCACCGGGCCACCATCCAGCAGCCCTCCAGCCCCTCCAAGTTCACTCCGTGAGCACAACAGCTGTCTGTTAAAACAGAGAATAAAATCCAGCCTGCAAGGAAAACTGAGATACAAAGCTTTTCTCCAATGGCTAATCAGAATTTTGTCCACGGGGAAAACTGAGCCTCATCTGATATACAAGTTACCGTTCTGGCTTTCCATAATTAAAAATATTGTTGCCATGGCAATACAAAGGCAAGTGAAAATATAGGCAAGGTTAATGTCATGCCTCTTTGGTGATACAATTTGTTGTCCCAGTCTGGTTTGTGCCAGGATGGAACAAAACATGACTCGGGGAAATAGTTGGCTTGACGAGGTTTGCTTTTTAGGCAGCAGACGCTGCATGTGATCTAAGACCACTTTCTCAGGCTCCCTAACATGACCACTAATCCTGTTAAAGTCAGTAGTAGTTTTTAAAGATCATTTCAAAGAGAAGAGCTCTGATCCTGCGCTACTAAATTTCTTGAAGCGCCATAAAGGAAGATACAAATAAAAAGTCTAGAGAAAATTATAAATAAGAATAACCACCAATCAGAAAGGTTAACATGTAATCTCAAAAGTAGATACAAAATTAAAACACAAAAACCTGACTACAGGTTCAATACCACAAACACTCACAGTTCGGTTGGTGGTTACTTATCCATTTGAAACTGCAATCTCTACTGAGCTATAATCAAGCAGGAACTACAGGTCACCCAGCGACCTTTGAATAGCAACAAGTAATCTGCTGTTTAGGAGATATCATAAAACATGTATTTCTTTATGGGTACACACCTCCATATGCAAAACTCTCACAGACACACCAACAGGTTTCTTATAGGATAGGACAAGAATCGTAGGTTTTGTGATTTGCAGTCCAGTCATTTCTCTCTCACATGGAAACCCCTGTTTTTAATAGGATTCCTCCAGTACACAAGAGTCTGCTCATATGGAAAACTTACAAGTGCAACTGCTACTTTTTAGTATATGCAACAGTTATACAGGAATATCTGTTACAACAAAAAGGCAAGTTGCAGAGACTTATTTTAAGTAAAAATCCTGCTGATGACAATGTCTACTGACATCAGAGTTTTGCTTCCTCCTGCAACAGAAAGCTTCTCATATGGGCCAAATACAAACCAAGAAAGACAGTTGTGAGCTAAAAGGAGGAGAAGTGCCAGAGAGTGTGAGACCCAGGAGATCCACCAACACAAGGAGGCAGCCACTTCTTTTTTCACCTGGATTTCCATGGCTCTTGTTCTGCTGCAAAGCAAAATACTTTTTGTTATACAAATCCCAGCATGAAGTCTGTATGCAAGTGCTTGAGCTGCCGTGTGGCCCCTGAAGGATAAATTATAGATGGGGGGACTGATGACGGAAGATCGCTGGGACCGTCAGGGTTAAGCAGCAAAACAGAGCGGGGGGTGTGGAACAAGAAAGTTCAGCAATGGCACCTACGGAGAGGGACCACGAAGATCTGCTTGAGAGAAGTGACATCTGGGCAGTTCCCTGAGGAACAGATCCAGCACCAAAGTCCAAACAGGGTAGTCCAGGGGATGCCTTACAGGCAGAGGGTGAGCAGGGTCATGACAGTGTATATACCACAGCAATATAAAAAAAAATTCAAAACCTAATGCTTTACCCCCCACTGTTCTCCCCACAAGAAAGAAGTGGAAAGAAAAAGGCACAATAGCAGTTGGACACATCGCTTTATACACTCCTGGAAGGAGCTCAGATACTCTAGTCATTAGCACATGATAAAACTCTATAAAAAACACACGAGGCTATGAAAAAAGAATGGGAGGAAAAACTAATGGGCCAGAAGAAGAACAATAAACTGGCAGATGGGAGGTCCGAATTCAGGAAGAATTTGAAGAAATTGAGAGATGTATTCTTGGAAGAGGAAGGGTACATCAGGTAGCTGACATATTGAGTTTCCAGGAAAGAGGGTAGAGTATTAATGACAGTGCAGCTGACGGTTTCAGCAGCTACCAACGAAATGATTTGCCCTTCTTTTTCAGCTGAAGAGGTGACAGTGTGGATGTGGCAGCTGATTTACATACATCATCATAACTTCCATAGGAATATCAGATTTCTTTATAAGAACTTGTAGTATCAGCTTTGCAGGTCAGTGTCAACGTCTAACAGAGCCGCTGGAGACAAAGGGGGATATTCAGAGAGGCACTGAGGTGCCTAAAACAAGGCTTAACCTGAATTTAATTGCCTAATTAAAAAAAGAGATTCCACAACCCCCTGTTTCAGACCCTGTAAATGCATCAGGGCTAACATTTATGACCATGAAGACCACTGGAAATCAATTCCTGCTACCCTGGCAGCTGTGTGCCCATCACCTCTCTAAACTCCACTGTGATCCAGATAGAGGTCTCTATACGTGTCCTGTGTCATGAAGGGGCTCAGTCCCAAAGGTCAGCTGGGGCTACTCCTAACACGCTCTAATGGTGCTCTCTTCGCTCATCCTTGCTTTTTGCCAGTGACTCTCTCATATAAAATACACAAGTTCTGCCATAAGAGCGTGCTGGATTCTGAGCAAGACATCTGCACAGGCCAGTATCTTTGCTTTCACTCAGCACACATCAAAAACATAATTTTTTTTAGGGATTACAACACGCTAAACTGGAAGTACTTAAGGTGCCCAAAGTGACAATGGAATAGTGTCAAAGTTTAATGTCAGTTCAGGTTACATCAGCATACCAAATACAAAACTCTTTACAGGATTGGGCCCTAATTGTACAGAAACCCTTGTGCAGTTTGAAGAACAAAGAACAAGCACCAAGAAAGCTGCTGAACTAGAGTTTCCAACCATGAGCCAGGTTTAGTAATTGATCAAGGCTCTGGAACAGGGGTGTCAAACTCGTTTTCACCAGGGGCCA
Source organism: Pampusana beccarii (assembly GCA_013399365.1). Classification (NCBI taxonomy): domain Eukaryota; kingdom Metazoa; phylum Chordata; class Aves; order Columbiformes; family Columbidae; genus Pampusana; species Pampusana beccarii. The sequence goes on along the minus strand of VWYH01009503.1, from coordinate 349,663 downwards.
CATCAGCCTCGCAGTTGCCTTCAAAAGGTCATATATAATTTTGGGACTGTATAAGTATAGGAGTAGTCATGTTTATACATTTGGCCATTTGAAGGCAACTGTGAGGATGATGTGGCCTCTTGTGAAAACGAGTTTGACACCCCTGCTCTAGAGCATATACAACAATTGAGGGACCAACATGGTGTTTGATATTATTTTGAGCCTGATTGTAATACGTACTCACCATTTGCAGATGTCCTATTTCTGACTTCCTTTATGGCACATAGATTTTGCTACAACAAAAATTCAGGTTGTGGATTTTTGCCAGTAACAAGCTGATGTTGCTCAGAGCAGCATTAAAATGCTATCATGCTGTTAGATTAAGTAACCTATTTTCTCTACTAGCACAGATCGTACTTTAGTTTTGTCCTTAACCTATCAAATTGCTGTTTCTTGCAACATTTCCTTTTGAAGGTAGTTTGCTGATCTCCAAACCAATGCTTTTTTCACCAAATGAAAGAGGGGTTTGTAAAGGAGTGAAATAAAAGCAGAAGCTGATCCTCTTTGCAAGGGTCTTTTTATATTTCAAAACTAACAGTAAAAGAAAAAAAAAAAAAGGCAGTAAGGCAAAATAGGGAGTTGTATTTCTTCTTTACTTTCAAGCAGGACTCTCACTTCCCGTGAGGTGACTCATGAGATACTGACATATGTGTTAAAATGAAACAGGTTTTATAGAGTAAGTAGCTACGGTATGTACCCCATAGAAGTACATGGTCCTAAACCTCCTGACATAACAACAACTAATACATTTAACACATTTTCTCCCTTTGCCCCTTTCCATTGTTTAAACTTCTTTTGAAAATCTCTCTCCCCTCACTTTTCCTCTGCCAACTATCTGGTTTGGGGCATTTCCATGTGTAGTTCTTTAAAGGGAATAGTCTGTGACGGAGACAACGAGACCAGAAATGTGCATGTACAGTCAAATGTTAACACAAGTGTTCCAGCTAGGGCACTTCTAGGACATTAGATATAAATACTAAATAGGCTGGAAAAATACAAAAAACCCTGCAAAAAGAGACCAAACTACAAGAAAGCAGTCACATCGATTAGCTGATTAGTTTGCCAGTGAGTGATTAGTCAGAAAGACTGGAATTAGTCAGTGCAGCCCTGCCTCCCATGAATAAAATGTGGGGAGGACACCCTTTCCCACCTTCGGTGACAGATGATATCTGTTTAAGAGCCACTGAAGCTCAGCAAGAGTATATTCTGGCTCAAATGAGCTGAAAATTGCATTCAATTTGAATTTCAAAACCAGAGGAGAAGGAGGAATGGGGGAAGAAGGAGGGAGGGAGCTCAGTGGGACCCATCAAGCCAGGTGCCTCTTGCAGCAGGTCCGGCTGCAGAGCTGAAACCCAGGGCGTGATGCAAAGAAAAGAGCATTGCTGGACAACAGCCCAGTCTGAGTTTAAAAATAAATGTTTTGCTGTCAGGATCAAAGCAAACTCTGCTTTTATGTATATTAGAAGCTATATGTTCGGAAGAAAAAGATTCTTCTGGTTACTTGAGGAGAGAGAGGCAGTCAGAAGGTAGGGCTGGCTGGGGCGGGGGGGGTACCAAGCTTTTCTACTTGAAAATTCTCAATAAAACAGACTAATCTGGAAGTACTTGCCATCCCCTTAAACAGAGCCTATGTACTGAATGCATGCACTGAACCTTCCTGAACATAAGGTTCATTTAGGGTTACATTTTTTAGCACAGGGTAACATTCAATTTATGTCTTCGTGGGTGAAGGGATTATTTCCCCTTCCCTTTGTGCATTAAATTTACAGTTATATCTGATGACACTGAAAGAAATGGAGTTATGCCTGCAACCCAAATATATCCTGTAATTTGATGGCATGATAGCAGTTGGTCTCTTCAGTGCAACTGATAATGTCCAATATTCAATATAATAAGGATAACACACCAAATCAAGAGATTCTTCAGCAAATTTCTTACTGACTTCAGTGTGCAATTTGACTCAAGGGTTTGGAGTAGTAATAAAATAATTACAATTAATCATGAGTAATAATTAATAACTTAAGGATTAAACTGTGTCCATTTATACATTCAGGATCAGCATTTTCTGTGTACCCTTGAGAGGCTTTTAGTTTCTTTTCCTAAACAGAATGCTTGCAATAGTGTTTAATTACCAGAGAGTCCAGCCATAAGAGAAACTGGTTTTACTTTGTCTTGTGATATTTATGTGGCATTATGTTCATCAATAGAACAACAACACCCTCATGTCCTCTGATGCAGCTTCTATTTCAAAGCCCAATTATGTTATTGCAAGAGTTTCCCCCTTTTTCCAACTAAGTGTTCTTTTCATTGATAAATCAGCAAATTTTCAGCTTCATACATGTATATGATGTGAGCTGGGATCCAACCCCAAAAGAAAAAAAAAAGTGAGGTCAATTTTCTTGGCCATTGTATTTAATACAAGCTCCCAGGCAAGAGAGTTAAGCACACACTAATAGATATACCTTAGTACCCTATGCCTTCGAAAGTGTTTGATTTCCTTCTATGGAAAAAGACTATATTAACACTCAAAGTGAGCTAGTGTGCTGGTTTTAAGCTTTTCCCATCACCAAATCAATTTTTTACCTGTTCTTTTGGCAGACAGAGTCAATTTGAAGAGCCTCTAAATTCCGCTTGCAAACTTTGCACCACACTGAAGATTCCAAATACTACTGTGACTTGTTTAAAAATGCATATGCATTCACAATCACTGAAACGCCTCTTACACATTGCTGTGCACCAGTGTGCACCACATTGCTCAGAGGAACTACTCAGAGCACAGGACACTTTGTTGATATCCAAATGTGCAATTGTATGCCTCACTTTGGCAGGGATTTTTTGGTATTATTGTTTCAAGTTTCGCTCTTGCATGGTCCTCTTGCTCCCCAGATTGTAATGCTTCAGAAAGAATGAACCCGTATCTCCATGTTGCCTCCCTAAATGCTAAGGTTTCCTTAGTACAGACCCCAGAGTTCCATTTCTGGAGGGGAGGAGGAGAAATACACGGCTCCATCGCTCCACTTCTCAAAGAAAGCTTTCTTTGTAAATCAGATTATCTGCCATTACAATGCTGCTTTACTGGAGATGATACTCCCTTTATAGGAGGTAAAAGAGGAGAATAAAGATGCAAAATGTATGGCACGCTCCTGACAGATCAATCTTCATACTGGGCCTTCTAGATCTAAAGCTACTAATACCACACAACAAGACTATTACCCTGATGACAGCACTGCATTAAATAGCTCCATGCCTTCCAGAACAGAGCCAAACCACGTTCAGTCCACTCCAGTCCATCTGCACTTACTCAAGTGGACATGCCCCTGATGGTGCTTTGCTTTTCCAGCTGGGAAGGCCCGGCCTGATCCCGCTATGGCTGTCGGCACTCAAACTGCTCCGTGGCCTGAGCAGGCAGCGAGGAACATCGAGTGAGCGTGGGTGACACAAGCATGGCATCAGAGGAAATACTTGACAATTTCACCAAGGTACTGGACACTAGAGTAGTTCAGCTGAATGGCATGCGTGCCCACATAATGCTGCAAGGTCGAGAAGACCTTATGTTATTTACTAGGTGAGTGCTTGTTTCATGCATTAAAATATTTTTAACAAGATGAACTGCAGGACTCGCTTGTTTGGAAAAAAGAAGTTCCCTAATTTTTTCTACAGAAATCAGCCCCTTTTATAGTTGAGTATCGCTTATGTGATATTGCATAAGTAATGTTACAAAATGCTGATAAACCTTACAAAGAAAACTTAGAGGGATAACAATTTCACACAGAGGCCACCTTCCACAAACTCTTCTTCAGCACTTTAACTCACTGCTGTCATAGAATCATAGAACCATTTTGCTTGGAAAAGACCTTTAAGATATTCAAGTCCAAACATTAATCTAACACTGCCAAGTCTACCTCTAAATCACGCCCCTACAAACCTCATCTACATCGTGTCTTTTAAACACTTCCAGTGTTTCCAGTGAGCCAACCACCTCCCTGGGCAGCCTGTTCCAGTGCTTTACAACCCTTTCTGTGAAGAATTTTTTTCCTAATATCCAATCTAAACCTCCCCTGGTGCAACTTGAGGCCATTTCCTCTCGAACTATCACTTGCTACTCGGGAGAAGAGACCAACACCCTCCATGCTACAACCTCCTTTCAGGTAGTTGTAGAGAGTGATAAGGTCTCCCTTCAGCCTCCTTATCTGCAGGTAAAACTGGGGAGTCATGAAGTCAGGTGGACTACAAATCAGAGTATGGCAAAAGCCAATAGATGCAAACTCCTCCATTAATTTCTCCTGTGAAGTATTTTACACCAAAAATGTTCTTACTGTGGCGATATTTGCTGTAAAGACAGCAGAAGATGACCACACTGCCTCTCCAAGGCTAGCTTCAAAAGGAGAAAAAACGTCAAAAAATATTGCCGGGTTTTGTTGTCATTAATTGAGACCTCTCTGGTTTTGAATAATCTAAACGGCAAATTCTAAAGGGTCCGTCTTTAAAAACGACATCATAGAGCTTCGGCAAATCCTTGCTGTCCAGTGAAATTACTTCTTCCATGGGAACAATGCTACTGGCCGAGGCAGCATGACAAAGCCTGCAAAGAACCAACATGGTGGAAACCACTGATCCATGGGTACCCTGAGAAGACGACATCCCCTACTGGAGAGTGTATATACACAAGTCTCCCCAATACTCTCAGTGGTACCCATTCCAGCCACAGCCTGTTAAAGTCCATCCCTGGTTGTTACATCAGACTGATGATGATTTATTAAGAGCTCTTAGTTCCATCAGACAGTTTACAATTAACAGCTTTTCTTAAATATAAATAAATACGTAAATGAAATGAGAGCTGCTAAGTGCTGGGTGTACCCAAAGCTTCAATGACATCATTGGCAACTGCCAGTCACCCAGGGTGCAAAAATAAATAAGGGATGGGGGGTGGGAGCAGAGGGGGAGGCAGGGTATTTACTCAATCAGTACCTATTTTTGAATTTCCTTCAAGCTGGCTTGGACCAAGAGGCATCAATTATTTAAAAGAAGTAACATGATGCTTCCTTTGTTGAGGCAAATCTGCAAGCAGACCCCAAGAGAGAATAAAAAATGAATTAGGCAGGATTTATTAGTGCGCTTGAAGAAAACAGATTCAGCTATCAGAGCTGACTGTGGTTTTAAAAATAGTGTATTTCTGCCCATGAACAATAGTTCCTCTCTTTCTCCCTTACCCCACTAGATCCTCAATAATCCCGCCTTTTCCCTCTCCCTATGCTTTTTTTTTATTTTTGAAGAGGGCATAATGCTGAAAGAGGCATCAATCATTCCTTTAACTTCCTCCTTCTTTTCTGACTTGACTTGATGTATTGTCTTCATTTAAATTACAAATATACTAATCTAAAACACTGTTTACCAAGCAGCATATTAAATGAAAGATGCAAGAAATTGCATCACTCACATTTTAAAAATGACTTTAGACTCAGGGACACATAAAAAGAGCAAGACAGGGTGATCTGCCTTGGCTGCTATATTTCAATCCTGGCAAATGAGATGCAGTTCCTGTGGTTTTCTGCTCAGGAGACGTAGCCAACGGTGGCTGGTCCAGTCAAACAAATGGTGCCAAAACCAGTATAAAACCTCTTCCTTGGTGGACCATGGGTTGGGGTTTATGTGATGCTTCAGGGTCACGTAGAGCTGATGAGACCAAGGTCTCAGACCTTGGGTCTGCACCTCATAAGACAGAGGGTTCTCACCGGAGACAGTCACTCCAGGGCTGTGACCAACGGTCCTGCTGCCTGGACAGAAAGCAGTCTGAGGCAGATCTCAACACAGGGGCCAGCACTCATCTGCAGGAACTATCACAGCAAAGGGAACACTCGCAGGACAAAAAAATGCACCGCCTTCATTCAAAGGTTCCCTACTGCATCCTTCTCACCAGGGACACGACGCACTTAGATCATTCTGGGTGACCTTTCCTGGTGTCCAGCAGCAGGAAGGGGCAAGTGCTGCTTTATGAAAACACCGGGCTCACCTTCCTCACTGGCCCCGCTCCTCCTCAGCGGGGCTGGGAGCAAAGGTCCAGGCGCTTTCCGCAGCGCAGGCAGAGTGCCGGCCGGTCACGGCGCAGCAGGGGTGAGCCCCAGGAACTGGGGTTTAGCCTGCCTCCTTCTCCCCCTCTTCCAACCCACAAACAAAATAAAGGTCATCGCTTACTAGTTCCTGTGCTGGTAGAGCTTGATTAAAAGCATACTCAGACAAAAAGTCAAGTAAGTTTGATAAAAACTATGAGCATGGCCTCAAGGAGTATTTTCTCATGTTAAAGAAAGGAACGGAACATTATTTATCAGCACGAGCCTGGAAGAAACTATCAACCCTTATAAGCAGAGACTGTTACTGGCTGGATATGCTTGTGTTTCCTCAGATTAGCTCAGAGAAGGGACGTTTTCACAGATATGACCTAGTGTCAAGCATAACAACATGGATGCTGAAGATCACCAGACAAGCCGAGTGCCTGAATACAGGCCTGCTGGCTCTCGCAATGCACCTTTACAATTAGTGATACAGAGGCGATGAAAACAGTGAATTGAACAGTTCTATAGAGGACATTTTTTTTTCTTTTAAGAGAAGATCTACATGTGGTTGTGGGTGGTGCTGACCGCAGGGGCAGAGCGCTAAGCCCAGCTCACCAAACTGGGTGCCAGCAGTGGCACCATGGCAGCCCCCGTTTTCCCTCAGTTCTTACACCGTGTCCCACAGGAGCCTTGGCATGTGATCAGCTCACCCTGATGGCCTGGTCTTGCTGGTGTGCAAGCATTTGCACAAAAGCAGTTGTTTCTCAGATGTGCATTGATCCTGTCACTACTGCTGGCTCATCTGGCATGCTCGGGGTGCTCGGATGCCCCCGCCTCAGGAATGAACAAAGGTGCTGCAGGACCTGCTCTTCTCCAAAAGGTATTGCTTTCAGGCTGTTCTCTAAAAATCATAACAATCTTCTATTCCAGCCACTTGAGTTCACAGAAACCCTGCTGGCTTCTGATCTCACAGATTTATCCAGTACCTCTGTGGGCCTTTTGGTAACCCAAACATGATTATGCACCATAAGTCATAACACATTCATGAATTTGCCCTTGAATAAATATTTTAAAAGTAGCATCAAGTTTCACAGTATTCTACTTACATACATAGCTTTTTTCCTTTTTAACTTCCACACCAGATGCCTCTCAGGCAGAATAAGAACTGAAAAGACCTAACTCAAGTGAATATGAAAGGCAACCTGACACTGGGAGGTGCCAAGGCAACATCATTCCACTTCTCTTCCTCACCTCTTCCTCTCTGGATGGTAATCGCAAGATCCTGAATGCCAGACTTTGGAAAATATCCTTGCAGAGGTAGCATCTGCTGCCTTGGCATACTTCTTGAGCAGTTGTATTGGCAGTTTTAGGTTTGTCCAAGTCTATCGTATGACAAGAGTGCAGATGGGTTGCCTTGGATGCTTCGTCTTCCTGGATGCCACTTTCTTTTCATTAATGTTTTATTCTAAGGAAACATATGTACAAATCTGTATGTAGAAGGTTATATGTACACACAATTTCACACCAGAGAGGGGCATTGTCTAGCCTCTATCTAGATTTTTTTACTATCATTTAGCTTGAATTCCTGCAAGAGCCCTGACTTGTACTGGTCAGTATGTGGCATCAAGCAGATTAGGCCCTTACTGTGTAGATCTGCATTTCAACCAGCTACTCTTCCACAAGCTATAACTTCTCCCATCTGTGTTGATCTTTCTTTGCAAATTAACACCTGAGTCCTCAGAATATTAGTCATGTAGGAAAGCTGCTCATTTCGAGTTAAATTCTCCTCCCACTGAAATCGATGGGAGCTTTGCCATTTGTCCATTATTCAGACGAATAAATAACAGGGCTATGACACAGTTGACATATATACCATGACCAGCCTTTTTTTCTTGCTTTCTTAGTTTTATATTCCCACCTTATCTCCCATATACTAATCAAACAGTCACAAATCTGAATATACAGGGTGGTGGGGGGGTTAACTGTAAAGAAAACTAGAGTTCAAATTAGCCGGTAAATCACAAATTGCTACAGAAGGAAAGTAAAGGATCCTGAGGGAAAAGGAGGAGAAGGCATCTAATTAAACTGAGGAATGCAGAACAAAAAAAAGATTAAAAAAAAAAAAAAAAACAGAAAAAAAAAATCAAACCCAAACCAAAATAATCTGAACAGCATATTCCTAAGCTTTATGAAAAATCTTGGTCTTGTTATGAGAGTATTTGCTAGAATGTTTCATGCATACAGTGCAAAACTGTTTCAAAGGTATTTTAAATGAAATGTAAAGCAGAAGTGAAATATTCTAAAACCAGTGTGCATTCTCAGATCATGTTTTAATACACTAGTCTGTTATTTCCTGGTCGCATAAAAGCACAGCGCTACAAAACTACAAGATATTTTTCCATGTATTGTAACATACTATTTCAACAAAGCATAAAGCACACTAACTGGTATCTAAAATAGACAAAAAATCTACCAACCTACAGCCACCTTGCTGGGGAAAAGCTTCAGAAGATCACAACTTATATTAGGCAAGAGACACCAAACATGGGCTCTGGTGGACCAAAGTGAGAAGTGAATTTCAGAATACAAAGCATTGAACTAGAATCCCAGATATCAACAGCTAGAAACTACAAAATATCATGAGAATGGACCTCTCCACTCTCATTTTCACACAGACTGCAGAAAGAGAACATTTACTCTATCCTCTTTCTGCAATGGCAGCTACCAGTCTCCTAATAGATGCATTGTGACATCAGGCTTGATAAAACAGAACGGTTATTTACTACTCCTTTAAAACTTCTCAAAAAGGGAAAAAAAAAAAAAGGTTAAAAGTTTTAAAATATTTGGGAAAAGAAAGAAGAATTAGATAGTGAACTGATTAGGATTCAGTGAGACTTTCGGGATTTGGGCACAACCACAGCATTGAAAAATAAAATAAAATTAAAACAACAACAACACACACACACACATCACAACAACCTAATAAAACACCCCACACATGCTCCCAGCCTCGATTTCACAGCTATTTCCTGATCGTTGTGCTGGGTCACTCATGTTCACCTTCACTATCTTGCTCACCTGCAGCATCCCCTCTGAATCACCCACATTGCTCCCCATCTAAAAACATGCTCTGACAGGAGCAGAATTGCTTAAAAGTCAAGTGCAAGAACGAAAGGAGGTCTACCAGGAGTGGATCCTCTCACCTTTCTTAATCTCAGAGGGGCCTAGGCCTCTCAGGTCAACATGGGACATTCAGATCCTTCAATTATAATTCATCTCCAGTGAATAAACGTGCTAATGACCAAAACTTGCTGGAGAAAATCATAAAGTCAGCTTGAAGTTAGTACTAAATAGTCTATGAGGATATAATTCATCTCACAGAAGTGAATAGCTTCAACTTCAGTTAAAGAGGACAGAATACCCTTTTAAAAGGGAATACTGTGGGATGATAGTAATTATCTAAGCAGGGGCATTTCATTAGGTACTCTTCATCATATTATTAATGCATCATAAACTTAGATAAATCTATAGCAGATATATGCTTCTAATACAAAACATACAGACATGCACACATCCACATGATAGACAACAGACATATCCACCTTAGATGAAATAGTTTATACTTCTGAGCACCTCTCACGAGGCCCACAGTAATCAAAAATATACAATGCTTATGTAAGGAATCATTAAAGGAAGCAATCATTCTAAATTTAGAAATAAGGAAAACAAGGCAGGAAATAAACTTGTCCATACTTTAACAGTGATTCTCTGGGAGTGCTGAAAATAAAACCTAGAACTCTAAACCACTAAACAACATCCTTGCCATACTCAGCATGTGTAATATAGCCAAAAATTACATAAACCCTTTTATGCCACAGGCTGAAAGTTAAAACGTCAGCATGAAAGGCTGTGAGAATAATTCATTTTGCAGTTCAGCAGATAATTTTTTTAGAAGTTGCATGTTGGACAAATTGTCATACTCAACACTCAGAAATGTTCCTTTTCAGGCCAAAGTCTGCAGGGCCTTCTCTTGAGAATGGAGCTCAAGACCCCTGAGAAAGAAAAAGGAATTGGATTTGCGTTTCTGATGTCCTGAATACTTTCAGCTACTGCCTAAAATGAGGCAACAGTCAATCACAAACTTCTCTCAAGATCTAACCTGTCAGATATTCTTCTAAATTAAAAGTAAGGAAAAATTTGGATTAACTTTGTTAATGCTTTCAGAATAGTTAAAATCAAGTTTGGGTGAACTGATGACCCCCCTTGCTCCTCTTTTCTTTGAGCAATGTAGAGAAAGTTAGGCACACAGGAGCTTGCCATGCGACTGCAGGAGGAGAGATGGAGCCATGAAGTGGCTCCTTACCACAGACCCTTCAGCTAATGGAGGGGCTGGGGAAGTCAGCAGTCCTGCCTGCAATACCCAGATGTTTCAGAGATGCAAGAAGACCTCTAGTGAAAGTCCAGAAGACTCAAAAAAACCAGGCAAGGAACAAAGTCAAAAGTCATCATAATGATCAGTCCCCAACAACAGGTAACAGGCGTTACGCCTGTTGTTTAATATTTTTATGCATTAGGTTATTATTATTATAAACAATAATGACATGTATCCAGTAATATGTGCAAACATTGCGTTTTAAATTGGAATATTTGGCAATGCCGCTAAATATTTAAATACTCTTTAGCACAAGGGAACCTCAACAGTGAGAACTATGAAGTAGTATTTGTACTCCCTGGTATGTATAAATACGCTATCAGCCCCCTGCATTTTCATTTAGCATCAGAAACAGCTTTCCAGGGACTTAGATGCTGCTGTAAGTGTCAATATCAATGTTACTATTTATAGCGCTATAAACTACATTTTGAGTTATATTGGTAAAGTTAAGCTTAGGCAGCACTTCTAGCATTAATACCTTAATACAGAAATATTGCTATAAATGTAGTTTACAGTTTGGAACATAAACACAACTTCAGTGTTACTAATAAATCACCTTCTAGATTGCAGGGAAACACATTGCCAAAGTGTATTTTATGCAATACACAATGGAGCAAAATGCAACAATATAAATGTATTTAGATTTCCCATTTTTACACTGTCACTCAAAAACTTTTCTTCTTCTTTTTTTTTTATAGCTTATCGATCTCAGTAGCTTGTGATGGCATTTCAGTTGCTTCACTGAGCCATTTTTAGCTTTTGCTTCTTTTTTAAAAAGCTAAATCAGGGCTCAAATGCTTCAATCAATTTAGCTTTTTCAATTAGGAAAAAAAGTTAAAAGAAAACCCTAGGATACAATAAACTACTAAATTCTAGCCTCTAGGTTTTCAGTTGTTTCTTTTTTCCTTAATATCTATAGCATCCTTTTACATAATAATATCCCTGATGTCTATGGTTAGAATTTTATTCATAGCAAGACGACTCCATTAATTTTTACCAAGAGGCACGGTGTGAATTTACCAAAGACCATTTGTCAGGAAGCCACTTGCGTGATAGGCAGTAACTCTTTGCACCCTCACAGCCCTGAACTTTGGCAACACCCTGCAGCAGCTCGGTGGTTGCAGCGGAGGAAGGTAGGAAATGCACGACCTTTTGCAACACTGCATGGTACAGAAGGTGTCTGAGACCTTTGTGAGTTCCAAAAAAAGTCCAATCACAGGAAAAAGTCCATCACAGTCCCAGATTAAGACTGATGTCCACTATTTGAACAGATCAAGCCTTTTAAAAAGGTACTTCAAAAAAGCCAGAGGCTGCTCAAATGCAAATCAGTATCAACAGGTGAGATTCAAATCACCGGAATCCTACTTAGGTATATCGACTACGTCTCCAAAAAAAATCCAGAACATCTAGTTTCCACCACCAGGTCTTCCTTCTGGTGATTTGATCAGTCAATAGTTTGGTTGCACTTGGGCAACGCCTGTTATATTGAGTTTAAAAAGACACGCAGGGCTGAACTACTACCCCAATTTTGCTGCAAGCACACTCATGGGCTATATAGGAGCTCGAGTGAAGTCCAAATCCTCACATCCTCTTCTGGCACTTAGTTTAAGCAGGTCACTTGTCTTTTCTTTTGGTACTTTTGCCACTCTGGGGAAAAAGAAAGCCTTCTTATTTTGGGCCAGATAACCTGGGATAGCTAATGAAAGAAAATTGAAAATTGAGACTAGCAGCTTGTGCTTCATTTCAGGCTTCTCTTCAGGTTTAACTCCATTTGTTAATTTGATCAGTCATCAGCCAGATCATGGGATCACATTTAACCTTACATACACATTTTGTTTTCAGTGTAGAGATATACTGTGCTTGAGTGTAGCCATTTGTAAAACAGGTATAAAAGAATACGTAAGTTCAAGGGTAATGTTTTGTGATGATTAATTTACTCATACAAGAAGAGTATTTGGAGAATTTGAAAGAAGACGCTAAAACATGGTTAAAAGCCATTCTCTTAAATGTGATTTTTTTTAATACCTTTTTCTTTCTTTTCTTCAAATATAAGGTATACACATATTTGTTATGTCCATAATAGGCAGTCACTGCTAAAACAACTAGTAGATAATCAGGAGACCTGAATAGTTGGGGTGGTTGTCTGATTATTTAATCAAAACTGGTTTTAGACACTTCATTAGGGTTTTAATGGCGAATGGCATCGAGCAATTAATCAGAAAAAACCTGCAGACACAGGAAATCTTGTCCTGAAACACTTGTACCCTGCACACATGCGATCCTTCTGATCATATACCAAGAGGAAGCACAGGCTGCTGTGCTCTATTTATGGCTACAAGGAAGCTCAACCTGCATCATTTAGGAACTGGTGGATCCCATAACTAATTGCCAGCATTGCAAAGGATTGCACAGAGGGTAAGCAGCAGCCACACTCAGCCATGATTTAATGTAAATATTCAGGTGATGAATGAGCAGTGTGGTCATGGATCTCAGAGTGGTTCTGAACCTTAGCATCATATTTTCCTTTCTGTGGAGGGGCTGGTGTGATCTTTTCAATACCACAGAGACTTATTCTTAGTGCTAGCAATAAGACTTCTGTTAACCTCATTACTGTTACTTCTGTTATTGTAGTAGTAACCAGTAATGGAGACAAAGGCAGGCAGCGGGAAGTAAGGCAGCATGCAAGCCCTATTTTAACTGCTAAAAAGGAAAAAAAGATAGCAATTCAGTTCTGAACAGAGGCCAAAACTAATTTATAGTATCTTTTATGTGCTTATTTTATTTACTAGAAACTCATTTTGCTCCTTAATATAGTCACAGAGATCTGCATGACTACAAAGATATCTGCATGACTACAAAGATATCTGCATGACTACAAAGATAAAGTGAGGTCTTTAGAAACAGGATAAGGCTCTTAAGGTTTGCACCCCCTTAGTCCCAGAAATATCTGTCTCTCTCAATTATTCCTCTCAATGCTGAGGTTTTGCAGTGCCCGTTCTCAGCGCGTGTATGAGTGTTTATTATTGTAAACGTATATTTTAAGAACAATAAGGAAGTGATGAATTGGCCACTTGCAGTTTTCTCGACAGCAAGGTGAAATGGCGGCTGTGGTGACCAGGGGATGTCCCGGTTCCTCCTTGCAGAGAGGTATTCAGCGCACGTAATAATTATTCATCCATCTCGTTCACACTAAAGGCATCGGCAATGCAATTTTAGCCTGATAATCAAGACCATATGACAAAAACCAAGGCCATTAGGGACCAATTTCAAGTATTCTCTGCAAGACAATGATTTTCCAACTGCACTTACATATGCTGAATAGTTACTTCTGCACGACCGCACCTGCTCTCATTTATGTAACCCTCCATCCTCTCCCCTTCTTTCTACCCCTTCTTTTCCTGTAATGCAAAGAAGGAAAGTTTCAAAGGATTGCTGGATTCTTCCTAGAAACAGATTTGATTTATTTATATTTCTGGCCAGCCACATGCTGTGAGCAAATAAGAATCTGGCAAATGTAAAAGTAAGTTTGTGCTAATGTCAGATCAAATTCTGCCCTCAACAGACTTCGTGGAGACGCATTAATGTAAATGAGAGCAGGATTTGGCCCAACACTTTCATTCCCTTCCTATACATATTCAAATTAAATGAATATTTTGGACAATCTCTTCCCTTCTCTACATATACACACATAATTCTGTCTCAGATTCTAATCTCAGTTACAGTGGTGACTTCATGTGAGCTTTTTTCTGGGTTTATACTGGTGCTGCACATCTGAATGCAATGCAACAGGACTATTTGTTCGAGTAAAGCAAGCAGGATATGGCCTTTGGTCTCTGGGTCAAGTTTGCTCTACTGTAATAATTTTGTCCCTTAATTACTTTCTGCTTATTTCTGACGGTACCATTTCAGTATCAGTGACATAATAATGTTGCCTTTGAAAAGACTGTGGTATCACTGTAAATCAGAGTCCCATAAGGTTAAAGGCTTCAGCTGCCAGAGGGGAAAATATGCCAAAATTATTTTAAAATTATATAGAGTATAACTCAAAGACTCTAGCATCTTTTAATTTTAATGCTCCTAAGGAAATGAATACACCTTCAAGCTTTTTGAGATATAATTCAAATATTAAAAGCAATAATAAGCTCCATTATTAATGATGTAACAACCTCTTCTGGCAGAAAAATAGAACCTATAAAATTAGTGAGTAAGAAGTAGAAAAGCCAAGACTGTATCAGGAAATGATCCTGTAATAACACATCCTAGATCTTCGTCCCGTAAACTTCTATTTGCATGAGTGATCCTGCCTCACATAAGAAGTGCTATGGACTTCAATGGCCATTTCATACAAGTGAAAATTATTCATTAATTTGAATAAGAGAGTATAGGATCAGCTTCTAGCCTTCTCTTCTCTGCCAGTGATCAATCTTCTTGCTACATCCCCCCTTCAGATTTAAAAATTCAGAAAATAAAATCTTATGAAAACTCAAATACTCAAAGTAAAGATTTGGTCTCCTAACCCATTATTACAATGAGAATATATACTCCTGGATCATGTCCTTGCTCATATGTATTCCAGCCCTGTTTTTTAATTGTGTCCTATAATAATTTAGGGTGATGACATCAGAAAGATCAATGCAGCTGCATCCTAGTATGGAATTAATCTCACAGTACTGTTGGTGCCTTCTGGAAACTACAGTGCTGAATCCAAAGAAGGAGAACCTTGGCTTGCTAGAAACAGTCCTAATTTTTGATGGATAATTATTGTGGTGTCCAGTAAAAATGACTGCTTGATTTTTGAAATACTTAGCTATTGGCATGTTCTTCTTCTGTGCTGATCATACATAATATCCAGGTCCAGGGTCCCGCAATAACATAGGGAATAACATAGCAGCTGAGAAGCAAAAGAAAATTCAAGAGAAGGAATGCTATTGCTATTTTTTTTTTTACCCACTGTATGAATCCCCATAAAGACACACACAAAAAAAAGTCATGTCTCAAAGCATCAAAACCCAGAACATCCTGAGGATGGTTAAGGATAAGATCTGGTTTTCCAAACTTCAAAACCTTTACTGAAACAATTAAACCCCCCCTACCACCTTGTTTTTGGCTGTGGCTTCAAAACGAAATTTCTGTAGGTGGCATTTTTACAGTATGTTTCATAGACCAAATTTTCTACCTCCCAGCAAATACCAATATTGCTTAAACTTCATTTAAATATCTTAATTCAATTGAACCCAGAGGTCATTGACACCTCAGTAATTTCTATTTAAAACCATTCAGCCAAAAATAAACAAACAAAAACAAAACTAAAGCAGAATCTCCTCTGGAGATTATCCTAATTTTAAAAGAAATTACACTGCCTGACTTTTTATAAGATAATTATTGCAATTGTCTTGCCTAATGAATATTGTTTGAGTATTATAATGCCAAGCTACGCATCTTGAATAAGGAACAATTAACAGAGCTTTGTTTTCTTGACATCCCAGAAAACATCTGAAAGGAAAGTCTGGCCCTAAAGATTTTTTTTTCCTGGCTAAACAATGTCTCAAACATAGCAGAGGTAGGATTCGAAGACACTGCTTGGAACAACTCAAACCAGGGACATACTGCTTGTAGAGATCTTAGAGACAGATCTGATGGTTTAAATCCCTAACCCTTCCCACGAATCCAAAAGATGCCAGCAAACGAAACCTTTAGCTTCTAAAGACTTAGGAGCTTGATGAGAGAACAAGTTTTACGTATGTCATTCTCCAACCTTCAGTGGAATTACTCAGGGTTTATATCGGTGTAAGCAAGAGATCAGTTTGCTGATATTTCAGTTTTTGGTGAGGTAACTAAATTGATCTTTATCAGTTTCCACGCCCAATGCTGGGGCAGGGTTCTGATTTCAGTTATACCAATATACGCGGGAAGCAATGCCCTTCTCTCCTGCTTAAGGATGCACCTAAAACAAATGGGAACATCTTACCTTATTCTTCTTCTATCTCCATCCTTTGGAAACCTCTCTCCTGCTTATGGTCAGAGACAGCCTTTTGATCAAGTTAGTAATAAGGATATTTGAAGAACTGAGAGCAACTGTGCCCAGAGACACCTAGGTACCACCCTCGGTGAACCTGGATGTTGGGGAGGAATTGGGCATCAAGATGTAAATAATCCATAGTACGAGACAAGAACGAAACAGTCTTCTGAAACTACAGAAAAGAGCCACATATGGTGTTCTCCTAAGTCACATGTTCCTGGAAGAGATACAACATGTTGGGGCAAGAGACCAAAACTGCCCAGGGACTGATTCTACCACATCTGCACCTCTCTGTGCTGGTGGATCGCAGCACTGGTCACCAGCAGAAACAGAGATCAGACCAACTGTGTGAAAATCAGAATAATGCCTTTCCACTGTAATCACCATCCTCTGAAGTTCGTTACAGGTAAGGACGAGAGTATCCCTCAACTAAACCTACCTAAGCTAAAGCTCACTGACGGGTCACTGGCATGCAGTTGTGGGCACCACGATGCTTTCCAAGAGGAACATTTATCTTCAGATGTCCTACACTGGAAGGTGGAAGTCCTCAGCCAGCAGCAGAGACAGCGGGCTCAAACACCTCCTCACAAATGTCACCGCTGGCTGTCCATTGTTACCTTAAATCAAGAATAATGCCATCTTTGGTGAACACGTGGCCATGGACACGTGTCTCATGTTAATACAACTTACAACCACACCACCTTTCAGATTTCCTCTTTCTAGCCTAGAAAACAACAAGAAGCTAAGCTTGTCAGTTTGTCACCATATTCCAGCTCTGTATTTGTAAAAGAAATAACATTGGCAGGGAAATAATACAAAAATGTATCACACACACAAGCTGCGGGAAGATATAATGTTCTTTTACATATTTGATATAGAGCCTAAATTAAGCTGCAGAAAAGGGGCCATGAATCTTCACAGCCTCATTATCAAGCCTCCCTAAGCCTCAAATACAGGAAAATACATTTCATAAACAAAGACCCAATAGGATTTTAATAGTACAATAAATTTCACTGACGTTCACCACTAATCACATTTCAAAATATACTTTTAAAAACAAAGTTAATTCAATACAAAACCAGATCTAGAAAAAAAGAGTAACATCAGCAGGCATATGTTGTACCCATTACACTTACTTTAGTCCATTTTTGACCAAAAGCACTTTTAACACTGTTGGCTGTAATTCTATAGCAGCAAATGGAAACATGCTCCCTTGCCCCTCTTTCACTTTCCTGGGACATGGGCTCAGACCCTATTCATGGATACATCATGAATACAAATTTTCTGTTTTCACAGTAAGCTGAGACAGAAAAGAGGATCGAGTCCTCTCTCCCATCACTACACAACAAAACTATCTCCCTGATCTTCCTCAGTGTTGTCCCTCTTCTCAGCAGCAGCCAGGTGCTGCCTTTCACAGCAGTTTTCGCCACAATTCACTCATTATCCACAGCTGAGAAAACCAGGGCTCCTTACCCTTTCACACATCTCCTAACAGAGAAAAAAAATGTGATTTCAGATATATTTGAAGTATTTTTAAAAGTGTGTTGTGTTTTGTTTTGTTTTGTTTTCTTTTCTTTTCTTTTGTTTTCTTTTCATGCTTTGAACAGTCCTAGAGATGGTGAACTTACATGGTGTTTCTAAGATCTGGAGGAAGAGATTTTTGGTTGGGATTTCCTTTTTTTTTTTTTTTTTTTTTTTTTTGTTTTTTTTTTTTTTTTTTTTTTTTTTTGGTTTTTGTTTTTTTTGTTTGGTTTTTTTTTTTTTTTTTTTTTTTTTCCTATTTAACTGAAACTTTGTGCAGGTGAAAGGCAGCCAGCCAGCCATGATAGGGTGCTTTGGAAAGAAACTAAGAACACAGGTGTGACTCCAGTTTTGCCATGTGCATGGTAACTCCAAACCAATGAGCCTTCGTTCAGATCACTTCAAAGACTAGGAATGCAGTTAGGTCTTTATACAAAGCCTCAGTTGTGTCTTGCTAAAGGTACCTTTGCACTGCAATCCTTCCATCTGCTTGAATTGTTATACTGGCATCTGAAATCAGAGCATCTAAGTGCTGTCAAAACTGGAATAAGCTCACTAGCTCATCTGACTAAACCCATCGAGGGCCTTCAGACAGTAATACCATTATTGACCTGGGCTGAATTCAAATGCATTTGGAGTGTTTGATATTTATCCAAATTATGCCCATTGAAAAATCCCTGGCAGAATACAGATAACATCAGATTAAAATGTATCATTATAATTACTTCAAAGACATGTCTGGTATAGAAATAATTAGGTTAGTAAATATTTTTAATTAAATTATGATTTTTAAATTGTGTTAAAACTACAACTTGCATCTACGGACATCACAACAAAACTACAAATCTGAAGAATTCAAGGCCTGAATATTAATATTTGCATTAATCTAATATAGTTATTATAGCATTAACTTCAGTGATGTAATTCCAAATTTATACAAGCATAATTAGAGGCAGCTCCAAGATTCAGCAGATCAATACAAATCTTTCCATGGGCTGCAGAAGGCATGATAAGGCCCTGAGAAAAGTACTGGAGTGCTAGTACCATCCCACCTCATAAGACTTCTCCAAGCTCGAGCTTTCTATCCCTAAAATAATGTTTCTGCTAAGAACTGTAATTCTTCTTATAGTGAATATGAAAACATAGATATGGAACTAAGCAGACATGAGAAAATAAATTGGCAATAGGCATAAATTCTACTGCTTCTGGTCAGAAATATTGAAAGAATTTGAGAGAATCTCCGGAAGTTTTGTACCACTTCTGCCTTGCACTGAGACTTCACAATAAATTAGCTGTGTAATACAGACAGGGAAAAAGCAAAAGTAAACAAGAGAAAGAAACAATGCCACTAGTACCAACTGGGATTTTTTAAATGATACATCCTTTGCTGATCAATTCAATGGATTTTTTCTCCTAATGCAAGAAAAATAAGAACGTGTTTTAAATACTATACTGCTTGAGACTGTCATTTACATTTATAATCCTCCTTTCTTTAAACAGTTTGACACTTTGAGAACGAAACTATGTTTTACAGATGCTCTCCTCTTTTAATTGAAATCACATCTCAGGTCGAGATCACCACTTCGCTTCTGCTTCTCTAACCTCTTCTTGCCCGAAGGCCTGTAACTTGTGAATTATTTAACAATCATATTTGCTGCTGAAAATTGATTTCTGAGAGAATCCATATTGATTGAGATATGTGAGACTAATGAGTTTGAGGTTAAGGTGTTTAGGTATCATTATCTCTGATAGTCCTGAACTAGAATCTTCATATTTTCATGTCTCTTGTCAATACTCAGTTTTATTTTATATCTCTGCTTCAAGCTGTGCTTATGTATTAAAATAAAGAGCCAGGATGAATAAACATATCACGCAGTGTCTGAAGTGTCTATAGCAGTCTCCCAGACGTGTCTCTCCTGTGAAATGCAACTGTAGGAAGGGGACGCAAGCAAAGCTTCGCCAAGCTTTCATTTTAGCTGACAACAAAAATAAGTAGCTGGTATGAACCGATGGCCCTCACTGGAGCAAAAATTGTTTGCAGAAGTTGAAGATCTGTCTCAAGGGGTGAGACTTGTGCCAATGCCAGAGCACTCATGCTGCAGCAGGTAACTTCAAAATATTTAGCTCAGACCTCGAGCTCTTGTTTGGCTTCCATGGGACAGGGCAAAGCTTTGCAGAGCTGCAGTCAGTGCACATGGTGCCTGGCTTGGAGCTGCACACCAGCCTGCACACCCATGGAGAATCCCCTCCCACAGCCCCCTTCATTTCTCCACTGACATTCAATCAGAGGCTGGTAAATCCCTGTGGCAGGCCTGCCACTGAGCGTGCCACTCACCTTTCTGCTCCTCAGCCTTTTTTTAACACGCTGAGATAGAAGAAAGTCATGTCACGTTACCTGCACAGCACCCTAGGAACCTTCCTGCCAGCCTCCAGTCGTCTTCCTGCCCTGGCACAGTGAAAATCACTTCCTCAAGGCACTGCCTACCCACATGGGGAAGAGGCACTTCTTAACTGCCTTATCCCCACAGCCTAATGGGAAATAAAAATAAGCTGCAGAAACAGAGCGTTTCCATGACTTTCAAGTACGTATATAATAAAAAACTCTAATATGTAAGAATCTGATGTCACCTACAACCTCTCTGAAAAGCAAACTTCAGACAGCTTGAGGACCTCTAAAATAATGGTTAAGCATCTTCACTTCTCCCTGAAAATGAGGTAAAAATTGCCACTGTGTTGACCTGTGTCTTTATGATAACACTAGTTGAGTGCCCAGCCTTCCCACTCAGTTCATAAAAAGCCCTTAGGTTCTGCATGTGAAGGACACTAATAATCAACTTGGGTCACTCAATGCAGTACTATCAAGATATGTGGCACACACATCTGGATTTCTGTGCCAAGTCCAAAACCCACGACACAGTGCAGAGAAGACCTCAAAAAGTTGCGGTAGGAATCTACTGGGTTCAGAAATTACATGCCGAGGATGCTCATGCCCTGCTGCTGGTCACAGCTCGATGGATGTACGCTTGCACACCTGACTCAAAGACTGAACTCCAGGCTTTATATTTTTGCAAATTGCTCTCCTTCATCCACCACTCTTCCTCTCAAAAAGTCCAAAGTAAGCGAACAGCCACAAAACCCTCCAGAGTATTTGACCTTGGAGTCAGACCCCTTTTGGGGGCAGTTTTGGAATCAGCTGCATTTATGATTAAAAAAAAGAAAAAAAAAGAAAAAAGAAAAAAAAGACAGTTCTTTAAATGACCCAGCTGAAAAGGGATATTTTTGGTCAATAATCTATTTTTATTTCTGCTCTGCTGTTTCTCATGAAGACTGATGACAAAGACCTGTCCTTCAAAGCTAGTCTATGGTTTCTGAATTACCATTTTCAATTACTTTCTCTAGGTGAAGTCCACTATGTTTTTGTTATCAGGTTATTTTTGTGAGCGGGGGCTCTATTGGATGAAGCAGAATACTTTCTAGGTTAGTTTTGCTTGCCTTTCTGTAAGAAAACACAAAACACATTTTGAAAGGTTGTTTTTATGAAAAATTATCTATAACCTAAAATAAGAACTATAAACTCCATTACAGTATTTAAGACACGTGTTTAAACTGTTGACTACATCCATTTTAGTTAACAAATTTATTTTATGTCACTCTTAATCAGTAGAGGTATATTTTTGTTACTATTATTGATTTTGCAGCCATGCCAGTTAATGCTATTATCTTGGATAGTACATTCTGAACAGTTACCCTTACAGACATTTTAAATAAAAACAAACATCAATTGGGAACTCAAAATGAAATCAGATCACTTTATGAACCTGAAAGAACAACCTTCATACTATGCCACATAGTCTTCTTCGAATGACCTAACTTTTTACCCAACTTTGGTGATACATTGAATAAGCTTGGTAAACTGTTTTTTTTAAAATCAGATAAAATTTGTCATACTGAATTCTCTAGTGATTTCTTTTTAAGTGAGGACCTGTAAGTTCTCATGACAGATAGTTAAAGGCTCTCAGATATCATGACGGGAAACATGATCTAAACTTGAAGATGGCTATACAGTCTCCATCTATGTAAAGTTAAATTAGCCACACCTGGCCTAAACTCATTCATTGTTTTCCTCATCAAGAAGAAACAACGGATAGATCCTCAGACTGAACTTTTATTCACTGGAGGGATGTTGAACAACCTGTAACAAGTTAGATTTGTGGAAATGAGGACCACGCAGGATCACGTTTTTCTGGAGGGTGGGTATTGCCGTGGTTACCTACCTGCACTTTGATGCTGTGCTGTAAATCCCTACTTTTCCAGCCCCTCCAAATTTGCTCTGTTCTGAATGCAGACTGCCTCTCACAGCAAGGTGGTCTGTGGTCTTCTGGTGGTGGAAAAACACTCAGGCAGCAGGAAAGCCCAGCAGTTTCAGATCAGTCCCCACAACTTGGAAATGGTTTGGAAAAACTAAAACTCATGCCACTAATAACAGAAATCTTGATATTAGGTTAGACAGTTTTCACCTGACTAGAAAATATCCAAACTATATTTGTTACTCTGGCCACTCGGAAAGCTTTACAAGTACAACCTTCAAAAACCTCTGCTTTCACAGGTCAGCACCCTCAAGATATTATAATTTTAAGGTTCTCGTGGCTCTAGATGTTAGAAGTCTGTTAATTATGGGTTCAGTTAACAAGCTCACACACATGCCTTATCAGAAAAAGGACTTATCTCATCTGAATAAGGACTGCAGAAGCAATGGCAATTTTGTAGGTGAATCGGCTAGCTATCCAGACTCGTTTTTAACTCAAGAAATTCTAGGTGTTGTTCTTAAAGAGTGGGCTGAGTTAAATTTAGTGTTTATTTCTTCATTACTATTTCTCCTTTTTGACCAGAAAAAGAGGAAAAAACCAAAAATTTCTCAGCTCTTTATTTCTGTCTTAAGTGCATGATTTTTTTTCTTTTTTTAATTAAATTCTGGTCTCCTAGTCTCTTTCTTTCCCTAATATTAGTTTAATCATAGAGGAACACCCTAGAGCAGATTAAAGTTCAGTATTCTAGATTTACTAATTTTGTATGTGTGTGTGCGTGTGTTCAGGACATCAAATTCTTTCTTATAAAGAAATAATGCAGATCTGTACAGGAATTCAGGGGCCTTACAAGATAGCCATGCTCTCATAAAGAGTCCTCCTTTCTCCTCAGGTCAGAATGAAGGTAATGTCCTGTATTGTAACACAAGGAACAAAGAACGGCTGTTTTCTCAGTGCTCACTTCACAGTACTATAGGAGTAATTAATAGATGGGAAAGTGAAAGTAGGCAGTGTTATTTCTCGAGCTAATTAAGATATGTGACAGAAAAAAAAGTGTGGACAGGCAATTTCTTGATTTTAAAGGTTTGTATAGCTAGACAGTTTTATTCGTCAACAGTAGGCTTTTTTTTTTTCTTAAGTCATCCACTACAGTTTTGTGAGATACGGACTCCTCAATTAATCTTTCAATGACGGATTTTGATTTATCTCAGAGGGAGGTTGGGGAAAAAAACAAGATGTGTATTTAAAAAAAAAAAACAACAGCTTGTTCCCTTCAGTTCCTGGTTACAAAATAAGTGCATTGATTTGATCTTTCAAACATGTTTCTATATCCTCTCCATTTCATCTATTACTGAAGGAGGTCGGGAAGTGAATCTAAATGTCCATTCCATTTAATTCCCCACAGATTTCAAATGCAAGGAAATTCTCACAAAGCAAAAGCGTTGGTCTAAAAGACTTGTTCATCAGCACAAAGGAAGTCTGTGGCAGGAGCCAAGAATAGAGCCCAGCCCTTCCAAGCTCCCATCCACTGCATTAATCAATGAGCACAACAAAATTTACCTACCTTCAAAGTCTGGGCTCTGAGGAGACTTTCCTCAATGTTATGATAGCAAGTTCCCAGAAACCATATATTTTCCCAGCCCAGCATCATTTGATTCAGTGCCTTTCCTTTTGTTCAAATACAAATGGTCAGCTTTCGAAGGGAAAGCCTAGGAGATATTAGTTTGGTTTGCTTTTTAAAGAGAGGGGGCATGTCTCATGTAAAAGCAATGTTGATACTGTTACGAATTTTGAAGATAGTACTATAAATTTTGTTCAAAGGGGTAACACATTTGGCATGATAGACTGTTCAAAATATAGAAAAAAATGCTATTTAAATACTTTATTTACAAAAACGAATTCATAATCCAAATATCCTAGGAGCCTCTTAGATACCTCAGTGTGTGCACCCTGAAAGTACAAGTATTTCAAGACCTGTCCGATGTAAATCCTGATGTGCATTAAATATGGGATTTTTATCAGTGTCTCTATAATACACCTAGGTGCTCATTTGGTACGACAGCATTGTGAATGAACATGAAGCTCTGCTAGAGGCCCATTATACATTTTACCACAAACATTCAGCAATTTAGTTTGATTCAGGTTTCGAAGTACCATCCCTCTTTCTTTCACATGCACACTACCTGTGCTAATCCCAGGGAGTGCTCCCACCCTCCTGCTCCTACGCACACCTGAACCGACCAGCTCATTCCACCGAGACCACAAGAGCACCATCTCTCACTACCAGCACATGTTTAATTGCCATTATATAGTTTTGTCTGTGCCCACCTTGCTCACACCCTACCAAAACCATTCCCTCATGGTTATCAGCAGCCCAGCTCCACTCCACAGCAGGAGCATGACGGACCACACTGCCTGGTGTGTTCTTCCTCTGCAGAGAGGGATGGATTTGAGCAGAGGGATGCAGGTAAAGGAGGGGGATGATGTTGGTTGCGGATGTTAAATAAACAATTTTTCTCTTACAACAAACCCTGGCACCTGTTCTCACCATGTCATGGCCCATGATGACTTACTGTCTACCAAGCATGACCAAGCGATTAGCGGAGCCGTGTCGGCGTATCTCAACAGTAATGGGGGCTCTCTTTCCATTTGCCTTCTATTGAAATCTAAGCGCTCCATTGGCCTGTGCATTTTCAGCTTGATGAATTCATTATTCCACACCTTTTTTTTTTTTTTCCTTCCTTTCTCAGGCCAGAGCTTTCCCAAAAAGCCAAGTGACTCTTTCTGCTTTTTACTTCTCTATTAGGGTGGGGGTTTTTTTCTCTTCCTAGGCAGATGTCAGAAAACATCGTACTGACTTGTCTATTTCAAACAGCATTTCAGTATACATTTCGATCTATGTATATTAGACAGCAAACAATCGTGACACTTGGCTTATTTATTTATTTATGTAGAAGAGAAAACATGCAGTTGTCTAACATCCTTCAACTAATGATATCAGGGAAAATACATTTTCAAATTCAGAGGCAAGGAAAGCATTCAATTCTTATTCCTCAGCAAACAAACGATACCACATAAATAAAATACAAAACTATTCAGCTATCATTAAAAATGTGACAGTCATCACAAATAGGAAATTCAACAATGTGGCTGTTGCATTTTGTCTTTAAATATTCACACGGTATGGAAATAGGATTAGACTACCCTAAGTTTGAGCTTTCTTGGAGATGTTCCCTTTCCATCCTCAAAGTTGTGCCTGGTCAAACAAAGGGACTTTGGCCATTTTTCCGCCATTTCTAGGTGTTGAGACGCTTTATTAGAGCACAATAAGTACAATACACTCAAGATAGTTACTGTTATCAGTCACATAGAGAAATAAAGGCACATTATATGTGAATCAAAGCATAAATTGTTTTAAACTGGCACAGGTTTAGGAACGCCTCTCTGCTGTGGTTCCAGTAGTCAAAGCAGCAAAGCAACATCTGGACCTGGAGTATAGTTCTGCTTCTGTGACAGATTTTACATTTCTGCCTCCATTTCCTCCGCAAAACAGGGGTAACCTTTTCCTGTCCCTATGACACTCGATGCTGTACAAACACAGAACCACATGCTATTAGAATGTGGGAGTGGCATGCTATTAATCGTACATTAGGACATTTTGAAAGTATTAAGCAGAAGAGTTATTTTAAAATTCTTATTAATTTCCTCCATTTAGAAAAACAATGAAATTTGAACAAATAGTTAAGGAAGCTGCTTGAAGAATGCCAAAACATCTTTCTGGCTCTCTTAATGCACAAATGGTGTGTTGGTTGCTCTGCTGGGTAAAGGAAAAGTAACCAGCAATGCCATTCTCTTTTATTGACTCTGCCACTGACTTTACCTCTCACCCTGTTCAAACCAGTTCATCTCACTGGGGTTCAACTTATTTATCACTCAAGTGGATACAATGTGTCACAGGGATATAATATAGCTCAATTAAAGAAGACCCAGCCTAGAGAGATTTTAACTATGGTTGAGGGCAGGAGTGATTATTGCACTTGATAGACTTGGGAAGTGGGGGAAAATTATAATTTATTATTTATGTGCAAATTTGACACCATTGTTAACATATATTCCCCCAGAGCCTTGGATGGACATATTTTGGAAAAATCAAATCAATAAGTGATTTAATATCTGTCAAGTGCTTTGGGATCTTTATTTGAAACAAGTGTTAGAAGAGCAATATCTTACTCTCAACTCCTTAATGTGCAAGCATGCCTTCTATTAATACTAGAACCCTTTGGAACCATTAGAGTTTATCAGCTAAATACATATTTTGGCACATTAACTAATTTTTGATTACCCAATTAGACTTTTACAGCTCCATCTATCATGTAAATTTTTCTTAATGTGCAGATTATGGACCCAATAGAACTTAATGGAGCTCCTTACAGTGTTCTGAGTCAATGCAGCTGGCACATGGACACTAAGGAAAGTATTTTCCTCCAAAGTGAGAATTACACACCCAACTTCCCATGTTGCTAATGGGTATTATGGCCTAAGCTGTCCCTGGGCACTGAGACAACACAAAGACCAAATATGATCCCGTGTATACGATTTTATCTGTTGGCTCTCACACGTGTCCAACTTCTGGCATTCCATAGCAAAAGCACATCTCCAACAGTCAATTATCATAGAATTACAGACTGTCCTGAGTTGGAAGGGACCCACGGGGATCATCAGGTCCAACTCCTGTCCCTGCATATAACAACCCCACAGTTCACACCACGTGTCTGAGGGTGTTGTCCAGTCTCTTCTTGAACACTGTCAGGCTTGGGGCCGTGACCCCTCCCTGGGGAGCCTGTTCCAGTGTCCAGCACNTGCTCCTCATACGGCTTCCTCTCCAAACCCTTCACCAACTCCATGGCCCTCTTCTGGACACTCTCCAGTAGCTTTATATCCTTTTTATCCTGTGGTGCCCAGAACTGCACACAGAGCTCCAGGTGAGGCCGCACCAGTGCAGAGCAGAGCGGGACAATCACCTCCCTGCCTGGCTGGCCATGCTGTGCTGGATGCACCCAGGACTCGGTTGCCCTCTTGGCTGCCAGGGCACACTGTTGGCTCACGTTCAACTTGCCATCAACCAAAACCTCCAGATCCTTCTCTGCAGAGCTGCTCTCCAGCATCTTGTTCCCCAGTCAGTGTGTACAGCCAGGTTTGCTGTCACAACTACAATTGACAATTGAGTCACAACCACACAAATTGAAAACCAAGGCCATTCAATCTGTACCTACCCCACGGTAAACAGCGATAGTCCCGAAGAGGTAACCTAGTGGATGGCCATATCTGTAAGAAGCTGCCAGCGAACACGGCTTCGCTGCCACGACGTTTGGCCTGCAGAGATGTGCTGGAGACAGTGTCTCCACACCACGTGCTGCTGGGTGTGTTTTCTTTCACTCCACTGTCTCTCAGAAGACAACGTGGGCTGAACTACGCATTTCCTGATGGAAACACGGATGCTTGATAGCCACTGGAAAGAAGAAGGTTACTCAGATCACTGGGACAATGGCTACAGAGTAGACACCCAGAACAAAGCAGTTGGCAGAGAGAAAAAACATTTAAGTAGGCAAATCTGTATCCTTTAGCGTAGAGGCTTAATGCATGGTGTGGGTTTAACGCTAACAATGTTTGGCACAAGACTGAATACAGAACCTACACTCAGAACCAGCAAATAATTAACTCTTTGAAATGAAATACGGACCTATAGCATACATTCAACTCCGCTGGCTTTACAACCAGATCTGTCAAAATCTCCGCCTACGTTTGTAACAAATGGGGTGTCTTGATGGTCTGCCTCCTGTGCTGAAAAGAGATCAAACTACTGCCATTAGAAGGCATGTTAAAAACAAAGAAAAATAAAGAAAGGCTGCATTCACACACATAAGAATAAACGTTTTCCATGTTAAATTAAACACTTATAAAGTTATCTAATCCCCTGTTAACTAATTGAATTATTTTTTTCAGTCTCTCATTTCTCTTAGCCTACACAGTTAAGCTAATTTGAGCCATTCCCAGTTAGTTTCACTTTCCCTCTTCCTTACAGGCTGCAAGCACAACACTGCAATGTTTTTATATTGTGAAAATACTCCAGTTAGCATTCCTTTCCTATGAGAAATTCCTTTTTAGTGCTTCTGCGAGTAGTCATTTTTTTAAATCTTATTTGTTTCCCTACAAAGCTCCTTTAATAAAGTGTGATTGTGCCTCTCAAAGAAATAAGCTTCCCCTTTTCTGCATGTGGTCTCGCCCTGCCAGTGCTTTCATTATTTTCCTGCAAAAAGTCCTTCCCTGATGTCTCACTCAGAGCAGCGCTCAGTGCTGGTAGGAGCACAAGTTCAGCCCATCCTGCTGCCGCTGGCTTCGTCCAGACGATCCCTCTTCTCTGTCTGGAACGGATTTTGGAAGAGATCTACCTTGAAGACAGTTTAATGTCACTTAAAGAAAACAACAAATATTGTAAGTGCTGCCTGGGAAAGTATTAATATTGCTGCTAAATGCAGAGATAGCGTTAATTTGTTTCTATATTCTGCACCCTGCCAAACAGCACTTCCTTTCAGGAGAGACAGCATGCAATGGTTTGCTTATGGGAAAAGGAGATTTACCCTGCACCACGGTTCTCAAATGAGGTCCTTATTCCTCAATTACTCCATCTCGTTTCCCATGACAGAGCTCAGAGAGCGCAACACGAAGGCGGCCGGTCCTGAAACCCCAGCATGAAGAGCTGCCGACCAGGCCGAGGAGACGAGCGCCCTGCATGCTCTGCCTCTCTGAGGAACAGGCCCTGAGCGGGGGATTCACATCATCAGCTACCTCAGCACTGGGAGAATAATGCGACTGTATTGTAAAAAACGCTCGTAAAAAGTCATAACAACAAAAACCACACAGCAGCTACTCTTGAGAGAGGAAAATGAAACCTTTTCTAATCTACCTGCGTATTTATGTGGTGTCCTCTGCTGTGATAACTTTACAACTTACTGCTTGTCGAATCCTGTGCCGCAAAAAGATCACATGTGTTTTGACGTCACTCTTGGCTTTTTGTTATAATGTTCACTTTTTTCCTCAGTCATCACTTTTACCTAATTTATTTTTCCATCTCATTTCTGGGAGCTGACCTTCCTGGAAGAAACTCCGGGTATATTTCTCTTACTATGCTTCGGCTGCATGTGGAAAAACAAATGAAGATATACATTTTTAATCACACATAGGGACATTTCAGCTACGCCAACCTGTGTTCCTTTTTTTGCTATTATTTGCACACATTGCAGGCTGCACTAAGACCCTTTCTGTTGTTCTTCCAGCTACAATTTGTGGCCATAAAATGCGTGTATGTTAACTTTGAAGCCACAAAGTGGACACAGGTGACAGCATCTGTGCCGCCAGCTCCTGCTCTGCACAGCCACCCATGCAGCTCCAGGGACAAGACAAAGATTTGGCTTCCAGATGTGCCAAACTGCAGGCACCAGTTCATATGCATCAGTTATCCCATGAAAGGAGGCTCCTCCTGGAAATCCCACATATTAAAATGCATTTCACCGTTACTGCAGCTCTAAGAGGAGCTGGAATATATTTGGCATACAGGAGGTGGCAGGAACCATTTTAAAAGTTTGCCTGATGCTTTAAGATTTTATATTGGCCACGAAGTATCACTCACTTCTCAGTCAACGGGTTAAATGTAGTTCCAATGGTGACAACCAGAGTTATTACCTTCTGCGGTAATTATGCCAAATTTACACTATTCCTGCTGAACTAATCCGACCAAAAGGAAAAGAAAAAAAAAAAAACAGAAAAAGAAAAAAAAATCTAAAAACCTATAATTTCAGTGTTTAAGAGTAAGACTTTTGGGCTGTAAGCGTTATAGTATCTAAGTTTTCAAAAGTATTTTTATTAATGAATTCAGGGAACTGTACACCAGGAGCTAGTGCCATCACTTCTGTTCAGATGGGGAAATGAAACAGAAGGAGATGAAATAACTCTTGACATGGGTACGATCTCCCATACAGTTATGAGAATCCTAAATAAAATGTGAATAGACAAGAAGAATTTCTACTGAAAAATAAACTTTATAAAAAAACTTCAGGAATGGAAACATAATTCCCATAGAAATGAATACTTTTTCCAATGAATCTGCTGGAAACTACGTTCCTAAAATTGCTTTTCCAAACCTTTTGGGAAATACTTTAGAGTTTTTATTTGTTTAACATCAGAGAAGATATTAAATGCAGAAGTAGTAGATAACATTGCTTCATCCAGAGAAGTGCCCAGTAGGTTAGAATAGCATTTCCTCAACAGAGGATCTCAGTGTCTCACTGTAACACATCCTCAATTTAAAGGCAATGGCAAATCATAAAAATGCCAAACTTACACAAAGTAATCCATTACATACATTAGCAGCCAAACGCTAGATGCAGAAATTGTTTCCCAGACTCTGCACATCATAGTCCTGGACCATGTTTTGCCTTTCAACACCACAGAGTCCTAATTGAGGCTGAATTCACCAAGAGGCTAGCAGTTCTCTTTTGAGCTTCCTCCAAAGATAAACATGGGACACCACTCAGAAGAAAAAGAAGAGGAAAAAAAAGAGCATGCTTTAAAAACACCCTCTCTAGCTCTTCACTTTAGCTGCCCCCCAGAGAGGGATGCACGCACCCTGGCCTCTGCTCTGGCTTGGCCGACTCTCAGCTGCCTTTGGCCTTAGAGAGCTTGGCTCTCACTTTGGAGGCTCCTGATGCCGCCGAGGGCTTTACCAGTCTCCTTGGCCTTTGTCTTTTATCAATTTGAATGAATGTGCACAGACACGCCACCCAGCTCATTCCTGTTTGTTGTAAAATATCGGCTGTTGGATTTCGCAGCTTCTCATAAAGAATTTTTCACTCTCCTCCCCTCTTTTATACATACCTTTGATCACACAGATTATTAACAAGTGTGACAATTAAATGTTTATCATTGAGCAAGCAAGTCAATGTCCATTTAGATCAAGTGAGGCAGTAACACTTTTCCAAAAGCACATCCTAGGTTGGTGAATCTCACTGCACCAAGTAGCCTAAAATATGCAAAGACACAGTGATCTGGACCTCTTTGTCATCATTTGCCTCATGTTATACCACTTAAGTGAAGCTCTAAATTCTTGAAGGAGAACTACTGAGGAAAAAGTGCCAGCATACTACTCTCATGTAGAGAAAATATAAGGCCTGGCTGTTGCATGAACATAGTACATCTTTACCGTGAAAAGCAGTTGGCTCCACAGAGTTGTCTGTTCAAGAGCCTGTGCTTGGTACTGATGATACTCAATACTGATGATAACTTTGTTCATGGTAAAAAGCATCTGTACATGAAATATCCATCCTCCAAAAAATAGGATTTGGCTGGAGTCAAAGGAAGCATCTATATACCTAAAAGTTGCAGAAGAATTTGTTCACATGTAAGTAATCTTGAGAATCTGGCTGCTCACCCAACCCTGAAAATGTCTAAACTTAAAATGTTTTTCAGTTTCTGACTTGAAGGCCTACAGAACCTTAGAGCTGCATCTCTCCTCACAGCCCAGGTTATGTCTGTGCAAAGGAGTGGACCATGTGACATGTAACATGCACCAAAACCTATCTAGGAGCCATAAACTACCTTTGCCTAAGTCCCTGAGCAGCAATATCCATGGTGTCAAGCTAACGCGAGCACTCATCAGCAGGATCAGAATTTGCTCCCATGCAGAAAACAACTCAGTACTGCTAGTGTCCAAAGGCATCCTCTTGTTCCTCCTGTGAAAACTTGTTTCTCGTAAAATAAAACGCAGAAAGAAGATCTTTCATCAGTCCCTCTCCCTTCTCCCCAAGGCAGGAGGGTGCTCTGAGTCAGCACAGTCTGTTCCGAGATATCTGAGTGCTCCTCTGTGAAATGCCAAATTAGTGCATAAATGCTAAGCACCATCACTGGACTGACCTGTAAGGTCTTTACTACCTCTGGCATCAGGGACTTAGTCTAGTGTTTCTGGATGGCCCATAATTACTTTTTAAGTCATTCTCTTTACTGTGGCATCTGCTGTACCATTTAAAATAAGTTTATAGAACATAATTCTGAGTTAGACATTTTTCCATCTCATTTACATGTCTTCCATCCTACCACATATTAGGTATCACCTTTTATTTCTTGGATTATCATACAAACTTCTCAAGTACTCTACATTTCCTTCACTCGTTTATCACAATATGCCACACAGTCTTCAGGACATGAGGTGCTAACTACTGCACCGGGCACAATCGCAGTCGCAGTGAGGAATGTCTTGCTTTAATAGAGAAATAAAATGATATAAGGTCGTAAGCTAAAACTATCATAAAGTGCATTGCAGGCACCCTATTCTTAAATACTCCCATGCTGCCTCTTAACTCCAAGTGAGGCAATTTGCCTAATGCCCATAGAAGTGACACAATTAATTCCCCACCCTTAAATAATCCTAACCTTTCCTCTCTAATGTGCCTCTGTAAAAACAATGTTTTCTAAAATAAAGCACATTTTTAGAAAATCATATCCCTAAAATCCTTAGCACTGGAAATACTGGGAGTCTAAAAAGAAATTTAGAAAGTTCTTTTTTCGTTGTGTTCAGATAACTACTGGAGACCTCATTCTCTCTGAAACGGAGACCAAACCCCACAGCTGTATAAGTGAGCACCATAAATACACTTGGTAGACTGCATGGAAGCCACCTCAGCCATAAACAACCACCTCAGCATCTTTCTGTCCATGTTTCCTGCTAAATACTCACAAAGAAACCAACACCCTCCAGGTTATTTCTTAAGATTTGAACCTTTATGTCCTGATAGTGAAGCACTTCCATGTTACTCATCAGTCTGGCATTTTGTACATCATTTGTTAATAGGTTTAGCGGAAGAGGACTCATGAGGATCATCTGTACCTAAGAGGGAGTTATAATTTCAAAAAACCTCAGTTTGAAGCATTTCCCAGAAGGGAAACATCTGCAGGTTTAGCAGTATCACTTAACGCAACACACTTTCTATGTGCCCAAGAGCATGGCCTCTGGTAATACAGTTAGGAAGTTGTAAATAGAGTACTTACTCATCAGTCATATGTTCAAAAACCAAGGGAAACAAAAAACTACCTCTCTGTACTGAGTTGTAGAAACCCAGCCTAAAAAACAGTACCATCATCTTCTGCAGGAATAATTTTTGGTGTGTCAAGCAAAACATTCTCCAACTGGATCATTGCCTACAAATGTCAGCTACAGGAAACATTATAAAAGTTATATTGATATCTCAATTACAGCTGTTTGATCGAAGAAAGACAAAAAATATCTGAGTTATTTCACCTGAAAATTACACATGGAGTTCCCTAATTAACAAGTATTATATAGTAGGTATATTACTTGACATTCTACTCAGGATGAGCAAAGGACGTGTACATTCATACTTGCTACTAGACTTTAGATACAGGAACTACATGGTAGCTACAAAGTTAAAGTTAACAGTAGGGTTACTACTTCCGGAAATGCAATTATTTGCACTGTGTAAGTCATTATTAAACAGTATAAACTACGTCTGGCATGTGTAGTCACTAGTTCAAAACGATGAGCAGAACACAAGGATTTTATGGTATAAATTAATGATGGTTCCACTACTGCCAGGGGCATTTTTGCCACCAGCTTCAGTCAGTGTAGCATCTGCCCTAAAATCTTGATAGAAATGAAGTTCCAGCAGTTTACAAACCCGTGTGAATGCTGATTCTTTCCAAGGCCTTTTACTAGATACAGTTTTTATGTCAGATGACCAATCTATCTGTTTTTCTTTTGACCCACTGGTAACCAACCTGGGAACAGGCCACCTTCTCACAGCCATGATTCTTAAACAGATGCTCATCAAGTCACAGAAAACAGGGCTAGGAGTGTTCTTCAGATGCCTTGATGCCTTTTGTCCTCCTCTGTGCCTCTGAGCAGGACCATCTATTCTTGTTTCTGAAACACTTTCAGTGAAAGAAATGCCACAACATCCAGAGTTGCCTTTTTCTGGTGTTTTGATGTATCCACCTTAAAAGGTCATTCTTAATATCTAATCCAAATTTTGTTTGGTTCGCTTTAGGAGATTATGTCCCATACTCTCCCATTTCTCACCATGGAGATGGAGAATAAATTACTGACCTTCTTTTTCACCAGTTTTTTGTATTCTTACAGCCCATCACCATGTTCTCCCTCAGACATCTCTTTTTCAGGCTGAGAACCCTGAGTTCCATCAGTATTTCCTGACAGGTCACATTTCTTCACTCTCTTATCCCCACAATTACTTGTCCTTTGGACTTTCTCCAAAGTCTCTGTAGCTCATTTGGGGTGCACTGCCCAAATCTGCACTTAGAGGTACAGCTAGCTCCTACCAAACTCCTGAGGAGCAGAAGACATTCCATACTCCTCATGGGCTATATTTTACATTATGTCTTCAGCCCTTGATAGCAAGAAAAGCACTTAATTTCAAAGCGAACATTTCTTCTGCCAGCTTCACAACTACTCTTCATTAACTGGAACCTTTAACATTGTAAAGAGCATTAAATTAGAATAAGTCATCCTTAACTGGTTATCTCCACTAGCCGACACCCCAAAATGACAGTACATTTCAGGGTTACTACCAGAAATATGTAAACATAGGCATGCACACACAACACAAGTACAATTAACAGAGACTTAATCTAATCTGTATTCAGATGCTGATGTACAGAGATAAATAATCTACTGATATAATATAAACACCCACACACTGAGTAGGTCTGTAACTGAGAGGTTTATCTAAGTGATTAAGAATACCACAACTTTTCCAGTGGCAAAAAGAGGCAAAAAAATAAATTAGATAGCTAAATATAACCACAGCTAAAATCCGATTCCTTTATTTTATAGTCCCAAGTCTAGATAAATGTGTATATGGAAGTAATCATATCTACCTTAGCGTGTCACACTGCCTGTTCCTCCTCCATGTAAACAGGTTCAACACCTCTGAAGTCAGTTGAAACACATATATAATGTAAATATGTGTGTTTGTGCATGCCTGTGTTACCTGGGGTAAATAGGAGTAGAATAAGGCTCCTTGTTGGCTCAGGTCTTGCAGGTAGTTGTGATAACAGAAAAACAAGAGAACTAATACACTGTAGTTACCTACTATGCAATAATTATCATGTAATTATACTGTAATTACAGTACCTGATTATTGATGTACTGTAAAAAAACAGTTACAAATTTTTTTTACTGTTCACTTCTATTTACAGTCATCTCTGATAAAGACTAAGCCTCCCCAAAAATGCATGATAAAGCTTCTTATCACAGGTTTTAATGCCTCTAATAACTACTGTAATTCTGTGTGATTTAGTGCTTTGAATAATCCACCAGGATTTTTCTCTAGATCTTTAAAAGGATTGTAATGTGTACAGAGGTGTCATAGTGATTAAATTTACAGGACACTTATCAAAACAGTGATAAGAAGGGATGTTTAATTAACACATGTACACGTTGTTCTATTGTACTATCATGCAAAAATGGAAAGACCTGAATGAGACCCCCATTTTCCTTTCAAAATGCTAAAAAAAATTAAACAAAGGATTATCCTCACTATACAAAAGGGGAGCAGACATTCGGAAGGTAGCAGCAAATCCAGGCAGCACCTGAGAGTGGTGCCAGCCCAGTGCTGCGTACTGGGAAGAGCCAAGGTCCTGGTACCAGACAGATGTCGCAGAGAGAAAAGAAAAAGTCACATATGACAGCACGTGGGAATTTACCAGCTGAGTTTGGAGACGTCGCCCTTTGGCTAGTGGGTAGTTCGAGGACACTGCAGCTACAATGCCTGAAAGTACTAATGCTTTTAGGGCTCATTGATAAAAGTCATTGCAGAAAACCAGCTGAAGGTTACCTTATCAGATGTTTTTGAACTCTGTGTCTCAAAAAGGCACACAGGCGCTCTAGAAAATCCCTTTTCTCTCCATCAGTGGATTTACTTAATGGCCAAGGCTACCCCTTATTTATATAACAGATAAGTAAATTTAAGTTAAACAGTGAAGCACCCCAGAAGACCAAACCCTAAGAGAAAGAAGTAGCAGAGTCAACCATAGAGTAGGTGATGGAAAAGAACCTTTAACTCTCTAAGGAGGTTTCCACTTTAAGTTCTACTGACATTTTGTCCACTGTGATGCTGACCAAAAGAAAAAAAAAAGAGTTATAGAGAGATCTAAAGGTGTTATAATACACGATCAAAAGATAAAAAAGAAAAGTCAAGGAGCTCAAGCAACCCATATTCCCACTGGGGAAACAGCCTTTTTAATATTAGAGTTGTTTGTACTTTGAAATGGAAATCCCAACATCTGCAAGTGCATGCAGCTGAAACAGAGTTCACTCCTGGATGGACAAGCGCCAGGTAGTAACCAGGGCTTTGGCTCCATGAACGGGAACATAAACTTGTCCTTTGCAAAAATTATTTTGAACGATCTCAAAGGCCTCCTGGTTTAGTATGGAAGACTAGTGCCACTGATTTCTTCAGAATGAATCCCACGTATTTTGTAGCACAGTCCTGGCACAGGGCTGCAAAGATGAAATCACTCTTTGACCATCACTATGGGCTCGCCTGCTCTGCTCTGCAGTGCTGTGCGGGGGCACACAGATACTGGAAATGGTGTAACTGCATTATTACTGTGCTCTGCAAAGGCTTTTATACCCTGGTTCTCAGCAAGACTAATTATTCTAAAAGAAGCTTCACACTACTGCAATTATCCTGCTCCCAAAACCTGAGTTACATCATTTAGGACAGTGTGCTTCACTATTCAGGCACATCCATGCAGCTTTATTTTTTGCAACAAAGATTTTTACNNNTTTACTGGGGGGGTGGGTGGGGAAGTTAACAGGGTGGGGAAGTTAACAGGAACAAGCTCAGAGATCACAAACAAGGCAGGACGCTTAAATATAACAGGAATAAGGAGCAGGCACTCAGGATGTCAAAAATCACGTGCTGCTGAGTCTGACTCTGTATTTACCTGGCACGCAGGACTGCTTACCTGCATAATCCTTTCTCTGTAGCAGGTGAAGGTGAAGGTGTGGGAACTTCCTTCTCCCTTTGCTAGCAGTATTAACTGAGCAGATTATGAGGGAGATTATGGAAGGAATTTATTTCTCATCTCTGTCATCAATAAATTACTAAGGCAGCTTTCAGGACTCTCAGAGGGTGTTTTGAAACATATACTCCCCCCCTTGGCTGGCTGCTCTCCGGATGGCCTAGCATACGTGCTGCCCTCTTGCATAAGCCTGCAGTCTTTCTATAGGAGAAAACCTGACTTTTAAAATAAATTTTACAAGTTTATCCTGTAACAGAGCCTTCTATTCTACGGTCCAAAGAAAGGTAGCACACCATTTTACAGTCCAGAAGGAAAACTCTGGGCATAAGACTCAAACGTTACCTTTCAAGAACAGGATCCTACATACGTTACTAGTACTATTACAAGTATAGAGCTTGTAGGGAGAGGCCAAAACTCCCAAATAAATGAACTAGTCATCCCCATTACAGTTTGTGCTAAACATCTGAAATAAATCAGTAATGCATACAAAACTTGCCTGACCATATGACTGGCAATAAATCTGGAAACTGGTGCAAGTTCATCAAACGTTTGGTACATCATCCAGACCAATTTGCGGGTGAAACTGAAATGGATTTAAATCCAACTCTTCCCTTCCTGGGAAAGAATTTACAGTGGTAAACACTATTTAATGTCCCTATTACAGGAGACATTGACAAATAAGAAAAAAATAACATCTGCTCAGTGACTCAGAAATTAGCAGAGCAGCCTTAGTCATTTTCACTGTCTCTCATGAGTTAATCAGACATTTTCCAACATTTCCATGTATGCCTTGTTCTTGCCTTCTCCTCCCAGCAAAACTACGAGCCACAGCCGAATGTGATGGTTAATCACATTTTTGTTGCGTTTCAGCATTAGATGGAGAACAGTTAGATTTGCAGCTGAGAAAAAGAGGGAGGAAAAAGAAAGAGAGTGAGAAAGAGGAGAGAGAGAGAGAAAGAAAAGCTGCTGTCTATTTAGCCAAATGACTCAGAGACAGTACATCCTCATCCTCAGACACCAAATGATTTGCGAAATCTTCAGAAATGTCAGTAATGTAGCTAAATGCATGGAGGGTGGTTTTAATCTCAGGTAAACCAACCTGGTTCAACTACCCCCGAGTACTAAGCCATCCACCATCTTTAAGTCTATCATTAAAACAAGTCCAATATTTCTATAAGCATCTCCAGCTTGCTTTCCCTTGAAGAACCTTGCCTTACCTTTCTAATCCTTTCTCTGGTCTTTGCCTTGGTGCAGAGAGAGATGCTGTAGGAGGCAACTGAACGTATTTCACTGGGATATGTAGGCCAAATCCTTTGTTATTATAGAAACAAAAATTCGCTTGTTTTGATCTAACTATGTGTATTTAAAGAATTACCAGCAGAACATAAACTGAAGCAGAGGTCTATTTAAGGTCTGGGTGTTCCAGCTATTTTTACTGAAGCTGCCACGGATTTCAATGGAAGCATTAGATGCTGAATGGCGAAAGGAAACGGCTCCCAGATTGGAGTTACCCTGGATTTGTGTACAAAGGAAAAGGCGCTCACTCTATGGAAGGCAGATGCAAGCTGAATTGCATATGTTAAATTAAAGACATCTGCACTTTGGCAGAATTTGGACAATGACTCACTTATATTTAATTATGTAAAAATTTTAAACGGGGCAAACTCTACTGTAGTGACTCATATTAGTGCTACCACATGATATTCTGATAACTACATCAGTATATAACTCATGTCTCTGCTGCACAGAGTTTCTACAGAGAGAATGACATATTACCTGACTCGCATTAAAAGGACTCCATGTTCCCAGCAATGATTGGTACATTAAGTAATGCTTCAGAAAGTAGCACATAGTACACCAAGTTGTGGGTTTTTTTTCTCTTGACACAAAACTACATATCCTCTAATGACAATAATTCACTGTCATTCAAAAATCAATTTTCTGTTGTGTTTTATTTCTTTAAATTTATGGAGTTGTGGGGAAAGATTCCAGAAGTAGAAACTTACATCATTTCCTTTTCTCAAGAATTATGGTGCTGCAGACCTCCTTAGGCTTCTAATCCAAGATGCTCCTACCCTGTCCTTACAGGAGTGGTAAATACACCCTCAATACCTTCAAGCATAGAACCTTCTGCCTACCAGGTAGTTTCTCATGTTTTGCTTCACACACATTCTTGGACTTTTCCCTGTTATCTCCCGCACTTTTCAACATCGGTTTGGTTTGCTTGGGTTTGTTGTGGATTATCAGAATGAACTGATTATGCGTCTTATGTCAGACTGACAGGACTAATGACCTTGAAATGTCCACTGTGGAGAAAAGCTATCCTGTATAATTCGCCTCAGATTTTAAGAAGTAGCAAAACACTATTACTTCCTTCAATGTTTTTAAGAAAAGGGGGGCTCCTTTGCTGATCTGCATCAGGTGCCTTTCCTGAGCTCTGAGAGTTGCCATGTTTGTATCCTGGAGTTCCACTGCATTTCACTCCCAGTAAACACTGGAAAATGAGATGTCCACTATAAGGCTTTCTAAACACCATTTTCAGGCTACTGAACATGCTGACAGGACCCTTAAGCAACAACAGGATCTACAAAAGGCATTTTCACTACAAAAGGAATGTATTAATGCTATGAATACAGCCTTTGTTAATGCCACATGCTGACTATAGGTGTGGATGAGGAGTATGACGAATGGGATGATGAAGAGAAAGCAATCTTAATTGTGCAATTAGTTATGTTTGTGCAATGTTTTGCTTAACAATTGTAGGCCACTGCTAGACTAGTGACCCAAATTGCCAGCCTTCCAAAGGAGTTCAAACAGCTAGGAAAGCCACTGTACCTCTTGAGCAACCACTTTAGAAGGCTAATGAAAAATGTAAATGATCTCAAGTGGCCTTTGTATGGCTTAAGTGTGATGTTGGGCTTGGATACCCAAGTTCAGTGTGTGTTCTCCAGCTGAGAGTGGTAAGAAGTAGCAAGTGCAGAGGACATCCCGCGGGAACACCCCGAGCCAGAACAGTGCTAAAAGGTATGGGAGTGAAGTCTGGCCTCCGAGCGACAGAGCTGATAGGAAATGATTGAAGGTGTTGGGGCCAGTGTGTGTAATGGGCTGGATCAAAAAAGAATGAGCAGGAGGAGAGTATGTTCCTTTACTTTCTAGCATCTACCAAAGAGAAAGAGCATCCTGGTTATTCTATACCCTCTCATCCCACTGTTCACATATCTTCATTTTCAATCTATTTTTTTTTTTTCCTAAGGGTTCAAATAAAAGTTAGATTTAAAATTGGAATCCAGATTAAAGCTCACTTGTATAAGTATTCCTGGGGGTGGAGGTAAACTGCCCAGAATGTGACAACAACACGAGTGTTGACTGATGATCTGCTCATAATCGACACATCCAAGCACACAAGAGTTCATTTCATCCTCGATATCACCCCAGGGATCCACACCAGCCACAGCTGGTGCAGAGAGGTATAAGACCCATTGGCTCCATGATTATTCAGTTCACAGGTTAGCACTGCTAGGGAGCAGGAGAGATGCCCTCGTGCCACTCAAAGGCGTTAAACTGGCACACAGAGTAGTTACCCTGGTCCTCCTCCCGCAGAAGTCCTTTGGAATATGCTATCCACCAAGACAAAACTTGCCACTGATATTTGAATAGTAGGCTAATGAACATGAATGAGGCGGGGGGGGGGGGGGGAGTCTGCAGAAACAAGGTTAGACCTGTGCCTAAACCTAGGATACATTTAGGCCGACTCTCCATTGCCTTTCAAAGGTTACACTAGAACTCATTGGGAATTCTATTTTTAAATAGTCTGCTCACCCCTTCCTCCAACAAATACACTTCACAATTGTATAGTGCTGCTAAGTCAAGCTGTTTAGCAAAGATATTCATTTCTGCAAGAAATTCAGCCCCCACGGTGCAGGAGAGCACAGCCATGTGCTGTGACCCAGCTCCCAACCCAGGGCATGAAGAACCAAAGAGCAGGGCAGAGATCATTTTTGCTATAGCCTAGCAAAAGCGTCCACCCACTTCATTTGCTTTAGTGTTTTGACTGGAAACGAGGAGAGCTTTTTAAAGGTTATTTCATCCAGTGAAAGAATAAAAAGGGTATCACGTGACTTTGCACCCTGGATGCTGTTTATAGAGAAGACTTAAGTCACAGCTGGACTCCTACAAATTATTTACTATTGCAGACTGAT
Organism: Pampusana beccarii; assembly: GCA_013399365.1. Taxonomy (NCBI): domain Eukaryota; kingdom Metazoa; phylum Chordata; class Aves; order Columbiformes; family Columbidae; genus Pampusana; species Pampusana beccarii. Next base: position 307,988 of record VWYH01009503.1, on the reverse strand, counting down.
ATCGAATATACAACTTGAGGCAAAATCACAGAGAACAGGATTGTATGTACACAGAACTGAGCTTCATATTCAGCCACATCTCTTCCAACTGACTGCAAGCATCTCTACAGTAAATATCCAGGCTCAAACACCCCTCGGATATTCATTAGCAAGCACAGCAAACAGCAGTGCAGAAAATAGCATCATTCCATTCAGTGCAATGAGACATACCCCACTATATTTTGTGTTCAAAGAGGGAAGGGCAATCCTCTCCTAAACTCAGCTTCTCATGAACCTGAATCCAATCACGCATTCCCTTTATAACAGCAGTCTCTCTTGGTGCTGCTCTACAAAATCTACATTGTATCACCACCACCTTAAAGGTCGGCTGTGGTATTTCAATAAATAGAAAAACCGCCGTTTCCTTAAATCACTTGTATTCCTCTTGCTGCAGACACTCTGGCTCTCTTCTATTGGTCTTGCTTAGCTCACTTTCATATGAATGTCAAATTTTGCATTTGCTGTGTGCTGTCATCTAGACTCCCACTGAAAATCAGTTTGTTTTTCCCCCAGTTGGTGCACCAGATTAGCATCCCTCCTCTCCCCCCTCCAGAACAGAATGTAATTAAAGATCATGGGAAAATAACACACACACACTAGTCATAAAGTTAGAGAATTTCAGGTTTGGTTCTGCTTTCCAATTTTACATGCTCCACTTCACTTCTGTATATACAGAGAAACAGAAATGGCTTTGGTCATTGGGTATCTATTAACCCTTTGTGCATCAGATCCTGGGAGGCAGAGATGACAGCAAGATCCACAGCAGCTCAGGAGAAAGAGCCCATGCCCTGCAGAATCGCACCCAATTCACCAAAAATGAAGTCTTTTGCCCAAATGGTTCTCTCTGCACTTACTGTGCGATGGTTATGAAACATAGCCAGAACTGTCCCTATGCTTGTAGTGTACAGGAAAATGTTCCATCACCTAGGTGAAATTTTTCATCTGAGAAGACTACCACTTCAATAGCCTTGAAGCAGAGGAACCACTCAGATCTGCAAAGGTCAGTACTGGGAGGTGCAGTGGCACAGCTGGTTTAAAGCAGCAGTTGTGTTGTACATCCCCACCTCAGCAATGGCACCTCCATCTCAGATTTTCTAGTGGTAGGATGGAAACAATGGAGACCTTAATGTCTTTGGTTGTAGGGCTGAATATCACCAGAGAAGAAATTAACTGCTTCTTAATTTAAAAAAAAAAAAAAAAGGCAAGCTTAAACTGCTTCTACAGTTGATAAATGTATCATCAAATTGCCATTTCTCATCACAAGAGTAAGGAAGAGGCAAACGTTGATCTTCAGTGTCTCCTAACAGGTTCTGGAGCGGAAAAACCCAGCAGGTGATCTTCCACCATGAAGAAAGGGGGTGGAGGGGAGGCAACTCAGGATCCACATCCCAATGTCTTCCATGACTAGATCATATCCCAGTTTGTCTCCTTTTTTAAAAGGAGAGAGGAGATAGCAGAGGTCCCTGAGAAAGAGATGTTCATGCTGCATCGTTTGACACACAGCATCACATGGACAGAATTTATGACTTGCCCAACCTGTACAACCTTGTCTGTGGTGGATTTCTAGGAAATAAACCCAGAAATTGTGACACACACTTAACTACAAAATTCCTCCCTCTCCCTCAGATAGGGAAGAAAGTAGATGTTCACCTTTACTGATGTTCTACTGTAATTATTTTTTATGGCAATTCTTGTCCATTAGTTAGAGGATCATAACAGAAAAAACAGAAAAATGAGCTCAAGCCTGAGTATTCTGCATTGTAATCTAAATTAAACTGGTATTACAAATTTGTTTACTAATCTCAGTTGAGCTATGTAGTTTTGAAAGTTACTTGCTGAATGTAAACATGTCTCCTGATGCTACATTACCCACTATATGCAGTAAAATATATTCTAATGTAATACAATAAAACTGAAAAACCAATAAATGTTCCTATTTATTGAGAAATTGGACAAAAAATAGCTTATTGTCATTTTTTAAAGACTGAAAATCAATAGATGATGAAAGGTTGTATTTTTTGTTACTATTAGACTGTTGACTCTAGCAATAAGTGAGATATGGATTACAACTGGGGGAGTAAAGAACTTGTGAGATAAACAATTTGTAGCATCTTGGGTTTTTTAGAAACTTATTTCCCAGGATTTGTGCAGCGGCGGCCATCTTGGCACCACTGTTAATGGGCCTGGCGAGCATAGCTCCTCCATTTTGTTGACAAAGCCAGCTTTAAGTATCTTTCTGTCTTTATGAGCATTTCTAAATTAAGGGGGCTCTTAATCAGACTTGCATCTGCTAAGGATCACGAGTAAAGGAGATCCAGCTTTCACATACATTTGCATCCAAGCAAGAAAAGAAAAATCCTCAAACAATATAATGAAACTCCAGCTATTGCAGTCTCACTGCCTCTCATGTGCCTGGATTGAGTCCACCCAGCTGAGCTCCAGAGCGGGTTCCCCAGGTCTGGCCTCAAAACCCTGTGCAGTCCTCACATAACAACAAACAGCCCACCACCAGATGGAAATGAAGTTAAATCAGATGTCCAGTTTGCAAAGACCTTTAGCTCTCACACATTTCTGAGCCTGCCATCCTTCCTCACACCTGTAAGGTTTTGAAACATCTGGGCCCTGAGTGCAGAGGTCCCATTTGAGTCCCACATCTACATGTGGCTGAGTTTTAGCCTAAGATATGGGCGGAGAGAGGTTTGCAAAACACAGATTTTAAGCACCTGTTTTCCCAGCAGAATTTATGCATGGGAGTCAGTTTAAAACCTGAATTTGTGTATTCATTAAGCAAAAAGCACACAACCATGCAGAGGCTGGGAAGGCATTCTTGTCTCACAGTGCAAACATGTTAAAATAGAATACGAAATAACAAAAAATGCAGTGATTAAAAACATTGAGATAAACATAAAACATTGCATCTAGGGTCCTTAAATAGTGGTCTATGCCAATATTTCTCCAAGTGAACTACTAGGAATGACCATTACGTATAAACCCAAATATAGATGTTCTACCGTGACTATATTTCTAAACCCTGGAACAGAATTTGAAAGGATGCCAATTAGAATAGGGAGTTAGGGCTGTTTTTAGGATTTATACTATCTTTGTACATTTCATAATCATACAGAGGCTCAAATCTTGCTAGATGGGGGTGATGCAGTAAAAGCCGATACTGCCTTCAGATACACAAATGTACTTCCCTGTAAAAGTGGACAGTGACCACTGGACTTCGATGTGACAGAGAACTAGTAAAGCTGACTCATGTGCTTGTGCAGGACCTGATTTTACAAGTGCAGAGGTATGCAGTTGTAACTCTGCAGGGGAAAGAAAAAAAACAAAACCAAACAGTCCCAAGACCTTGAATGAGCTGACAGTGTGCAGAAATGGCCGCCCTACTGAGGGCCCTAGTCCAGCATTTCCATAATGTAAAACCTTTGCTTCAAACTGAGGAAAACACAGAGATCAGAGATTTTCAAAACCTGTTTTCTTCTGTTTTCCCAGGTAGAAAACTAGCTGTTTATTAAAAGGGGGCTGTTACCACTTATGCATAATTACATTTGAAAAAAACAAACCAAAACAAAACATGTTGTGCCTTTAAGCTTTTGCTTAAGTATACCATGGAAAATAACTTTGATGAAATAATTTGCCCAGAGCACTGCTTGTCTGGAAGATTTCTATAATTTAACTGCATTTCTGTAAATAATTTGGTGATAGACAGGCCATCAGCATAATTTGGTGCTAGATACATGCAATGTTAAGGAAATGGCCAGCAGGCCAAAACTTAAATCTCAACTGGGTCCTAGTACATACAATGCACACTAAAAACCAGCCCAAATCTTTAAAAAAAAAAATAAAAAAAAAAAATCTGCTCATTCAGTTTAAAGGAAGACAATGTATTTTGCTTTGGGAATGAACACAAAGAAATGTCATGCTTCCTCTCAGTGAGGAAAAGAACACCCACATACAATTAACCCTGTACACCTCCAGAAAGATGTACAGTATTTTTGCATAATAACATCCCAAACTAGTGCCACAGCATAATTATATAGCATAGCATTTTGTGCTGCCGCTGAACTATCAGTAACTTTCACCAAAGTCTCTCAGTTCTCCCGTGTTGTTACCCTGTAAAGTAGAAAAGCTGTTGCCCTGATTTTTAGTCAAGCCTTAACTGAGACTGCAAGATAAGAGGTACAAAATTGTATGCATGGTACATTGCACCTTTAATCATCTACCTACTTGAAATACACAAGCAAGTAGTTAGGCATCTAAATGTTCCAACTATGGGCTTAAAATAAATGGGCTTTGTAGTACATGACTCCATCCACATTATTTGAAAACTGCATTCACATCCCCTCCCAATCTAAGTATCACTTCAGCCACAGGCAGATCAGAAAACTCAAAGTCAGTAGCAGAGCCAAGACCAGGCCTACGATTTAGTATTTTAGCTGAAAAAAGTGGAGAAGTAATGACAGCAGGACACTTCCCATTCATGCTTCACATCTAAACAATCATTTTTCCATCAGAAATGTCCACAATCAACATTTCCTTCCTGCATCATCGGATTGTAAATCAGGATATGCTCAGTCTAGCTGCTGGAAGCCTGCTATGAGTTTTACCAAATGAGAAGGAAATAGCAGGGAAAATAATATACAAAACAAGGCAACAAAGCCATCCCTTTTGTCTCTACTGAAAAAAGGCCTCAAGAAGCAGACACATTTATGCTTCTTTTTCAACTGAAAAATAGAGAAGGAGGTGAAGTAGATGGGTTAAAAGCCAACAAAAAGTAGTAGAAAAAAACCTCACCAGGTATTGTTGCAAGAACCTCTACATAAGCATCTTAAATCAGGGTAAATTACACACCTCATGCTGGTGACTCGGTCATGGGAAATTATGAAGCTACGTGATGTCTCATTTGTTGTGCTGAAAACAAATGTAAATAAATTACTGAGAGAATCTCATTTACATTTAGAAATTCATCCCGATGCATGACATGACTGCTGATGTTTTTTTAAATGACACTTTGAGAAGAAGTGCCACTATTAAAAACAGATCATAGCCACCTTAGTGAGAGCCTGTGCACGTGTGCATGCATGTGTGTGTGCATATGTGCATGAGTGTGTAAAGGCAGATGTTCCAGAGAGATCTTTTGGGTCACTGGGAAAAAGGCTTTCTTTTACTGTTTCAGAACCAAAATGGTGGTGTCAGACAAAAAACCATCAATCTGTATTATTCCGTGTATTTTTCCCCCTCCAGAGTGGGAAACAGAAAGACAACACTATGGATTGGCTGCTACCAGTACAACAGAAAGTGCAAATACTAAAATCATAGGAACAGAAAATAGCGTGGCACATCTCTACATCATCAAACGTAATAAAACTTCCCCTTAAACACACACACAAAAAGCCTTTTGCTAAGCTTTTATCTCTCCCCTCCAAGTCTCACATTTTAAGCTGTCACCAAAACAATTGAGAAGGATATCCAGGAAGCCATAAGATGGGGAGCAAGTTGAACCGTGGTTAGCTAAGCAGCATACATTCAGGCAAATATCCAAATGCTTTAGGAGCTGTCATTCTCCATCCCGCGTGGGAAGGCTGTGAAGAGATGGACTTGTTCGTATCATGATTGCTCTTATTATTACAGCAGTGAAAACACTGCATACTAATGGGTGTGTTTTCAGAAAGACGACTGTTAGATGGCTTTTTAGACTCTGTGCCTGGCTGTCTGGGCTTCAGCATCCGATACTGCCTCTCTCTTTCTTTGCTTCCCAAACAGAACTCTAAAAAAAAAAAAAGTTTGTAACATGAGGGTGAAATAAAACATACCAAATGGGGACATGACAGCATTCTACAACCCCACATACGGCAGCATATTTACATAAGCCTGCATAGGTCAGAGAGTTTATTTGTTAAGGGACAAATAAGCAGGCCATGAAATAATTATTTTTCATTGTGCCCTGCCAAACCTATCCAGCCAAAGGCTAAATTGGGCTGCTATTGTGATTATTTGAACTGTGGAGCCAAAAGTCTTCACTGCAAAGCATCCCAGCTGTCCTAAATTTTATTCTGATGGCTAGTTTTCACGCTAGCTTGAAACTTGCCAAAAAATGCTCCACAAAATAGGCAGGCGGAAGGCTTGCTTTATCCAGACCTACATCAATTACCGATTTAGAGCTGTTCTGAGAACTTGATTATTAACAAATCACTTCCCGAAATTGTTATGACAAGATTCACATATGCAAATGGCAAGCTGCTCATATGTACACAGCTAGCAAAAGAAATGCATACAAAGGTTCCCAGATTTATTTATGGTTATTTCGTGTTGTGCTTTACTGCAAAATCAGCCACTAAAATAGTAAAACAAAGGGGAGAGATCCGATCGCAGCAGCACGGCTTTGACATACGGTGACATGGGAACACCCAGGCCATAACTGCTCAGTGTGCTTCCGCCTTCACCCACCTGCTGTGGAAGAGGATCTACCAGTGTCTTCTGGCATCAGAGGAAGCAAAACCACCACGGTAGTTCCCAAGCTGCAAATTGGGTCAGCACACCAAAGAGAACAGCTCAGATCACCGCCTTGGGAGGAGATTTCATACTTTAAACAATATTGACGGTGGAGGAGGGGGAACAACAAATGTAATTTTTTAAAAATCTCATGCTTCAAAGCTTAAATTAATCCCTAATAATGAAAGATTAGGATGAGACCGTGTAGAGAGAAGATTACTCCATGCCTGCCCATTGTGAGGCTCTTAAAACTTTCCTCAAGGTGCCTGGGCTTGATCACTGCTAGAAACAGGAGGCTAGAAGGATCTCGGGAGCGATTCATTTTGTACTTTCTACTTTTCTGTTTAAATAACTAAGACACAAATGAAAGACAATAAGGCTAATTGTTCTGAAGGCAGCAGACTTACAAATAAGTGAAATACCCGTCATTTGGTATCGGGCTATATGTACCACAACCCCGATGAGACAAGTGCACCTCACCGCAGTTGCCCTCCTTCTCCTCCGCACCTCCTATTATTTTTTATCCTGTTTGTAATTTCACTGCAATATCCTCAGGGCAGCAACCACTCCACATTTACACATGAATTAGAACAACACCTCGCACAATGGCATACCAGTCCTGATTGGACCTGGACTGCTCCTGGGAATGCTGCTGGGAATGCTACTATAAAAAGAGCTCATAAATGTATAGAGTACAGCGCAGTAACACACACACATACCTTTTATCACAGTTAACATCACTGGAGTGTTAACTCTTTGTTTTCCCAATAAAACTGCAGACAGTTTCACTTATTTCTAAGCTCCAAGGTGGCTGCAGGATGTGTAGCTCCAGCACACCTTCACCAGCATACCCTGTGAAGTTAGGCCTTTACTACAGATGTCTATATTTACTATTTAATAAAATAACAGAAATGTTATGGAGTCTCATTAGAGAACTTCATAAGGTTGAATCTTGCTTAGGATTTGGACAGAAGCTACATGATCCAACCGTGAGCTGGGGACATTGGGGCTGAGGAACCAAAGGAACCCACATCAGTGTCAGCCACATCATCCCCGTGCACCCGTTACAGACCTCCTGTGTCTTAATCCAATTAGCCCAAATTCCCCTCTAATTTCCTTCCTTCCTCTGGTGATGCTTTTGACCTTCGAGCTAATATTTTAATATATCCTGAAATGTGAACTTCTGCATATAATAAACTAGTTATTTTCTGGTACTTCAGATAAAAACAACTCCAGCACATAATTTTAACTTAGTCTGGTATTCAGTTATTTTATTTTTAATTGAAAATATAACAAATAAAAAGATTTTTCAAATTTTTCCCAACAATTCTGACACATTATTTTGTAGGACATTTTTCCTGAAAGACTACAAATGGCCAACGTTGTTTATGAAGAGCAAAAAGAAAAGAGCGGGTGCAAGTAAGATGGCAAATCAACAAATTACTTGAGTACATGCATAAATTCTGGCACCTGAGCCCTCTTTAGGGTCAAGTTCCATGTTGTAGTCACTCATTCCAATATTTAAAATCTAGCAAAAATGAAAGAAGTAACCAAACTGCAAAATCCATCAAAAATAATTAGAATATAACAGCCACTTTTGCAGGTCTGTATTATATGTTTGTATGGCATCATATTTTCACCTTAAAAATCTCCCATATCAACTACAGCTGTTAGCAGTCATATTAATCTGACTCTCTCTGAAAAAAGTACAAACGACTCTTTATTGACTACCAGCTGATGGGTCTCTAAAACTCTACAAGAGTCTAAAAATTCTACACAACCAAGTTCTGTGTAAAATCCAAGATTTCCGACCCAATTTCTTTGTATCTGGCTCCTGATGGGTTGGTAGCATTACATGGCCTTCACGTGCTTTTCCATATAACCTTACACTCAATCCAAGTTTTGGCCATGACATAAGTATGGAGAGTTTTTATCTCGCAGAAGCGTGGTCCTCCTTGTTAGGCATTCTCAGTCTGAGCACTTCAGCTTCTCCATGAACTTCCCGCAACTTGTGACTTAACTCTCATTTCTTCTGCCCAGCGCACCCACGGCTCTAACCAAAGCAAACTCAGCCCATTGTCATACTTCTACTCTGGAGGAAAGATCATTCAGGAGTGATCTTACTTCTACAAAGATAGTAAGAGACCGTGGTCTATATGGAATAGGCTATTGACAACGTTGCAAACATAGTCAGATATGTTACTAAGTCCAAGGAAATCCTATTAGGGAACAATACAAATGACAGACCTTAAAGAATATAGTTAGCTCCCAATTAAACAGCCCATAAATCTGTTCAGAACTCGCAGAATTTATCACCAGAACAGGAATCTCAAAACCTTTCACAAAGCCTCATTTTAAGAGACCTGTTGTCCACTGAACCAACAACTCTGTTGCTTACAGATGAAATTTTTCACCAACTTAAGTACTATTAAAAGATGATTATGCACTGAGCTTTCCTGAAATTGTATAACATTTGCATGGTATAACACATACTCTTACTCGTTCACCGCAGTCTGATTCAAAGTGCTATAAATATGTTTGCCCTTTCTGCTAAGGCTGCCTAAGGGATTAGCAACCCCCCAAAAGTTCAGTTGAATATTAACTGCATTAACTTTGCAGACTGTAACATACTGTTACACTCAAACAGCCTACAGTGCAGTATGGATGACTTGCTTAATAAAAAAATGTTTTCATGCAAAGCTCTATTGCTAAGAAAAAAGAAGAATTTGCTCTGTCAAAGGCGGTGACCTCTTCTATTTAACTTCATAAACCAAACAAATAAAAGGGAGATTTTTACAAGGATGTCCAGAGAAATGCTTATCATTTTGTCTGTCAAACCAGATGGACTTCCCTTGGCAACACAGCACCAGCTTCACTCTACCTTAGAAATTAAATCAGTTCACCATAAAAAAAAAAACAACTGTGAAATACAGTAGCAAAGTGTCATTACTGCAGTAGTGTGAAGTTAAAAACTAGAAAAGTAGTATGACTGTTTTCTTACTTACTTTGTTAAGTAAGTGGTGCTTTGCCTGCCAACTCCCATAAAAGCCACATGTGCTGAAAGACTTTCCAGCACAAAGTTATATAGCAGTGAAGACAAATGAACAGGAAATATTTAAAAGTTGGAAGAGTTGACAGGAGTGTAAAAGGGAGCTGCCTTGGTAGCTAATGCTAAAAGTCAAGGAAGAGCAGGTTCTTAAAACTCCTAAGTAAAAAGGTCCCGAGCAGAGGGTAACTGGCAGTATCTGATCAAAAGATGAAGAAAGGGAAGGAGAAAGAGGAAAATGAGAATGGCTGGGACACATTTCTGAAGGTTACGAGGTATAAAGTTGTCTGAAGTAAAGATTAAAAAACTCTCCTTCATTATAATCACAGTAATACAAAAACGTAGAACATGTCTACCATCTGCTGCAAATAGAAGTTGCATAATACATTTTCTTTGCTTTCATAAAAATAAAAAGATGAAACAAACCTTTATGTTGCTGTGGGGACACGCAACAACCCTCAAAAAGGCCTTGACACCAAACACTGCAATGAAACCTTCCTCTTTGGGTCTTCAAGGGCCATGTACTTATCGATTTGTAAAAATGCACTCTCCCACGCAAAAGTCTTGGGTGTAATCAGAAACTAAATCAAAACTTTATGAATTAGAAACTGTATTTCTCCATAATGCTGCAGAGTTACTTCTGCCATTCACCATCACCATTACATTATCTAGAAATGGAGACCAACAATAGACACTGGTAATTACGCAAGAACTTAAACTGCAGAGAGCCTCAGACCACACCATTAAACTGGAATTAAAGCTTTACAGGAAAAGAGAAATGTTGCACTGGCTGCAATCACCTCCCTCCCTTACACACACACAGACACACACACTGCACACCTGCTACCCACCGGCCAGATGGGACTGAATTCTCCTGAATCAGATCTTGGATTTTTAAGCTCAGCTTGAGTTCAATTGGATTTCAAGACATCAAAATATATTAGCATTTCACCTTTAAAAAAATTACACCAGTGTCCAGGAACTCCTAGCTTCAGTGTTGTTTGTACAATCAGATATGTATTAAAGTGGGATTATTGCCCCAAATATACCAATACAAATAAATAAAATGCAGCTTTGCAACAACATTTAATTTAATTACATATGCTCACTTAATGCATTGAAAACAGAAACAAGCTGATTTTATAACATCAGCATGTTAAACGAGATTGGGAATTTAGCTAATCCATAGTGACCGGTAGTATTTTTTTAAAAGTCCATAAAGGCAATTTAGCAGCCCAAACTCACTTAAACAAACATTGTAGGAACTGGCCCTTAATGCACAGGTATCATAAAATATTAACACATGTTAAGAAAAAGCTGGGAAGCATTATATTCCTAGAGAATTTGCTAAGCTTGCATAATGTAACATTTATCATCAATAAAGTTTCTTCAGCGAAGAGATCTCTAGCCTGCTCTCCAGAAGGAAGCCTCTCTCTTGTGCTCCACTCCAGCAGCACAGCTCCACCGAGCCCCTGTACTTCAGGGAGCTGCTCGCAAACGCTAAAGTCGCATTTTTAATTGAGACCGGCCTCCAAATAAGTCTTTCTCCACCTTTCCCATCGGTCTTGAAACCAACTTCAGAGTTGCAGGGGGTTAACAAGTCATCGGCCAGCAGCAAGACGTTCTCCGCAAGGACCGCGGGCATCTGGAAGCTGCTGCTGGTGGTGTTCCGCCAGAGCCGCGTCTGGCAAGCACCGAGGCGCAGAAATGCGAGTCCTGCTTGTTTGGCCAGCCTTGGACTGACCTTTAGTCGTAACGGGGAACAGGAGTTTTGTTAGTGAACACAGAGTTCTGGTCTACACATTTTTTAAATTGATTGTTTTATTGATGTAAAGTGCCCAGGTGCCCTCGTGACAGTCACTAATATAGATTTTGAAAATAAAATTAATTAAGGGCCAGTCTGGACCACCTTTACTGTCACCATGTAGTACCCTTTTCTACAAGTAACAACGCTATCAACCCGCAGGCACAAGTACAGTGTTCGTAGAGTATTTCATTACATCTCGAAACACTTGACTATGGAGGTCAAGATCACTGTCACCTATCTACACGCGCGCACGTGCACACACACACACACTCGCTCTTCTCTCCTACCTTCCAAACAGGGAAACGAAGCACAGAAACGTCAAGCGGCAAAAGCCCGTGCCGAAGTGCCAGCTGTGCCACCCCGCGCTCCGTCCCCCCCGGACTGCGGCGCCAGCCTGAGCGGGAGCAGAGCAGCCTGGCACGCAGGCCAATCTGAATTACGCTCCCCCAGCCCTTGAAATGGTTCCTCATTAGCTGCGGGTTAATGGAGTCCCAATGAGTAGTGTTATTTTCATCCCCTGCCTACTGAACGCAAAAATTCATTTGCAAATATCCTGTAAAATACTGCAAAGCAAGCCAAAGAGATATGACAACATAAGAGGCATACTATTTATGGAATGCACTTACCGTCATTTAGAAAAGGAAGCTGACATGAGCAACAGCCTAAATTTAGCAACACATTTAGTTTTTATTCACTAGTCACAATGACAACATTTTAGAAGGCTACCGCACACCTTGTGCGCCGAAAGGTTCCACTGAAATCAAGACAGACTTTGATCTGAAAGGAATCCGAGATCAGCTCCTTAATGAATACAACACTGAGTTAAATTAAGGCAATCACCATCTTGACTTTCTATTCCAAGTAGATATAAAATTACATTGATTGCAGGAAATGGTGGCATTCAAACAATATTGCAATGGCCAAAGCCTGAAAGCTAAATTCATTGTCGAGCTAAACTAGGCTTTCAGAGGGCACCATTTGATTTGAGGGAAAAAAAGCATCTACAAATCACATATTTTCGCTTAATAGTCTAAAAGGCACAGAGTAAGAAAGCAAAAACACCAGTAAACGTGCCACATGCCACTCAAATACGCATAGTCCCTGCATGTAGATGTAGATACTGTGTAAATATACATATGCACACATGGATGGGTACACATGTGGTTTTCTGTTTGGTTTTGTTGTTCTTGTTGGGTTTTGATTTGTCTGTTTTGGTTTTCAGGCAGGCTACTACAAAGGCCAAATTGAAGATCCAAAAATACACGATGTATTTTAGAACACCCCGAGAATGCTCTTTTATCCATGCTATCTTTAATTCAAAAGTAATTTCAAATCAACAGCGTACAAAGTTAAACCTAGTTCTCTTGAAAACTCAGAAAAAGAATTAATTTGAACCCTTACCTTTGGCACCTTAAAGACTTTTGGCCATGACTTACCTGCATAAATAGAAAGAACTAATTTACTACAGAAATGCCCATGGGCAAACATGTTCTGGCTAATGAAGTGTTCAGCTTTTGCATGATTAACCAGCTGGTGGGGGTGGTGTAAAAATCACAGGGCATAAAATAATAAGAAAAATTGATTAGCAGCTCTCTTCCAAAGCACTCTATGAAAAAAATATCCTTATTTTTGCTCAGCAGTTTGGAAAGGGACTGTATGGAAAGAAAGACTTGAATGACTTACCAAGGAGCCAGGCAGAGACTGCACCAGGCACTCACTCCTCCAAGACCTGCATCGCAGAGAGGTTCAAGTGAAAAGTGAGATACCAACCAGCACCATGGCTGGATTACTTATACAACAGGTCCTGCCACGCTAGTCATAAAGGTAATTTTCTACTATATTGTGAAAGATATTATATAAAGTTCAAAACTATGACTACGCTTTGAGTCAGTTCAGTTTCTTCCCCAGTGCTCTACTCTTGAGCACCTTAGCTGGCTACAGCTACTCCCACGAGCAAACTTAAAAAGTCCCTCCATATGAGCCAAGGGGCGCATATGCTACTTAGAAATAATGCACATATGTAGGTGATGCTACGCTTTGCACTCACTAGGGACAAAAATCCCTTTGCCCTTTCCATCCTGTACGAGGCGTTTTTTTACAGGCTCACATGGTCTGCCCTCAAAATAGGACCTAATTAGTATACAAATACTTGGCAGACAGGTCACAAAAATAAATTTATCATTAACTGTCCCCTAAACCAAGGCAGGTTATCCTGAAGCAGTTTCATTCCATACGCATTTTCTCTGGGTCCCTTCAGTTGGGTTACGACTGGCATGTAACAGTCTCTTTAAGAAGGAAAACCACATATTTTTATGGCACAGGATTACTTCAGAAATATAAAGCAGTTGCTCATATAAAGCATATGCACTGGTAATAAGAAGCCACAAAAATCTGAGCTACAGATAATTTGCAATAGGCCACAGTAACAGTCACAGTCCTCTTTAGCTTCACTCCTTCTACGGAAAATGCATGTTTTACACCTATTTATGGGCTTTTAAAAACTGGTTTATAGCTACGTACTATGGGAGAAGTGGGCAAAGGATCTACAAGGACCTGCCACGTGTTCAAGACCTGGGGATGTAGCCATAACTTCAAGCTGGGACTTCATAGATTGGGCATCTACAGTCACTGCCACGAGCAATATAAAAGCCATCACCTTACATCTGTGGTTGATTTCTAACCGCAACCAGATATTGCCTCCCAGAACTTCCACATATGGTACACCTCTGTATACCCAGCTACCTGGATAAGGATTCAGTTCTTAAAGCACACCGGTATACTGTGCATGCTGTGGCTCAAACTATTCAACCATACCATGGGATTATTTGCAAGGAGTAACTATTTTACCTGAAGTGAGAGTTATTGTGAGAAGAACCAAAGCAGATCGACGAAGCCCTTTTTCCTTCTTTGCACAACTTCTCCGTTTGTCTTAATTACCACTTTCTGAAGAAGACAATATCTCTTTAAATGCACCAAACGAGGGATTTTTCCATGCTGTTTCCCTACAGGAGCCAGGCAGATTATTCAGAGAATGGATTGCTTCATGCACACACCACACACTCCACCCAAAGCTTCACACCAAAGAGCCAGGCAGGCTTACTCTGGTTAGATAACTCTAGAAATATTCCATAGAGGTCACAAATATTCCACAGAGGTCTTCTTTTCCTATCATGTACATCTGAAAAAACTCATCACTAACTTCATGGTCAGTTGAGACTTCTGACATCAAAGAGATTTTTGCATGTTTTTGAGGCATTGCTGGATAGGTAGACCTTTCTATATTTGCATAGTTCCTCTTTTTTGAGCCTCCCCTGACCTTTTTGGAAACACTTCTACATATTAACACTTAGGGAAGTGGGCATAAAGCTGACAAAAGCAGACAAAAATAGAGGAAAACTGGAAGCACTGGCATGAAGCGACATTTCCCCAGTTGGGAAAGTGCTTTCTCCAGATAGAATTCACAATAAAACAGAAGTTTCTAGTTAAGCAAGAAATGGTATTAAATTCCACTTTAGCCTAATTTCTGTGGTCATATCTGAATCATGAGCAATTTCTAAAATGTCAGATATTTCTAACTCTGATCAACTGGGACCCTGACAACACTGGAGCTTGTAAACTGTGTTTGAAGCTGTTTTCAAAGATGGTAACAGCCTAATGTGGTTACAACACAGTTTATTAATTGCAGCCACACTTGCTAAGAAATTATGTTGTGGACTGTCTAAGTAACATAATCATTTTGGTTAGCCTACTTGTTTAAAAAATAACTCTAAAAAAAACGCCTGTTTGCCATAGAAAGTGAATGCTTGTTAAACCATATTGCCTTAACGTGATTCAGAAATACAGCTATGAAGCACAGCTGTTTTACAGATGAAAAAAACCACCAAGTTCTTCAGACCTGCACATTGTACTTCAAAAGCTTTATTTAATTATCTGTTTGTTTACTTACAAGCAATTGCTTTGGAAGAGCCCCCCAGTGAGTATATGCTGTGCGCTCTGCAGAGGGGTCAAGCACAAGATACAGCCTGCAGACTACAGGTTTAACTTCAAAGAACACGCATCCACAATGGTATTTAGGTGCCTAATTCCACTTACATCAACTCTCAGTGAAATTGATAGAGAGTAAGTACCTCTGAGGACACGATCCTTTGACATTAACACAGATTCATCATCTGGATCCAGGTCCATGCTTTTTTGGAAAACAAAGCAGCAGAAAATGAAAACCATTTTGCTCCGTGGCCTCCTTATCCTCTCCTATTTTGGAGTTTCTCTAAGGTTGACCATGGTTCCCAGTAGAGGACACAACAGCCAAACAGGCTGGTCTAATTAACCGGAGTTTTTTGTCCTAATTAGTAACAACAAGAGCATAAAGCAATCAATAGGACACCTTATACCACTACTGCTTAAGTCTGCTTTGACTACCTCTGGTTCAACCATACCCTTGAAGCACATTTGGATGGTTCTTCCTGCCACTCTCCCATGCAGTATCAATTTTTAGCAAGGATAATCTTTCCTATTATACTAGAAATTGGTAAGAAATATTGTTGACTTACGTGATACAGCTAAAAATCAGGTGTAAAGAGCATATTGAGGAGCCAAAGGGTTGGGTTTGTTTTTTTTTTCAATAAAGTATTATGATTACCTCTAAAGTGATTATATACTTGACCAATGAGTAACATATTATGATATTCATGCTATTGCAAACAAGTTGCATACAGACTTGTGTAACATATGTCCCACCCAAGCTCGAGGGGAACCACACTCTGTTGCTTCACTGTACGTTCAGCTACTTAGAAACTTCTAACTTCGGATGAAAAGACAATGATTTATTCTTTCATATTTTCTTTCATATTCAAAGTCCTTTCAAAGTCTTTCTGAATAACTTCTGAAGGACAGCTGGCAAGAAAGAAGTATGTTTAAAGAAGAGATAAATACAGAAAACCTGTAAACCATCTTCTTCAAGATGGAGATCCACTTGCTAAAATTAGTTCCTGGAATTTCTCCTTTGGGTGCCAGTTTGAGTCTTGTTCCAAATGACCACTAACAATCCTTCTGACTTTGAAATAATCCACAGCTACTCAATAAGACCTATTTGCTGATTAGGTGTATGCAATCTCCTCTGCATATTTGTAATCTTATTTTAAAAACTCACTTTTGTTCCAGTGTCCTGAAACTAACCGTGCAAACACAAAAGAACTCAGATGCCCTCTCAACCCCCACTGGAAGTGACAAGTGAGTCCTCCTAAAATTGCAGACACACGCTGTCAAGTGCAGGTGTTTGTAAACAAGTTTGGAAATGTTTCTAATTATAAACCATAAGAGTTAAAATTAGAAGTCCAATCCACTGGCTTTAAAAAAAGAACTTCCAAAAGGGTTCATCTAAATGAGAGCAACCAGTGATGTTCAATTTAGTCACAAGAGCAGAATTTCTGTGCAGAGCAGCATACTGCTCTTTATCAAACTTTCTACTATGAGTTACAGTACGTTTCTTAAAAAAAAAAAAAAATTATAACAATTTTAATTTGCTGTCATACTATGATACTGTGTATTTGAATGTGCAGTCTAAAAATACCCTATTCACAGGTCTCCTGTATCTCAGATAATTATAAAGAAGAAAAAATCTGTCTTGGCTGCCAACATCAAAGTTCAGCTTTTAAGGGGAACTTCCCACGCTGACCTGAGAACTCAAACCAAACTCTGTTTGAAGGAGCCTTACTCTTCTGGATGAAATTCTCCCTGATAACCTCACCTACTGCAAAGCTTGGCTTGCTCTGCCCTGGCAAAAACCACTGAGAGATGAAACTGGGGAGGACAAAAGTCATCCCAGAGCTCCAGCTGATGCAGATGTAGGGATGCTGTTACTGAACTGGTGGTGTCTCAGCCTTGCTTTCACCACTCTGGTATGGAGGTTAGAAATGCAGCTCTAAGAAGCCACAATACTTTGACCAACATCTCAGACAAGAGGTTGGAGGGAGGTTAATCATGCAGTCCTTGTACACCCCAAATTGAGTTTATAATGCACTATGATGGGACTGTGCAGATGTGTTTTACCACTGCAGAAGCTTTGGGAGGAAGCAGAGCTTTTACCAGACTCAAGGGGAGATGGCTTTCTTTTTAGGGAGAAAGAAAAAAAAAAAAAGAAAAAAAGGAAAAAGAAAAAAAAAGGTTGACATTGGAATCTCTTGACCTTCACATTATTTCTTAAGGGAAGTATAAGAGCACAACTCGGTATGTCAGAATAACTTTGGCTGATTACAAATGAGTGAACATGAAATAATTTCAGAGGCTTGACTACAGCCTCACTTCGAGCAAGGGGTAGTCTCTTGCTGCACTGTCCTGAGAAAGCTGGAATGGGAGATAAGAGTAAGCAGTGAGGATCTGCTCCTGGAGCGAGGTGGCACTGGCCCAGCCCAGCAGACGTCCCTGTGCTCCACACCTAAAGCACAGGCAGCGGCTGCAAGGGACAGAACAACAGCTCCTTGACTGCCGCATAGCCAGCTTCCTCCTCTACCAGGCTGCTATATGACAGAGGAAAACCCTCAAAAACCAGGACAAAAAGTCCTTGTCCCATCACGCTGAGGGAGCTAATTCACCACTATCCATCCCTTCCTTTTGTTTTTCTTTCTAGTATTCAGTGGGTAAAAATAACAGCAGTTTCCACATTTTTTTCTGGACAGCATTTTGGAACTCGTTGCCTTCAACAAATACAACCTCAACAGTTTAGTGCCTATCTTGTAGCTAACAAGTGTGGTGCTGCATCAGGATGAGAATACAAATGTGCTTTCAAACTGGGAGCCTTGGAAGTGGTGCTTCCTTTGCTGCAAGCCATGGATATAACCTGGAATTGATTAGCACTTGTGCCAAACTTTTGCGTGTGTGTTACTGACACGAGTAAAGGACGGAGAAGCCCAGTCCTGCACTTTGGTGAAGGGACTGCAGTAAGTGGGAGCAGAGTGAGGGCACATCTCACCTGCTTCTGACAGCAGCTGGTGGTGGCTCCCACTCTTTTCCTTGGCTTGGGCACCTCGTCCTCCCCTTTCCTGGCTGGTGCAGTGAGAGCTCCCTCTCCTGTTCCAGTCTAACCAGTGTTAGACCTTGTCCTACTGGAAGCGTGGCCTGAGTGAAGAGAGCAGGTTCAAAGGCAGTACCAGTGAGCTCGGTTTCCTGCTAGAAACTGCCACTAAAATGAATTCCCTGAGGGTGAAATAGTATCATCTTCCAATTAAAACCTATGTAAATGTATTTCCTTATTAAACATAGATATATGTGCACACGCACAGGTTTGTATATGTAGTCTGACACATATATACATGGAAGTGCGCACACATTTAGCACTGCAGATCTTTAATGCTACTCACGCCATTGCTATTCTAACTCAAAGTAAGTACAAAAATCATTAGTTTCCACAAGTCCATCTGACTTCTGAAGCATCTTAAGCTTCTGCATGTACCTGTACTCTGCTCAGTTGCAAAAACATTTTTTTCCTAAATTAATACATACTGGAGCTCTGTTTGTGAATTTAAAAAAAAAAAAACAAAAACATTTTCACTGGGTATATAAATACTTTAATTAACGAAATTAAGAATATGTATGTATGCAGGAGATTCTGCATCAAGATCAGATAGGGCAATTAACCCATTACATTTTCTAAGATATTAGATAAAAGAAAATACATTTAGGAAATGCTTAACCAGACTTAATTTAAGCATTTGAGTGCTAAAATAATCTCAGATAGTGATTTATTTCTAATACTTTCTGCATGCTCAAAATGAAAGCATGAAGAGCAGCACAATTGCATATATCTTCTACCAAAAATAGCCAAAAAATACTATAGAAGAGTGCCTGCTGGGTTGGTTATAAAAGTAAAGTATAACCCATTAACTGCTAATTAGAAGCATCAGAAGCAGGCTTTGCTGCAATAAGAGCTGGCCCTTAAGTAGACGTTTCTGTAACCATTTAAAGGCACAGGGTTTCTCCAGTTGCTGAGAATGGAGCTTGGATGGTTTCAGCATAAAGGCCATGTGAAAAGAGACTATGGCACTTGGCCATGTTACCCAGCTGTTTTCTAAATATGATGACAGGTGCCATTTTTTCCATTTGATCGTGGAACGTAATACATCTTCAAACAAATTTTCCCCAAGTAGTCTGGTGCAGTTACATTTCAGAGATTCAAATATAAGAACGTTGTTTTTTTTTTTCTCTGACAGACACATATTGCAGTCTTTGGCAGATATTTCACTATATACCTTTTTCTCAAAGCTGATTTCCGTTGTATATATTATTTTGCTTTTTACTGCTGTTGCAAAAGGGAAAGAATAAGCACGTGGGCAAATGATACCATTCTGCAGGAATTTAAAAAAAAAAAAGAAAATAAAAAAGCTACTATGTATAATTAGACTTAATAAATTTGCCTTGCAATAAGGAAGGATTCTCATCTTCTCTGTCCACTACAAAGTATTTCCATATTTTCTCCTGTTTTTCATCTGACTAACTACCCGGTCAAACCAAGCTCCTTTCCAAATACTGAAGGTTGAAAAGGCCTTCTGATCCAGTTGCCTATCAAAAGACATTAATGGGTCAGGGCAAAAAAAAGGGTGAAGCCAATAGAAATACCAGTACCACAGTTCCCTGCAGAAGTAGCCAAGACACAGAAGTGGCAATTACGGATGTGAGCAACAAAGAGATGACGCCTTGGAATGGATGACAGGCTCCAAACGCCAGCCATGCTGGATGAGGAGCCAAAGGAACACTGCTTCCTCCAGGGCTTGGGCGGCCCTGAGCAGTGGGCGATGGCAGGATGCAAGTCAGGCTGCGTAACTCAAAGAATCAGGAAAAAAAAACCAAGCAGATAACTAACTTCCCCTGTTAAGGAAAGGGACATAACTAATGTGAGGGGAAGTAGTTCAGGTCAACATTTTGGGCTTTTCATCTACATGGACTGACCAGCTAGTAAACAAAGGAAGAAAGTTTGTGTGGAGCAGGAAATGAGGGCATTTAGCTTTTTTCTCTCTGCCCTATTTTCATCTACAAATGCAGCAGAAACTTATTTCTTTCTTTTAAAAATGGTGAAACAGGGTCATCCATTAAGAAAAACTAAGATGGTAAAGAATCATTTTCTGAAGTTAAACATCTAAGAAACAATAAAACTACAACAAGGAGTAGTAGAAACAATAAAATGAAATTTAGCTTAAACCAATGTCTTAAATATTTAACCCTGGCAGCAGCTTTTACAAGGCAGATGAGTATATCTGTTTTCATTCTGTATGTAAGAAAACAACTGTAAAATGCCCCAAAGCCACCGAGGGATTCAGTGTCAAAGACATGATTAGTAGTTCAGAAGTTATCTGATTCGGGTCACATGGTGTTCCAAAAACCATACCTAAATATAGCATGCAAGAGAGCCGCACAAAGAGCAGTCCCATCATGGGAGCAAACTAAACTCTCCACAAAATTAATTAGGGTTATTTCAAGGCAACCAAAGGAAAACAAGAAGGAAAAAAAAAAAATCAGCCTCTGTCCTGTCCAGTTCTGCAAGAGCCCGCATCCCTAGTGTGGACAGGCCCCAGTTTGCAACCCAGGCACACGGGGAGATGCTTCGGTTCCTGGGGGAACCCCTACACGGCACTAACATGGAAGGTGGGTAGAGGGCATGGTGTGGCTGTGTTGAGGAATACACCTTGTTGGGGAAAAGGATGATCCTACCAGTAAAGGGACCAGCAGGTACTGTAGGTGTAAATAACCAGGCAGGAAGCCAATGCTTGGGCTTCTTCTGTAGCTGTTAGCAGCATCCTTCTAACAGAGAAAACAACCACCTTTTTGGAAAGGGAAGGTCCATGTAAATGATACCCTCGGCACAGACCAAGACTCTGGGAAAAGCTACTGCTTCCCAAGGCAGAATGGAAAGAAAATGCCCCATTGGAAGATGCTACTTCTGAAAGCCTCCATTAGGATTGCCTCTTGCCAGGGCAACGAATGAATGGGCAATGAATGAAATACAGCCCACAGAGCTAAGTCTAACAGCCTTCCCTATGTCTAGGCATCAGGAGCAGCCACATGGAAAAGCATACAAAAGATCATCAAAAGGCTGCAGGCACAGGAGAAAGGGAGGAGTGCTCCTCTGGTCTCTCAGGTTTATTTTGGTCCTTCTCTGTAAAGTGGCAGCACTGTTTCCTACTTTTCCGAATTACCATTCAGCTTCTGACCACCACTGATGAACGAGATTACTTCAGTAAGCTGCCCTGGTTCACCAAGATAAAGAATTAAAAAAAAAAACCAAAGTCTGCTCGTGAATGCCACAGTGAAGGTTTTAAGATGACCACAGTGACTGATTTACCTTTGCATCACCCTTGTTCCCACATTCCCACCCAACCATTAGAACAAGCGGGGCAACATCGCTGTTATTATACCTTGAAGGCCAAGGCGAAGCTGAAGCAGGGGCTGTGGAGAGCAGAGGAGAGAGCAGGACAAAGCAGAGGAGAGCGGGTGGTGTGAGGAGCGCTGCTGTCAGCGGGGAGGGAGCAGGTTCGTGAGCCCAAACCGCGTGGCAGGTGCTCCAGAAGGCAGGTAACGAACAGTCGGAGCGCGGGTGGGACGCAAACTGCAAATTTCGGCTTGAACACTTCAGGCCATTAGCAGGTGCTTCAGGCAGTCATCCAAATCGAAGTAAGAAAGTGGAAAGAGCCAAATGCTGGTTAAAGAGGTTTGCAAAGGCGAAAAATGCCAGTGTGGGCAGATAAACTGTTCCCCCAGTTGTGGGAGAAAAAAAAAAAAAAAGAAAAAAAAAAAGAAACATAAAGCATACACAATTTTTGCAAAAAACGGCTGTGTTGGGGATTTTACTATCGTGTACTTAAGCCCCGAGATGCAAATACTGGCGGGGATGCTGAGATCAGCAGTTACATGTCCTCAGGTGGTTAGAGACAAGACAGAAAAAAGCTGGCATTTGGGGAAAATAGAGGGCCCATTTGATAACGCTTCACTTGAGCGTAAGAGGGTTTCCCCTGTGGGTATTGTCCCAAAGAAAGCTTCAGGCAAGTTTAGACTGGTTCATTACTTGTCACATCCAGAAGGTGAGTCAGTTAATGATTACACTGACTCCCTTTTGACTTCACTTTCACGTGTTTTCAGTCCAAGAACTGTGCTCTCATCAACTCAAATACCACTTACAACAAACAGAAATATGAAGAGAAACTCCATTTCAGTTGCTCATGGCACATCTATAGTTATTTTATTTGTCGGGATTTCACTGGCAGCTTGCAAACTGTATTTTTGGTAGCTAATGCACAGCACTTACAACCCGTGTTGTGGACGATGTTACTTTTCTGTATAAAAGTACAGGTCAGACTTAGCACTTGCTTTATTAGGTTTAGTCTCCAAAGGGCTCAAATATTGGGCCCTTGAAGGTTTCTTTATAGAAGCTGAATATTTACATCCTCAAGGGCTAAATCCATGGGGTCTCCTCAACCTGTAACACTACTTGTTTTAAGTTACCTTACACAAACATAAACAATAGCACTGGCTACTCCAAGCAGTTGTTAATGCAGACCAACTCTGTCAGCCAATAATAATATATTTAAATCAGATGGTCACTTGAACATTATTGGTAAAGTTCTCCTCGCTGAGGGTTGCATCCTTTGCCAGAGGCTAGCAGGCTTGACAGAAGGAGAGAAACAAATTCCTTTCATCAGAGTAACATGAGTCAATATGTGGAAAGATACTTCCATCTGCTCTGTGTTTCTGGTGACATGACATTACCGTATAATTTGGTATACATTTCTAACAGAATAGATAAAACAAGATGGCTTGGCAAGTATTGTTTATACCCCAGATCTATGCGAAGTTCTCTCAAACCATTTTCAAGTTATGGTGCTATATGAGCAGCTAAGACTCGCAGTGGAAATGCTGGAGGGAAAAACGTGTTGCTGTTTATTTCAGAGAGTTATGGCACAGAGACATCTATGGTGCACTTCTACAAAGAAACACGCTGTATTTCCCAAAGTGCTCTCCAAAGAGGCACATTTGGTCAGCTACAGAGATCACCAAAGGAACCTGCTGTGTCCAGCAACTCACGGACACACACAACTCACTAGACATAACCCATCAGTAGAGTGGCCTGTGCTGTTTCTGCATTATTTTTGTGTCCCTGTATGTTACCAGAGCCCTGGGACTTTCATGGTCTGTGGGCAGCAAATCGGCCGAGCCAAAAGGGAAGGTTCCACCTGACTAGGCCAGTAGGAGCTATATTAAGCTTGTCTCAGCTGGAGGTCATTCTGCATATTTTGAAGGCTGCTTTCGTGGTAGTTGGTCAAGCAATCGGGGTCCAGAAGTTAAGAACCTGATTTTTACAACACACATAATACACATAATACTTCTGAAGTCTAGACACTACATATGTAAAAGTTTTAATTTCTAAAATGTTTGATCAAAGCCATCTCTTTCAGGGCCAAGCAGGCTCTTGGGTTTGTAAAGCAGTTGCTTCATGTCTTATTCCTAGTAGGCTGCTGGTAGCCCAGCAGCCAAGAATTTGTTTTCACAATTCCAAAACATTTTTTGATACTTCCTGACCAAATGGCTTTGCAATAGAAATTGGTTTCTGCCACCATCTGTTGTTACATAGTTCTGAAGTGCCAGCATTTTCCTTCAAGAGGAAAGAAGTTGGGGAGAACGCATGGCCAATCCCAATGGCATACATATTCTTTTCCTTACTGCCACTTTATGGGGAAGGCTTGGCCTATTTCTCAGCAGCTGTGAAATTGTCATCATCAGGATTCTTTACAAAGCTTGGTGGCATATGGAATATATTGCTCACTTCTTAGTACTGTAAAACCAACCTTGCTGTATAACTGAGCTAGGCAAAGAAAGCAGGTGCTTGATTAAAANAAACCAAAACAAACAAAAACCCCCAAAAACAAAACAACAACAAAAAAATTCATCATGCATCAAGACTCTATAGATTTTGTAGAAACTCTAGACAAGGATATTTTAGAGACAAGTATGTTTTTGAATTAACTAAATAATATTTTGGAGAAGCTCCTAAGCTTCAGAGGTGGTACAGTCCCTTAAAAACGAGTTGGTGAAACGAACATGTCACAAGAAAACATCATATTCTGCCATTCACAAAGGCGACATTCACATTCCACACCAAAGGGAATCATCCCTCTCTGTGAGACTTGAAAACTGCAAGGGTCCAGTCTCCATTTCTGATGCGATAGAAGATTATTTATTTAACATCGGGTTTAGGTCTCTTTTTGTCATAGGCTGGCCTTATTTTTACAGCTGTGAATTAGCCAAGAAGTAAATTAAATGAAATAATAATAATAAATAATAAAAACCCCAAGGCATTCTGGTTACCGTACACACCAAATTACAAACAGATCTAGAATTGCAGGAGTTCAAGTTCTCACTGAAGAAGACACCCAGAGAACAATGAGAGAGAAATAAGCTTGTCGAATTTGCTTGATTCTCAAGTGCAAAGTAGTCAACAGCACTTTCAAACACTACTGGGAAAACAAACAAACAAACAAAACAAACCACAGAAATATCCTCTAAGATAAACTCTCAGAAAAGGGACGATAAGGAGATGTAGTTAATGTCTCCACTGCTATATATTCCACAGTGAATCTCCACTCAGGTATCCACATGCATATACACACACATACATATTCACGGTCATCTGTGCTCTCCTGTACCTAGGAGAATAGCCACAGCAGCTGAGACCAAAGGGCCATTTAGGCTTATTGCCTTGTTTGGGACAGTGGCAAAGATCAGGTGCTTAGTGAAAGTCATGTGGCAAGCATATAGTGACAATTCCCCAGACTACTCTTCCCAACATCCATCTATTTATGGCTCAGAGACTTCTTTTAACACAATACATACAAGTTTTCCAGATTAGCGATCCGCTTTTAGAAATCTGCACTTGCAGTTACAGACCCTTTTTTAGAGCAGGGCTCTCCAGCTACATTGCAGGTTTCTTGTACCAAGCAAGCTACTACATACCGATATGGAGAAATCCAGCTTGATGCCCCCATCCACAGGAAAGGGCAAAACAAGTATTTGGGCAGCACACGCTGCTATACAGGTCTTCTGTGCACAGCCTGGCACAGAAAATAGTTCTGCTGCAGCCCTTACATTGCACAGCAGGAAAGACCATCCTGCGATGGTGGCAGTTTGGAAGTCCTAGAGGTTATGTTTTTCAGTGGCACATGTTCTAATAAAGCCATAAGTACAGATCAGTCACCAACGGAGCTCTGAAGCTACCCATTAGTCTCCTGTCACTGGTTTAGAGAGGACAGAATCATCTTTTAGCAGAACGGGATAGGGAGCACATTGCAGGGCACCAAAGAAGTACCAACTACATGGACAATCATGAGGTGGTGGGTGTCTTGTCATCTCCCCACAGTAATGCATCGAAAGGGTCAGTGGTCTTCCAGAGGCATCCAAAAAACTAGTTGTTTTTCAATATGTTCACTATTTATGCACCTCCTCATTGCACCAGTAGCTGCTGTATGCTTTACCACCCAACAACATGTGATTAAGGCAAAACATAAAAGAGGCTGAAGGAAAGAGCCAGTGTGCAAAAAGAAAAGGCTCTCCTAGCAGTTTCACACTCTGCTCATGTAACACACAAACCAGAAAATAATACAGACGAAAGCCTACCATCTAACTAAGCAGGCTTAAATGAGACTTAGCTATTTTATAAAGCTTTTCATCCAGAAATCTCAAAATACTTTACAAAGGTGTGCAGACTGGGGAACGGCCAGAATGCAACCCACAGCTTTTGACTCCCAGGCATTTGCTTTTCCATTAGACTACATCACTACCTCCAGGTATGAGCATACTTCTCTTATAGTTGACATGGAAAGATGCATATGTGGATCAAAGGAATAGTTTTTCCTCAATTTTCTATACACTGATTTCTTTTAACACCTTATTTCAAACACTCTGTTTAAAAATAATAGCTCACAATGCACCTATGCTAGTCTAGTGACTACTGCATGTTTAAACAATGCTTCATATAGGATGCAATCCTCCTTTCAGTTACAGTAGGAAAGTAGACGACAATCAAAATATAAATGCCTCTTCTTGAAATTTTTATTCTCTTCCATGTGTAAAGGAAAAAATAGGTTTAACGACCACCAAGACAAAATAGAAATTATTATGACAGAGGAAACAAAGAGAAAACTATGAAGAGTTTGCTAGAAATAGGGAAAAGTCAATACTTCCCTCCAAAAGAAACAAGCTTTGCAGAAATTATCGCAGAAGTAGGATTTCATAACAAAATTCGAATGGCCAACACAGAACAAATAAAAATTTGGAAAGCTCACAGTGCTATTTTTGGTGTGGCCTGTCAAAATCAGTATGGAGAGCAAAATGAGTCAATAAAACATACCGATGTTTACCTGCATTCTCAAATCAGAAAACTATTCTGTCAACAAATGAGTTTTAATCTTTGCTGCAAATTGGGAATCCGCAGTAACACCTCAAAAAACAGAGGATAAAGTCCAGG
This sequence comes from Pampusana beccarii, assembly GCA_013399365.1. Classification (NCBI taxonomy): domain Eukaryota; kingdom Metazoa; phylum Chordata; class Aves; order Columbiformes; family Columbidae; genus Pampusana; species Pampusana beccarii. The sequence continues at coordinate 281,096 of VWYH01009503.1, read as the reverse complement.
TTTACACCTACAAACCCACATGTCTGATTTTTAAGTCTTTGATGAATGAATTACATTTAGCATTCATCAATGCCTATGGGCTTCTGAACAAGGGAGGTATCTGATATAAACTGTGTATGAAAAAGAACACATGTCAAAGCTTTTTTTGTTTTTCTGTTGTTGTTTGTTTTTTGTGGGGTTTTTTAAGGTTTGCAATGAAAATAGTATTGTTCAGAAAAAAAGGAAAAAATCTACCAAAATGTTATCTTCATTCTCTCCAGTTAGAACTGCTGGCTAATGAGTGATGCCAAGTAAACTCGGTTCAGAGAAGACATAAATAGCATCTTTTTAAGCTAACGGTTTTCACCACAGGCCTTCTAAAACAGGCATTAAGAGAGGCCCTAAAACAGATCCCCTTTGTGTTCACCTAAATACTTTTATGTTTGTTTTGCTTCATTTTAACATATGTATACATCCTGTGTTTTCAGCTTGTCTCTTCAGCCCACTCCCCTCCTCTGCACTCCCAATCTGTCAGCCAGACTCCAGGGACGGGAATTAAAAATGACCACGTTTAAAAACTGTACCCTGCCCATGTAACAGACTTTACAGAAGCAGAAAGACTAAAAAGCTGAAAAGTTCCCTACGGTCTCTGCCTATTAAAGCCCACAGCTTGCCAACAGCAGGCCACATTTTAGTGTCAAAGAACAGGGCACCAGCTTGCATTTCTGTGCAATAGGAAGTGCCTCTTTACATTTCAGATCACACAGTTTATGGAGAAAGTCAACAACGCTGGGATGCTCAAAAACACCCTGTAGTATTACATGGAGCACGCAAGATGCTTGCTGAGAAATAGTGCTGACACCAATATACGGTTGATTCAGCACGAGTGACAAAAGCTTATTTTTGGTTGGCTCAGGCAGTATTTGATTCAAGTAGGATTAAATCCTCATTACATTTGCTTAAAAAAATCACTTTACACCCATCCCATCAGGCTGCGTCATTCCCCATCTTACAATATTTTCCACCACTAAAAAGAAGGGAGTAAATGTCTGTTCACCAAATGAGCAAAGAGGCAGGGAAAGCCCTTGACAAAAGTAATGCAAAGAAGTAGAAGGAAGGATTCGGTCAACTGGCAACCAAACAGAAGGCTTCTGCTATTTCCCACTGAGAAGTAACACTATCTGGGCTATAGATATGTTTGTCAAACGTATCTATAGCAGGGATAATTAAGTTAGTGCAGCAAACTAGGTGCATGCTTTGAAGTGTTCATGCAGTTGCTATACTAACGTTTCTTTCACCTGGTAGGTTAAGCTCATCATCTCCTCATACATATTTGCAGACTCGTGACCTATCCTCTGTCCTCATTATCACGTTGTTTCTGATAGCTGAACGTCTTGGAAATTATATCCAGAGGTTTTGTTATAAATAAAGGAGACTACCAGAAGCCTAAATACAGACTTCTGTCACCAAGGAATAACTACCTGGAATTTCTCATGGCTCCTTTCTGTCAAGGAGTTATATACTTTACAAACAAAGAGTCAAGGAGTTACATACTTTACAAACAAATACTCCTACAAGGTAGGTATTGCTATTTTTCCTTTTTCAAGGCCTCTTATGATTAGCATGGAAAATCTTGATCCTTAGTTCCCTATAACTGGAAAAACGGGATAAAAACATTCTTGCCCTGCTTTGCAAAAAGCCACACAGACATTTCAATTTCTATGCTGATCTCACTCAAACGAACAGCATCAAAATCTAAAACAGAAAGCTTTAAACCCCCTGTCTTTGGCAGTATTTTTTAATTATGTAATATTACTAGCAGTGATATCTTTCCTGTAAAGATCAAACCCAACGTGATAGTGAGGATTCTGCTGAAGTCTGTACTGGGGTTTCTGTCACCAGCAAGTAGTGCACCGCAGAAGTACACAGAATCTACAACAATATTGAGACTGATTTCCACTGATCTCAGTGAGGCCAGGACTTTATCCTGTGTACTTTTCCATACAGCTGGAGAATGATTTCATATGCAAAGATCCTCACTTACCTACATCCTCCTATAAATCGGAGTTCTCTACTGTCTGCTCTTCACCCAACTCAATAGGAGCCTATCACCAGTCTCACCTTTTCTACATTAGGTTCCTATGGCAAAAAAATTTTATTACCTTTACTTTCTAAGTGTATTTCTAACCGGGGTAGGGCCCTGCACACACGAGACAGTTTCAAAACAGAGACTTGTAGCCCAATGGAGTAGATCGGCACATGCATTCCTCAACTTCACACAGAAGCAAACAGCATTTACTTCTGAACAAGGGACAAAATTATGATTAAGACAGCATATGCCCTTGTGCCTCCTCTATTCTACAATTTCTATTTATTTTGTCAGAGAAACCTGCAATCTCTCTGGATCTGAGAAATCCTAATTCAGACATGGGCACTGCTGACAGGGGCAAGACGCTGTTCTAACTGTCCTGTAGTGTCCCACCTGTGGGAACATAGGAGCCTTCACTTTCCAGCAACATCAGCCAGAAGCATACATTTTAACCTACTCATTCAGGAAAAACAAACAAACATGCAAACAAACAACACACCATCCTCTTGCTGCATTTGGTTGCTGTACCTTTTCCTTTATTTCCAAGTTAACCCTTGGTTACGGTTAATGTCCCAAATATCTCATTTCACAGGATGCTGACTGGCTAAAGTCATATCTCCATTTTATATGAGGGGAAAAAAAAAAAAATCTCACCTGTTGTCCTTTACCCGTGCCCATAAACCAACCCACAAAAATGTCTTAAAAAGAGTCGAACAGCAGACTTACCTCCTGTACCTCAGCTGCTTTTAGAGAGACAAAGCACATACACAGAATGAGGCTCAGAAGCTTGCCCTGAAAATAAGACCTCTGTTTTTTACAACGGCTCTAAGCCCAGCCCAGCAGCAACATGTCACCAGTGCAAGCCCGTGGGCTGGCAGGTAACCAGGGACCCCAGTGCACGGAGCCACTGTCGGTATTGGGAAGCGATGGTGAGCAAGGGAGACCAAACTTCCTCCTACGTGCAAACTCCAGATTCAATTTTCTGCAAGGTTACCCCCAATAATTAAAAGGTTCTGTAATTTATCCTTAAAAGCTAGTCGTGATGGGATCCATCAGGATCGATCTGTTATCTTTTACCTCCACATGTACCGTGCGTGTGCATATCATACGTAATATGCTTTACCAGATGAATACTGGCAATATTTTCCACTAATTGTGAGAGTTACTAAACTGAACCTTCACTAAAATTAAGTTGACTATTAAAAGCTCAATGAGTAACCCAGCAAACGGAAGCGCTGTATATAGGATTTAGCAAGCACGCAACTGATCTGGCAACAATCAAGGCACAATATTTGCTGAACTTCCTATATCTAAAATTTGTTCCATACAATAGTCATATGTTCATTATGTATGATGACTTAACACTTCATAACATCAGCTCCCTCCTGCAACTGGCCGGCAACGGGTTTCCTTATACAACCTTATTGTGCTACGCCTATTTTGTGCTCGGTTTTATCACCCTGTGTAACATGTTAGTGTCTTCATGGATGTCCAGGAGCAGATCTTCTGCAGTAGAAGGGGTAAAACAGCAAGATGGGAATACTCACAAGACTGCCCCTAACAAATTTTACAAAACCGTTAGTCCTTGAAATGCCACAGTGAGATTATGTGACACATAATTCAAAAGTACAAATGAAATTATGAAAAATGTGCTTAGGAGCCAATGTTCGTATGTATTAAAATACAAAAATAAATGTATAATAATTCAGGTGCACTATTCTGAAAATACAAAGTTAGTGAATTGAAAGCTACAGGTTAATTTATAACAAACACTCTCCATTAAAATAACAGCTCTCCCTGCATCAGTTTCAAAAATACATGAATAATATACTTAGCTATTAAGATGTCATTATCAAAGACAGTCGTACAAATTTTAGCTACCTCACAGATAGGTTTGGTAAGGAACACATACAGCACTTGTATATAACATGTTAAGTTTATTCATTATATGTAGACATTTTACGAGCGCAGTTTCTAAATTTTTGAAGAGTATATATATTTTTTGTGCTTTTACAGTTTCTAAGCTATACCTCTATACAAATATAGTTCATGTTCTGTATTGTTTTCAGGATTGTACAGATGTACATAAATCACATAAATCAAAAGCAGCAATAAATTATACTATGGTTGCATGCAGTCTAGCTATCTTTGACAAAATAGAAAACTAGGAATTCCATGAGAAAAAGCTCTCTTTCGGGAGGAGAAAATAAATAAATAAATAAATAAATGGATCTTAAATGCTCTTTCCTATTAATGTGGGAAAAAAGCCTATACAATTTTTGCATAAAAATAGGGAATGATTCAGGAGAAATTCTGACAGTTTTCCTAAATACTGCCTCCACAAAAGAATCTAATATTTTTAGAACTCCAATATAAAAAAAAAAAAAAATAATAGAAGGTCAAAGTGAATGTATGCAGAGTTATGTGAAAGAGTTAAAGTTATTGATGAAAGACTATTTACTGATAAGGATGCATCTATTTGAAATAGGATAGCATTTGGGACCACTCGAACAAAAGTCTACAGAAAGCTGATAAATCAAGGAACTGAGCAGGATTTAAACAAACAACAGACATGGCTGAGAACACACGAAATGTCACGAGTACAGCTGAGAAATAAGTGATGGCACAGGACCACTTACTCAGCTACTAACAAGACATTATTTGCTTTGGCCTCCACAGAGCAAGACAGCTATCAATCCAGCCATAGCTCCAGAAATTCTTCAGACTGAAGCCCTAAAAACGTGATTATTATTTCTGGGTGCACACATGGAACACCTCAGTAAGTCTGGCTTTCAAAAAACAAAAAATCCACCATATATCACAGATGCAGGTGAAACCTTAAGGCAGTTCTCACAGAAAAGCATTCTTCCTCCTGCAAAGTACTTCCCCCCAAAACCGCTGTTACAAAACACCAGGGCCTGGGTTCTCCAAGAAAAACTCTAGGACCGATAATAATCTGGCATCTGAGTACCCAACTTGCAGGTGCTCTGCCCTTGTGATGGAACCCTCAGCTCTGGTAGTTACCCCCACGTCTTGACAGTGCCAGCGAATTCACGAGTGGCCATCGCCAAGCAGAGAACAGCCCAATATTGCCAGTAAGAGACGACGAAGGCCACACATATCTTAAGTACCGCTTCTCTAGGACCTACGTGTTTAAGCAGTGCTACTCAAAGTTCTTAGTTTTGATACCTTTTTCAAAGTTTCCAGGCTGCTCCTGAAAGAAACCTACTGGAGGGTCCTTTCTGTCAAGGACACAAGTGGAGAAAGCGAGCTACATCACACACAGAAAACCAGTTTTCAAGAGGAGCCTTCAGAAGTCTGTTGGGACGTGGGGGAAAGATGGGAGCACAGAGGCTCAACCTTGTCAGGATGGAAGTGCTTGAGAACATCCAAAGCAGCTCTCTGGCCACCTGGGAAAGCTGGATATTGAAAACATAGGCACTCACACAGGTTAGGCAACTTCTAAGGTTAGGTGGCAGTTCAGTAGGGATACTGAGGATCTCAGTTTGGGCTTTCAATGCCTAAATCCCACTTAAGTCCCACTTAAGGCATCTAATCCTTAAAGCCTTGCCAGGAAGGAGAGAGTCTATGCATGCAAAAGCTGATGGTCAGTGACTGTCTGGTTCTGTTAAAACTAAAATACACAGAGAACGACCTTATTTTGTACAAAGGAAAAATGCAGAATAATCAAAGACACGTTCTAGTCATAGAAAGTTAATGGAAAGTTAATGCAGCTGATACAGATCACAGTCCTGTCTTTAGAACCCATGACAGTTTTGCTGACCTGGAGAATATTATAATCCATAAATCATGGGTCTTCAATAGCCCACAGGAAGAAGTACATTTGGAAATGTTCAAAAGACAAAATGACTAGACGAGTCCTCGAAAAAAACTTCACTTACCCACACCAGCTAAGAGGTAAAACTAGAAAGGAGAAGAATTTATAAAACACTGTAATGCTTACATAGAGTTAATAATTCAAAGAACAATGTTCTGTCATTCAGTGACCAACTAGTTTGCCATGCTCCATGAAATTAAGTAGTTTCAGTCCAGTTCCTGATAGCCGGGAGCCCACCCAACAAAATGCTACCGATTTATTTCTCACTTACCTGCAGTGCTGTTGGCTCTGAACCATGAAGTGTGAGTAGACATGGATACCAGTTCACCCTATTATTCCCTATACCTGATACCTCCATATAAAGATTGCCTTTCTAAAGAAAAAAAAAAAGTCCCTGTACTTACGCCACTTTAATTTAGTTGACAGGACTGCCAATATATAAAATTATCTAATTGACAGAAGTGGTCCTTGCATAAAAGTAGTAGATTAGAATTACAATCATGAAGTGCAACTTTTAATTATTATTCTATATTACTGTGTTTATGAGGGAGGTATCATTAGTTACTAATAATTATTTTAATGGTAAATATTTCTGCTGTTCCCCAAGTATGCACTGCAACATTTGCCTGACTGCACACACCAAGATTTCCCTATGGGTAAAACACTGAGATCTCCATTGTGGGAATTCAAAGAGCTCTGCTCCAAATGAGAATTCTGGCCTAAATCTCCAGCAGCTGCCCACCCACCAACAAGCACCTGAACTCCATAAACTGCGATGGAAACAAGGGCACAGGCCTCCCATTTCTTCCTATCTGCAGATGGGCAGAGTTCCAGCAGCTCACCCACTAATCCCTGCAACTTTTGCATCACAAAATCAGTATTTGATGCAAAATACAGGAAAGTAGACAAGCATGTATGTCACAGACCGTAAAGATGCTGAAGATACTTTGAGCAAAGCGTCCGTGGGAGCAGGGTGCACTCCTTCCTTCCTGAACACTGCATTATCTCTCCAGATTGATACCTGGTTTTGTCTGCCAGGCACAATGATTCAAATGTCCCCAACCTGGCTTTCAAGGGGTGTAGGAATTACTAATCTTTCATAATGAGCTCATCGTAAGGAGGCCATTGAGGTTTCCCTAATTTATTTGGATATTGGTCTCGAGTCTCACTGTGCTTTCACCTGCATTTTGCTTTCAGTTCTGGATTTGTCCCAGGATACATACGCAAAGTCAAGGTTGTATCTTTTCTGTCCAGCCACCTCCTCCGTTTTGGTGAAGTGTTAATATATTTATAAGTCTGATTTACAGAGTACTCCAATGCACTCTCAACACCGACACAGACAAGCAACAGAAAATATTTTGCAATTTGGCATATTTTCTTCTTCAAATATTCCTATTCAAGTGCTTTCCTTTAACTTCTCAAAATTATTTATTTTCAGCAGGAGTCAGTCTATTTTTGCCTGCTGTTTAATCTATGTATAAGCTAAATATTACCTTCCCGACTCACACAAGCAATCGCCCCCTCGGTCTGTCAAGGCAGCTCAGAAAAACACGGAAAGCAGGACTTGTCCTGTATCTACACAAGCATTTTAGTTGCAACCTGTGCTCAACAGACACTGGGCAGCTGTAACATATTGATGAGGAATTGTTTGAAATACTTCTGGTTGAAAAATATATAAATCATGATTACTGATAAAACAACATAGATGTATGTGACACCTACGAAATACAGAAATAACCTAGAAATAGAGAAATAAGCAAAGGTGCACTCTAAGACCCTTATAACCTAAGTTTTCCAAATACAAATGTTACAACAAGTAAATACACAAAACAGCAAGGCAGTACACTTCAAGGTGACAGTGCTGTGTACAGAACAGTAAGGGTTAATTTTTTTTGGAGACGTTTAGGTGGCCATGGAAGTCACGAATTTGGATTCACCCCAATTTGAATTGTTACATTAAACAACACGCAAAGTTATTTTTGTTTGCATTTCTTACTGCCTACTCTTCCTATCCCAGGTTCCTCCTTGCAGAGCACAAACAGCCCGGGCACAGCAGGGAAGTAGCACCCAGGAACAAACGAAGGGAGAAGCATTAGTGGAATGCAGCAGCCTTGGGGGAGAGACCCATTTATGCAGAGAAAGTGCTTAAGCAGGGACATTTGTGCCTGCATCTATGCCTACGTAGAGAGAGGTTTGGTGAGCGCATGCCCAGGGAGGAGGACTTGGTTATGGTTAGAATTTGTGAGTGACAGCCATGTGACAGCTGGGAGTCAGCAAAGATTTTGGAGGGATGGAAATTCCTGAGATAGGACACACAACCACTCATGCGATCTGCATGTGCCTATCATCATGCTGTATTATAATAGCTGACACTGTGGTTTACCAGTTCTCCAAAAGAGAGGCTATAAATTAGGGAGAGGATTTGAGGAATGGTGGATGAGAAATGGAAGTCATAACATTTGAAAACGAAGGGATAAATATAACTTGTTTTCATGTTATCGAAACAAGCAAACAAAAATCTCCAAAGCAAGCACACAACAGTAGCAAAGATTGCATTTCCATGATTTATCTTTAGTGACAGGTTATTATGTCCTTAGAATATAATTATTTTTTTTCCTTACTAACTTCCCTAAAAAGGCCTTGATCCTACAAACCCTTGTACAAATACTTAGTTTTAAGTGCGTGAATAATCCCACTGATTAGAGTTATTCCTACACTTTCAGGATCCAGGCCTAAGTCACAACATGCAATTAAGCAGAGGCATTTCCAAAGAACTGCTTCATTTTCTTTTCTGGGGGTCTTACACAAATATGAAGCCAGCGGAGACGTGCAATTTAAATCAAACCTGAAAAACTGAAATACTTTCCCTTTAACGCTGCATTCATGCCGATACAGTATCACATGACCTTTACCGTAATTTCTATTAAAATCATTTCATGTCTGGTTGCTTCTGCTATCCTGGCTCATTTGTATTGTTTACAACAAGTCATTGCTCTCGACAGTTAGTGGTGGCTGAATCCATGGTTACCAGTTTTTACATTCACTGGTTAAATGGAATGCAGCTCTTCGGTGGGGTTTCATGGAGAAAGCTCTTAAGAAACCACAATCCAGCTATCAATCAGGCTAACCTGGGAGAAATTAATCTGATAAACAGAAGTATCATTGTGTATGAAAAATTTATTGAAAGGGAGCTCAAGGCTTTTATTAGTTGCGTTCGCAAAAGTGGGCATGTTCGGATCAGACTTAGTGCACATAAGACTTAGGTTATGTGGTCTACGTCTGACATTCATCCATGTTGTGCCTTCTCTGGTGCTCACTGCTAATAAAACTATACTGTTTAAAGCTTTAAAAAAAATCTCAAATACTTATTTTACCAGAAATGTGCTCAGAATATAAATAGTGCTTAAACACAGGTTTAACCAGACTGCAGTCCCGGCAAAGTAACTTAAACAGACACAGACGAGATAGTAAAACACAAAACAGACAGCCCTGAGTAGAATTCAATTAAGACAAAAACCACCCCAAACAGTGCAACATTGTTAATGACGAAATTAAGCCTGCAAACAAATATATTTTATTGGTACCTAAGGACAATACGCACTAATTCCATTTGCTCTGTTATTTATAGTTTGGCGTAGGGTGGGGTTGCCAAAATCAAAAAGCAAAGCAATAACTTATTTGCAAGATGGACCCCCAAATCCTTTAAAATGCCTAAAAACATAAGAAAAGTTCTCTATAATTTGATGGCTACAATCCTTGTCCCACAAGCTACATGAGAGCAACAAATAGTTAAATCAAACATATTACTACTAGCTCATCTACTGCAAAGTCACTGTATCAGAAGCACGAATTGATTTGTTTCCTTAGAACAAACTGAAAATGAATGTAATACAACATCCAAAAAAAAAAAAAGAATCCCTCCTGCCCTGCTAATCGGATATTGTATAATGGTTGATTGCAGCTTTGCACCGTGCTATTGTTGCCTATATCATACATACTTACAGGTTCTGGGTTCTTCCAAGAGTTTGGTGCAGTTTCAAGGACAAATGTCTTAAGGAAGTCTTTCTACTGTGCAGCAGTGATCCTAGCTCTGATCTCATTACATGAGCAAAGTGCTACAGCTGACAAAATAAAGGAAACTTCCTGCGCGAAGAAGAAATCTTGGAAAGTCTCAGGGTTAAAAAGGCTGCTTAAATACGCTCCTTGATTTGCTCCCTAGTTGTGTATACACAGTAGCAGCTGATCTCTGTTTGCAGCCCTGCAGAAAGAAACCTTTGCTGAAAACCAATGGCATCACATTTCAGAGGAGCTACTGCCAGGCTCTGGAGAGCAAAGCAACCTTTGACAACTTCACCCAGTTCGAATCACCAGCGTTTGCTGCATGTCCTGCAGGACTTTTGGAACTGTATATTTACTGTATTATTTTTATTAAGGCTGCTCTGAAATCCTGCATCCTAGGCAGCAGTGACACAAGCAAGTCTCCCTCGCTGTAATAGGAGGTTTTGACTGTGTCACGACTGTTAACTGCAGAATTCGCCACAATATATTTTTGCTTTGTCTTGATTATGGCATTTGCAGATGAGAAGCTGTTAGCTGCGCTCAAAAGCATTTTCTGCTGTAGAATTGCTAAATTAAGTGCAATAGGCATCCTGTTTATCCTAAATTCATCTGGAGCCTGCCTTGCATCAGTCACACACTTCTCAGTCCTTTTTTTTTTTCTGATAAGGAGTACAAGTCAACAGATTTCAGGAGTGGGAGGGGGCTGGTTCTTTTATCGAATATCTTATCTAAAGCCTTCTAGCATGGTCCCCATTGGAATAAAACTGTGGCGCACAACACCCCAAATTTGGCAAAGTTTGGTATTCTGACCAAAGTCCCTGTGTGACTCCAAGTGCCCCCTCAGCTCCCACCTCGGCCCTCCAGAACCAACCAGGGATGGGCAGAACCTGCATCAGCTTCTGCAGTTTTTAGTGCTATCCAAATAAACTAGTGAAAACAGAAAAGCAACATTTAAAAAGAATACTCGTGCTAGCGCTAGTTCAACTCTTAAACTGGGAAGCAATACTCCCAACACATCCTCACGTTTGATATCAAAGAATCATCAATAATTAATTTGGATTTAGTTGTTTCACCATCTAGCCCAGGATGATTCTCCAAAGAATAACTGGGACCATACATTGCCCCCGCAAACAGTCAGAGTGTGACCACAGAGCTTGCACGCTGTTTTCCAAACAGGACCCCCTTCTCTCTCCAGGATAACCAGCAAACCTCAGACACAAAATTTAGAAGAGTCCCTTTTAAAAGCGCACCGTTGCTGAGTTTGGTTAGGAGGAGTTAAGGGGTTTTTTTTCCGGGCATTTGTAAAACAGATTATTCACCACCCTCTTTTACCCTGAGGCGCTATGACTTTTCTAGCCACTTACTGTGTGTTATTTCTTTAATATTTTGAACTTTATTCCAAAGGGCAGAAACCAAAACTGACAGAACACCAAGACAGCATGCTCTGTGATTCAAACAGCAAAATAATTGAGATCCTGTGCATACACACCAAGTGTGTGCACTCATATTGCACATGCTTGCACACACTCACTCACAAGCACGAACAAGCACAAGGGTTTGTGGCCCAATTTTCAGCGATACTCATATGTCCTCACCTCAATTAAAAAAAAAGAAAAGTAACAAGGAGCAAAACCTCATTAGTAAAACATTAAAAGTATTTTTTTAATAAAATGTAGGCACTGTTTATAGCAGGGTAACCATACTGATCAATATGCATTTCCACCAAAATTTGCCTTTCTCCTTTGGGAGAAGGATCCTGTCCACCCCCGCATTGTGTCACACTGGAGAAATGAAAGTGTTTGGTGGTGCCAGCAGGATTCATCTCATTCTTTTCCCTGGAGAGACAGTGCAAGGCAGGGGACCAAAGTCCCTGCTACAGGGCTGGACTCTCACCTCCGTCACAGCACCTCACCTCTCTGTGCCTAAACCGGCACCATCGCATTTAATGCGTGTTGCCAAGGGACAGTCTCTGTGCCTCCGTTGCTCAAGCTGCAAGACAGGGATCGCACGTCAGAGAAAGATAAAGGACTAAAACCTGAGGGGGTGAGTCCAGTTCCCAGCTGTGCCGTAAGAAGGGCCGTGACCTTGGGCTGCTGCTCTCTGTGCTCCAGCGCCCAGCCTGCTGCCCAGACTCCGCACTCCTCGCTCTCAATCCTTGTCCACCTGCTCTCTTTCGGCTGTAACGTAGAAGGAGGGGAGTTGTTTGTTTGTTTGTTTTCCATTAGAAATTCGGCACAGAGTAAAACAAGCTCTTTATGCCAGGTGGAACTCAAGGCATTAATTTAAGTAAAAACAAAAAAAAAATCCCTGTGGAAGCAGGAATTTCAGCAAATGACGTTTCCTCCTCAAGAGCCTCTAAATACCCAAGTGTCTGTGCAGAAAGGCTGAGACATCCGAAAGCAGCACGAGAACAATAACACGACTGTATTCAGCAGTCCTACCCCACACAGCCCAACTGGCACTTATCAAGGCTGCAGGACATGAACTCCAGGTTAGACTCCACTTCTCCTTACCTCTCCACTATAATCGTGTCCCATCTGTCACAGCTGGGTCAATATAGAACTAGGGACACTGCTCCTTCTGCTCCCTTTTTCTGTAAAAGTAGACACTGATCCAGACCACGGAACACAAAGGAATTGCCAAATCTTTATGCTCCCAGTATTCCCAGCTACACCCCAACCTGCGATGCTCTGTCTTCCCTTTTCTCTCCTTTCCAATTTTCTCATTTAATTTTGTTTTCACAGAGTTGTATACGGCAGGGAGCATAGCAGCAATTCGAAGTCCATTTTCCGGCCTTCAGAGGATGGGGTAAAGTAGCCTGGCTACTAAGGAGTGGACACAAAAAATGTTCAGAGAGAATGGGGAGCAAGAGCTAGGCGAGAAATGAAGGGGAAGCCAAGCCTGAGCTTATGCAATGTCAGAAGCTGTACATCGCCATCTCTCCTCCACCTGTCCCCAGTGGAAAGGGTGGCCCTCGGAAACCAGCCCCACTGCCTGCTTTTCTGAAATCTAAACTAGTACTGGTGCCCAAGGTGGGCTGTGCTCTGCCTTCCTGACACCCATCAGTTGTGAAAAATTCGAAAGCTTCTTACTTAATTCACGCAGGTCTTAAAATTCAAAGACATCATCAAGAGGTAGGCATTTAAGGCTAATGCTACAAACAAGTAAAACAGGGCAAATTCTCAGTTTTAGCATCAATCTCAGGATATTTCTTGTATATATCAATACCCTGTTTCCAGGGGTCAAGTAATAAGAGACCAGTGTTCTCTTTTAAAAAGAGATTTCTAGCTCTTGTAATAAAAGAGGTATGACTGAAAGTAACCACAATAAAACACAAGTCCAGCAGAAGCACAGTGACGCTTTTAACAGTCACACATTTTAGCTAGTCTCAAAATTTTCAATAAGCAGTACTGGTTTTAATTATCAATCTCTGAACCCAATAGGAGTACACAGACTAATGAGAGCTACACCTGGAAGGTGCTTGGGATTTCGCTTAAATATGAAGTCTGAAACTCTGTCCATCCAGACCTGTCTGATCTCTGCACGGATTCTGAATATGTCCCATCCCCACTCTATCCATACACATACTAACTGCAACTACTGGATTTTCTTTTTAGCATTTTAATGCATTTGGATCCTCGTCAATGTACGGAACACCTTCTTCACCCTCACACAGCGAGTGGCTACAGTCTCCGCATTGAAATTCCTCCATAAAAGTCACTTCTCCCTTTTCGTCTATTAAGACTCTAAACCAAAACTAATACAATCATCAAGAAATTTGTATGCCTAAGCTAAGTGTTGTTCTCATCAGCAGCTCTGCATTACCCGATCGTTCAGGATTCTCTTTCCTGTTGTGTTTACTATGCTCACAGAACTCTGTGCTATGCATACAATTAAAATTTTGGGGGTTTTCATACCATTCTTAACTTTTATTTGTTTTCTAAAGTATCCAGCATACTTTGAAACTAATATAGGTGACAACATAGATGTAAATATCACCATGGAGGCATCACAACAAATTTGATGCTTGGAATAATTCATTCAAGGTGTCTAGATCCGATTTAAATTCTTTCCCAATTTTAACCGAGGCTTCATAACTAGATGAACTTAAAACAAGGTGTATGACTTCATGCTACACTGGTAATCCACCCTAACTAGGAAATAAATTTTCAGTGATTAAGTTGAATTGTTCGTACAAAATGCCAGCTTCAGCTTTTCACCCATACAAAATAGCTTGGAAAATATATACTGCATGTGTTTATTATAGCTACAGTTGCCATGAACATCTATAACTCTCCAACAATTTCTTTGATTTATGTTCAAAAACATACAGGGCATGAAATGATGCCTGCAACCTTACATTTCCCTCAAGAACATTGTGGGGAGAAGATATATTCCAAAACATCATGTTAGATTCCTTGTTATGTCTCCTTTTTAAAATAAATGTATGATAATCAATTACACATGCTTCAAAGCAACTGCCACTAGATTCCCCAACAGAAAAGCTGTTTGAGAAAAGTTCCATTTTCTTTCCCCTAATGGTTGAGTTATAATAAGAGATCTTGCTCAGATATTAAAGAAAAAAAAGTGTATTATAAAGGATAGGCCCTGCTCAACTTGAATATGCACGTGGAGGTTTGTGCTTGCCTAGACTTGACTTAGAACAAGGCTTTCACAGAAGTAACATCTCCGCTGATCAACATGCTAACAAAAGCATGTGCGTGTGAAGATCTTTCACCTAATCTCCTTGTCATATATGCTTGTTGTAATCCAAGTGATGTCAAGAGAACAACACAGATGATAAGTTAATGTATCAGGCTCGACTTCCCTTTCAACCTCAATATGCAAAACATTCATTTAAGAAGTCCACCCAGCTGTAGCTTCCACTAGAAACAAAAACCTGCAGATGTTTATAGGAATATCAATTAAGCTGCATGGGCTTTGCATATCTGCCTGAACTCCATGCAGAGGCTGAAGTGCGTGTTTTTTCCAGAGTATTGAGGCCCATGAGGCTATATGCCATTAACAGGTGAGCATATATGGATGATAGCTTCACAACCTCGTGGCCCCGGCCCGGCACAGGGACAAGGGCAGCATCCCCAGGCAGCACCCCTGCCCATGGTTGGGGGACCAGAGTGGCCAGGAATGCGTGCAGTGCTTGGCACCCAGTTGCCAGCATAGAAAGGGTCAGGATCTTTTGTCTCCTCTGCACCAGGTAGTTTTTGTCGCCTTCACCGCAAACGGGGAGCTCACACTCCCTGCCTCTTTTAATGCCCTGGGTTACTCCACTAACTAGGCAGCTGGCAAACACTATAGAAAACTGGTCTGGATGGGACAAGCCTCTCTAAGGAGGACTTTAATTTACTGGCACTGAGTTTCAAGTGAATATGGAGTGAACTGGATCTGAGATTTGTTTCACATAAAACATAGCCCTGTTCATCCCTGCAAGTGTGCGAAATGTGTGTACGAAATCTGGAAACATTCCACCCAGTTGTGGTTTTGTTTTCTGTCTTCCTTCTGAATCAAACCCTCAAAGAACAAAAAAATCACAGGAGAAGAAATATTGGCTTGCACCCTCTTTGGACTGCAATGCTATTTTATCTGTTACTAATGAAGCTGAGGAGGAGGAGGGGAGATCACTGGACATGCGTGCCTATTGCCCATGTGGCCCCAACTAGATAGCATCAACAGTTGTTCTCCTATTTTCACAGTGGGAAATAAGCAGGTACTAGCTGTATAGGAATAATCAGGAGGAATCTAGGTCAAAATCAAAGCAAGACTGGTCTGTCCATTCGAGGAAACTCACATGCAAACACAATACCCATGTAAAAACAAAGAACCTATTTGTTATGGTTATCTCTCTTAAGATTGTTAAACAAGCAAGCAAACACTGGCCTACCTTGAGTAAAAGGCACTATTCCTTTAGTGTGACTTTCGAAAAGGCATTCAAAATCAATATAAACTTGAGGTATTAGGAAATTTTATAATCATTATTTCACAAAGGCAGACTTGAAAGGGTCTCTTGTTCATGGGTAAATCTTCAGTTAGTTTTTCTAGTACCAGTGGTTCAATCGAAAGATTCGCCAACTGCCCCCTGGAGAAAACTGAAGATCTGCATTTAAATGGAGATATAGTATTTCCAAATGCACGGTACCTGCAAGGCAGATACTGTCAAGGTTTCTCAGTGAGTGGATCTCAAATTGTATTAGGTACATTTCAGTGCCATAACTATCCCCATTTCACAGGACTGGGGCTATTTCCATATCATTTTTATGTGTGCATGCTTTGTAATATTTGTCCTGATAAGTCAAAATTAAACCCCCGTCTACAACAAAGCCCTCACATACAAACGACAAGGAATTACAACCTTATGTATAATTTTCTGATATGCACAATGAAGACTATATTAGATAGCCGGACTAGAAATCTTAAATAATTGAAAACTCTGATGACTTAATAGAGTACTAAGCTTGGTTTACAATGCAGCCAATTTAGAGCCATAAAAACACTGTGTAAAATTTTTATCTTGTGGTTGACCATTACGTATCCTATTTATTATTCCAAAGTATTTCAACAGCATTTTTCTTCATCAATGTGGCTGCTGGCATTTAACACCCACTCACTAAAAGCACGTGATTTTCCTGGAACAGCTTTAGGAAAAGAAAACAAAAAATTAGCAGATCACTACTAAACTGTTCCTCGTTGCAATATGCATCTTTTCACATTCTGACTTGAACCGACTTCATGTGCTACAGAACACATTCAAAACCACCAAGACTTAAATATAATAAATCAAAGCTATATACATTAAGTTAAAAAGACTGGTGTAACTACTGACCCTGACACATCAGAGAAACAACAACAACAACAACAAAATCAAACCTCATGAATACTTTGTTGCTAATGTACACGAGTTCAAAGACCAGTGTTCCTCTTAGGAAAATATCTTCATTTTCATATCAGAAAATCATCCTAACCTTCCAGAAAAGTTTTTGTGAACATGGAAGGAAAGCAGAGAGAAGGTTTAGAGCGCAAAAGACACTTGTGATGGGTTTCAGGCACGCAGGCATTAGGCCAGCCAGCCTCTCACTGAAATTCAGGTTGCAATTGAAACGTCCCCGTAAACAAGGTTACTGCGAACGGCCCAAGATATCCTTCTCAGCAACACCTTCACCAGGAGCCCTTCAGCTGTCTACTTAGTTTGTTATACCTTATCTCACAGCCCTGACATCCTAATGCTGATTCAAATTCGGGATTCAAAATGAAAGATGAAATATCTCTAAGATCACTTAATATTGAAATACCATTGCAGTAATAAGTGGTGCCAGGCTCAAGATAGGGATATAGTACTCTAGTGGTAACCTTTTAATTTCTGACAAAATACTGTGGAATAACTGTGATGCTGCAGACACAGTTAATGCAATCGATTTGTTTTCCTTATTTTGATAATGAGCACACTGAATGTCGTGTTTACCTTCTCCTGCCCCTGGCACATTTTAAACTGTAAAGTCCTCTAAAAGGAGACCTGCCAGACTCCCAGTACAGACAAGAAACCCCCCACATCACAGCCCCCTGCCCCCCCTCAGCATGCAGAACCACAGCTACCTTGATGCTCTCAAGACAAGGAAGATCATAACCACATGAGTCACTTCATCATTTGAAGTCTTTGGCTATTTTCAGTGGAAATGCAATGCACGCACCATGTATAATCTAATGTAGGTTATATTGTAAACTACTCCCATTCTGAAAGCGACGGTAGGTATGCTACAACAGAACATTTTGTCCTCTGAAATAAAACAGAGAAGTAGCATCAAAATGTATCAGGCAAGTTTTGCACTTTGTATTTGAGACCGGGAGCTAATAAATGCCTAAAACTCCAGTGGTTTTATACAAAGGGCATTCAGATTTCCCTCCTGGCCGCAAATGATGATAAACTGAAGTGGGGGGGTCATCTCTTTTTCTGTTGGGTTATGTTTGCTGTCAGAGTCTCCTTAACAGCGTGAAAATACAGGATTGGGGGCAGGAAGATATTGAGGGGGATAGCAATTACAGGAGAGAAAGCCAAGCTGCTCAGAGCCTGCCTTCCCACACTACCATTCACCTTCATTTAGCAGTCCTTCATATTCTACTCATTTTTCCTCGCCTCCCCCATTATTTAGTCATCTCCTAAATGCAGTCCTCTCTTCTCTGGTATAAAGAGAAACATACGAACCAGACCAAGTACTCAGGGTGCTTCCCCTGCAGCACTTCAAAATATACGTCCAGACCACTCCTTCACAGCATTAATGCTCAGGGGAAAATAATAAATAAATAAATAAATCTCCTCGCAACCGGGTCGCATTCAGCCCCCCACCCCATGCAACCACTTCTCTAAACCCCTCAAGCCCGGAGCTGGGAAGGTGAAGTATCAAGAGGAGCACGCAGCGCGTGGACTTTCCGCACTTTCCTTGGCCCCTCCGGATTTGGGGTGCGAGCGGCCCCGCTGCCTTTGTGCGTGCGGGTCCCCGGGTCCTGACACGGCGGCACCGGCAGAGCAAAGTGCGTCCACGCCGCCGCTCCAGCCGGCCGGGGACAGCGGGGAAGCAGCACCCAGCGGGGAAGCAGCACCCAGCGGCAGCCGTGCCCCCCGCCCGGCGTGCAGGGCTCCCACCGGGCCTGCTCGGCTCCCGCCAACCGCTCGCAGAAGTGTTGCAGGAAGGAGAGGGCGGCGGTGGAGGGAGGGACGGGGACGAGGACGGGCCCCCCCGGCCGGGCCAAGCGGGCCCCGCCGCTGCCCGGGCCGCGCCGCAGCCGGGACACTTCGGGGCTCCCGAAAGGGCACCCCGGAGGAGGGAAAGCGACACGGGCAGCAGTCGCGACAATCACACGCGCCCTTCAACCGGCTTTGAGAGTCCGGTCCCCCTTCCTTCCTTGTAACCGCCAGAGCCACCCCGGGACCCCGGCCCCAAACTCTTGCTGACTAAAGCCTCCTCACTTCCCCGGCACTCCTGACCCTGGGCAAGGCGGGGAGGACAAAACCTGCTGGAGGAGGATGTTAGCAGGAAAAAAAGAATTAAAAAAAAAAAAAAAATCTCCCCCCTCCCCCCTACTCCGGGCCAATAATTTTAAATAATTGTCCGAGAGACGAGAACCACTAAACCCCGGGCGGCCGGTGCTGTTGTGCGGCTTTTTACGAAGCTGATGTTCGGGGAGGGGGGGATGACTCTGAGCAAGTGCAATTGGCAAGGTCTGAAGGTGGAATGGGGTGGGGGGGGGGGAGCGCTTCTGGCAGCGGCTCGTCTCCAAGCAAAAACATGCCCCCGATGCAATGTCAGCTCGCAGAGGTGCGGGGTGGGGAGGGGGGGGCTCGCTTTACCTGGTCAGCTCAGAACCGCAGGCAGGTTAATCAGGTGAGTCGTCAGGGATTTTAAAGAAGCCGAAGCCGGTTTCTTTGCTAGGAAAGTCTACAACACCATGCAGGGACATTGCAAAATCTTTACACACGCCTCCTTTAACTGGGCTCCCACGACCTCCGCCGGCGAAGGGGGAGCCGCCGGCGGGCTGCAGGCCGNCGGCCCCGGTCCCCGCGGGCCCGGCCCCGGCGGCGTCCCCGGGCCTCCCTGCCGCCTTGGTAGCGCCGGTCCGCACTCGGCCTGACCCGGGACGTCACGCCGCCTGTCTGTTTTCTCAATGATAACTTGGCAGGAGAAGGGGGAAGCGGCCGGGTTTTTCCTGGGCTCGTTACCGGGTATGTGCACGTTTCTTTTGCATGCGATTTTTGGGTGGTTTTTTTTGTTTTTTGTTTTTTTTTTTTTTCTAAAA